>BSBK01009939.1:0-429536 GCA_027943335.1 Chamaecyparis obtusa
ATCAGAGCCAAACACTTCTTCAAAGAGGCTACATTTTGATGACCCCCGTACGGGATAGGATGTAGTTTTAGTTTTGTGCTCATTTAGAGATGCCACTTGGCACATTTTGAGATGGCATATATAGCACATTGTACACCTTGAAACATTGATTTTGTAGACATTTTGAAATGGCATGTGCCATATTTGTATATGGAGATACTTTTGATACATTTGATACTTTCTATATATAGAAAATGGTCATTTTTATGTTATATTTGCATCATCTTTTGTATACATATTTATATTCATGTTTATGGAATTGAATGGTGAAGTTATATCTTGACTATGATTATCATTGTAGATTTCCTAAGTTCTTATGTTTCATACCATTATATCCTCCCACCCAACGGGACAGTCAGTTTGTTCAGATTTACAAACCACCTCTATAAATGTTAACTTCCTCAATTAGAACACAACTGGACTTGCGTATAAAAACCACAAATTTTCATTTAAGGCATGCTACAGTGATAGCCCACATCTGCCAACTACCCTAAAAATCATCTTTTTAAGTCTTTGGACAACCCAACTCTATTACAATACACAACACATGTTATGTGTCCTGAAAGCCAAACATGCACTTCTTATAACATCCCAAAACTTCCCAACAGTTTGTCGATACCTCTCACAAGGTTTGAGATAAGAGCCTCAGACCGATTGCTGCCCAATCGTGCTTAGTGCACCTTGCGGGTCACCTGGGTCGAGTGTGGTCGTGAGCGTTAGAGTAACTCTATGGGCAGAATGGGGTTGTCACTGGTGTTTACCCAACCAGCCAGAGCTGATGTAGCAGATAGTTCGATGCCAGGATGGACGGTTTGAAAGATACACTGTGGAGCTACTTTCAACTAACCCTCACTGCAAGTTTTGGTATCAACTGAGATCGCCTTTCCAAATGAAAATGAAGTCGAATCACCCAAAACCGAGAGAGGTTATTGCAGACCTCAAAAACATTATCCCGTAGCCCCTGATGTTTTTCAATACTACTCATGAGGTTCGAGATACGAGCCTCGGAAGATCGCTGCCCAAATCGTGCTTAGTGCACCTTGTGGTCACTTGGGCCGAGCGTGGTCGGGAGCGTTCCAATGACTCTGTGGGTGGAACAGGGTTGTCACTAGCATTTAGCTGGCCAACCAGAGCCCATGGACTAGATGGTTTGATTCCAAGATGGACAGTTTGAAAGATACACTGTAGAGCTACTTTCAAGTGACTCTCACTACAAGTTTTGGCATCGACTGAGATCGCCTTGCCAAATGAAAATGAAGTCAAATCGCCCAAAATTGAGAGAGGTTATTGTAGACCTTGGAATTATACTCTCATATGCCCAATAATTTATCGATACCTCTCACAAGGTCCAAGATACCGAGCATCAAAAAATCACTGCCTAATCGTGCTTAGTGCACCTTGGGGTTACTTGGGTTGTGCGTGGTTGCGAGCATTCTAGTGACTCCCTGGGCAGAATGGGTTGTCACTAGCATTTACCTAGCCAACTAGAGCTGATGGAGCAGAGGGTTTGATGCGAAGATTGACGGTCTGAAAGATACACTGCATAGTGACTTTCAACTGACCCTCACTGCAAGTTTTGGCATCGACTGAGATCGCCTTCCCAAATGTAAATGAAGTCGAATCACCCAAAACTGAGAGAGGTTATTGTAGACCTAAAAATCATGATCCCATAGACCCTAACAGTTTGTTGATACCTCTCATGAGGTCTAAGATACAAGCATTCAAAGATCACTTCCTAATCTTGCTTAGTGCACTTTGGGGATACTTGGGTCGAGCGTGGTTGCGAGCGTTCTAGTGACTCTGTGGGTGAAAGGGGGTTGTCACTAGCATTTAACCGGCCAACTAAATTTGATGGAGAAAATGGTTTGATGCCAGGATGGATGGTTTGAAAGATACATTGTAGAGCTACTTTCAATTGACCTTCACTGTAAGTTTTGGCATCCACTGAGATCGCCTTACCAAATGCAAATGAAGTTGAATCACCCAAAACTGAGAGAGGTTATTATAGACCTTGGAAACATGATCTCATGGCCCTTGACAATTTGTTGATACCTCTCAAGAGGTTTGACATATGAGCCTCAGAAGATCGCTGCCTAATCGTGCTTAGTGCACCTTGGGGTTACTTGGATCGAGCGTGGTGCGAGCGTTCGAAGGACTCCGTTGGTGGAACATAGTTGTCACTTGCATTTACCTGGCCATCCGGAGCTGATGGAATAGATGGTTTGATGCTAGGATGGACGGTTTGAAAGATACACTGCAGAGCTACTTTCAATTGACCCTCACTGCAAGTTTTGGCATCGACTGAGATCGCCTTGCCAAATGCAAATGAAGTCGAATCACCCAAAACTGAGAGAGGTTATTGTGTACCTTGGAAACATGATCCGATACCCCCTAAAAAAATTTTGATACCTCTCATGAGGTCCAAGATATGAGCCTTAGAAGATCACTACCCAATTGTGCTTAGTGCACCTTGGGGTCACTTAGGTCGAGAGTGATCACGAGCATTCTAGTGACTCTGTGGGCAGAACAAGGTTGTCACTAGCATTTACCTAACCAAACAGAGCCGATGGAGCAGAAGGTTTGATGCCAGTATGAACGGTTTGAAAGATACACTGCAGTGCTACTTTCAACTGACCCTCACTACACAATGAATCATTTACATCTCTCATGTATGTATCCATCTGATTCAAATGAACTTTCAAAGCATCAAAGATTGTTTGAAATGATAAAAATAATATCCTTAAAGCATTAGAAACAACAATCAAACATGTACGAATTCAAACCATGCAAATGACATAAGTAAATAATAAAAAATTATTTGTTTCATTGCCTCTTTCTGAGAAAATGTATACTTAGATCCCTTGTTGGCAAAATTAAAATGAATCCATACTAGTCTATGCATGGGGTCCACACCATAATCCAAAATTGCACTTTACCAATGTGGCGCTAACAAGGCTACCACACCTTCTCTACCAGGTTCATGGGAAGAATAGAATTCTAAGTTATGAGGCCAAATTACATGGAAAGCAATGGAGAGAAGTAAACTAGCTATCTTGATTTCTTGGAAGAAGAGAACATCTACTTGAGGAAATAAATGATGAACATCTCTGAGATAATATTTTTGATGGAGGTTAGTAAGACCCCTCACATTCCAAGAAAGAAAATTCATCAGAAACCTTATTCATGGCTTCCTCCTCCTCAAGCGTGGAGAAACTATTATGTAGAAATAGCGACTCTAAATTGAAAAATGGGTATAGATCACCTAGAGAGACTCGCCGCTTCCCTGACCTAGCATCATATGCTTGTCACACCCAAGAGGGTTGCGAGAGTGATAATACAATGATGTTGCATTAACTTTTGGAGGGGGCTAAGTAACCATGGATGGTTGAGAAATCATGGGCTCTATGGAAGCACCATGATTAATGGCGAGCACCTCTGAAGAGGGTGCAACTCTCCCTTGGGGAACATGGTGTAAAGTAGCCTTAGTGACTTTGGTTGGAGGTGAAGACACTATAGAAACCTACTTCGGTTGAGAAATGGCTTGATTGTTTACCTTTATGGACAATAGTAGTCCAAGTGACCTCATATTTGGAAACCTCTAGATCATGTGAAATATCTCTCTCTTTTGGAGGATCCATAGGCTTATGAATTGCCAAGGGGAAATCTTTAATCTTGTGATCTGCGAAATGACAGAAAAAGTAGGTATTTGGTAAATTCAAATACATAACTCACTAGGTAAAGCACTATCCACCAATATAAATATCAATTGATTCTATACGGTCTTCGGCAAGGTTAATTTTAACAAAAACCCTGTTTTGAGGGAAAGCATGATAAAAATTCTCTGGCTCTATGCATACCACCCTACCTAGGGACTTGATGATATTTTACAGAAAGGGTCAGCAAGGCAGAGGAAGACCAGGAAATTTGACCCAAATGAGAACTTTAAACTTCTTATTGTCGAAGACTGAAAAATCTCTCGACCAATTCTGAAAAATAAAAAGAGAAGTATAGACAAATGAGGAACCATGTTTGAGAACGCCCTCAACAAGAGAAGGGTTCCCAAAGTAGAATAGGAAAAAACCTTTGGTAAGGTTTTGCACACTATAAAGGAGAACTCCATGGGGGAGCCAAGACTTGGAAACCCAATCCTTTATCACACTTTTGGATGAAACTCTACCCACAAAGTAACCAATTAAAGTAAAATTTTCTAACCATTCACAAGTCTTATCGGAATCTGGCAAAGGAAAAACAACATCCAAGAAAGGAGATGGCTTACCTTGTGAAATACATTGGGTATGAATTTCCTAGGATGTTTTCTCAATGAACCCATGAATACTTGTACCCAACACTTCAACATTAGTATCAACTACTGAGCCAAGAGTGGTTGAAGCCATAAAAAATGACTACGGAAATATTATAATTAATGTGGCATGGTCTAATTGGTGGGAGACCAAGGTATGATAACCCTAAAAGACCTATGGATGCAGGAGAATAGTATAACTGCAGAGATCTTCACACTCAATCACCTCAGGTTCAAGATCATCCATCATAAGTAAGAAGACATCTAGTTTGATCATGATATGGTACAAAATTGTAATATTTGAGACATTTATGAGATGCCTACTATCATATTTATTAAATTGATGTGGTTGTCATGAGATTATCCTATTTAAAATCTTTAATGAAGAAGCATACTTTTCTTATGTTATTCAATTGATCATTTTTTGTCCATATTCAAAAAAGAGATTTATGGGTGAGGTGATGGTCACTTTCCTTCCATCTTTGATTAGTATCAATTTGAAAATCCAATGTCTAAATGTTAAATAGTATGTACATAATGTAATAGGAATTGTTCTGCATATTCAAATTATATTCTTGAATTTTATTGTACATGTTAATTAGGCATTACATCTTCTCAAACTATAAATGATATCAAGTTTAAATGATCATAGCTCTAATTCTTGTTTCGTCAATAAATTTAGTAATGGTTTTGTCATTCTTGGTCAATAATCTTGTTTTTTATCATGAAGAAGGTGGCAAACTTTTCATCCTATTCCTTGGGTTTTCTTGATCAACCTTTTTTGATGATTTATGCTATTCATATTATTAATAAAAGAAGCTATAGTATCTCTTTTACTTCTATAAAAATAATAATTTGTAATGAATTGAGTGAGATGGTTGAGGATAGAACTCGTATTATGCATATTTTGTCCATTAATATAATATTATCAATAACAATAGGTACTTTTATATAAAAAAAAATACTTTATTTATAATTAATTTAGATAGATTTAATATTAATAGTTAAGGACATTTTTTAATATTTATAATAATTTCATGTGAATTTATATGAAAAATAAATTCATCTTGTTTTGTAACTAAAGAATCTAGGATTCAAAATAAAATATTAAAATTTGTGATATTTAAAGTTTAAAAATGGCATTACTGTGCCTTGAACATAGGTTATCATTTAAGCACCCTATTTTCTCATTTCTTTGATGTTTCATATTTATCTTTGGGTTTTGTACTATATATTCCTTTTTCAGTATTTTTCTTCATATTGAACTTTCAAAGTTTATCATCTTTTCATGACTTTAAGGAAGCTCCTAAATATTGAGTATTGCATATAGACCAAAGTTATTAGGGTTTTGATTTTCTACATTCATCAAAATTTTATGATTGGACACATTTTCATGAGTGTTAAGATAGCTCCAAAACTCTAACATTTCCTTCTAGATTGGAATTATTATGGGCTTGAGTTGTCATTCTCATTGTACTTTCACAGTTGATCATCCTAGCATGAATATAACTTATAGTTTTGAAAATTTAGCTCTACACTTCGAATGTGATTTCACTTTAACTTTACCTTCAAAAAGTTATAAAAATGGAAACTTTTCACACATTTCTTTTCTATTTTGTCCACATTTCCTAATTATTTTCATTTGTTCTTCTACATGGTTGTGAGTTCTTGGGCCCTAGCAAACTACGCTTCCTCATGTCCTCACAATATAGATATTTGATACTTGAAGCTAGTGCTACATGAGATTAATTCTATTTTTTACGTCACTTGTACATTTCTCATGGAATCACATGGTTTCGCTTCAATGCATTCTTCGTCCTCTTAACCAAGGGAAAGTTCATCCTTACTTCTTTAAAGGCATTCTGGGCTTTGTTACTTCTTCATGTGATTTTTTTTGGATTTTATGCGTGTTCATGTCATTTTTTCTTTTATATATGGTCAAACATTAAAGGACTCTTGTGGTGTTTTTTTTCATGATTATTTTTCTAATTTTAGCTAATTTTATGCTTTCCTTTTTTATGTTTTATTATTTTCTAAACGGGTCATGTTTCTCTCTTTTATAGATCCATATTTTGGGCTTATCAAAAGTTTTATTATATTTTGTCTTGGTGACATCATCTTGAACCATGATTCCACAATCCTTGACGCCTATACCAAATTAGTAGAACTTTTCTTCATTTTGAGATGAATTGTTTTAGATGTCCAAACCAAATATACTTATATTTTATTCATCTATTTCAGACTTGAGATTTTTTCCATCCTTGTTTTTGGGTATACTTTTACTATTCTTTTTTAATTATGATCATGAATTCTTAGACACTATATTATCTATTGGGATTACAAGCTTGGTCATATTCGTTTTCTTTTGATTGGTAAATATGAGTATATTTATTAATAGTAAAGAGTATGTAGTGGAGTATATCTAACCTTATGGAATGGAAACTATATTCCTTTGAGAACTAATTTCACAAAACACATTCAGATATCTCCAACAAGCTTCATAAATGAAGATATCTAATTATAGATAAATAAAAAGAATGTTTTAGTTATATAAATGCATAGTATAGATAATAGGGGCTTTTGGTCTAAATCTTAGCATCATGCTCAAGAATTCCAACATGGCACATAGGACGTCTGCATAGCATACTATATCCCTATATGGATAGTGATATAGAATACTTAGAATCTTGCAAAAAGTCAGCTCTAATATATAAAACACAAAAATTAGAAATATAATATAAGGTATTATATAATAGAGTGATAAAAATGAAATAAATAAAATATATATTAAAATCCTTCTTCATTTGAATAATTCCAATAAATGTGCACACAAAAAAGAAAGGAAAAATGTTTTGAGCTGATTTAAGACTTGCCTCATCCAAGTCCTTGTTTTGGTGTTTCCACATAGACAGATAGATAGATGGATGGATGGATGGATGGATGGATGGATGGATAGATGGATGGATAGATAGCTAGATAGCTAGCTAGCTAGCTGGCTAGGTAGGTAGGTAGGTAGGTAGGTAGGTATGTAGGTAGGTAGGTAGGTAGGTAGGTAGGTAGATAGATAGATAGGTAGGTAGGTAGGTAGGTAGGTAGGTAGGTAGCTAGATAGATAGATAGATAGATAGATAGATAGATAGATAGATAGATAGATAGATAGATAGATAGATAGATAGATAGATAGATAGACAGATAGATAGCGAGATAGATAGATAGATAGATAGATAGATAGATAGATAGATAGATAGATAGATAGATAGATAGATAGATAGATAGATAGATAGATATATAGATAGATATATAGATAGATAGATAGATAGATAGATAGATAGATAGATAGATAGATAGATAGATAGATAGATGCTCAAATAAACAAAAGAAAGAAATATTTTACTATATAGCCTTGAGAAAGCCAAGAAAGCTATGTATATTATTGTGAAAGAGTGTTATAGAAAATTAGAGACTGTTGTAGCCAATGAGAGACAAAATAAGGGAAATCCTTGAAAGCCAAGACAATACAAAGATATTTTGTACGGAAAAATTAAGAGATCTTGAATGAAGGTGAAAATATGAATTTAATAGAGATAAGAAGAGGGAAAAGGAAGCTTTTTAACTATTCTAGAATATTTTGAGTCCTTTCCACTAACTAAGGTGGGTGAAAAGTGTATAAAAGATTAGAAAGAACATTTTAATGTTAGGATGATAGGACACATGAACAAAATACAAATTTTTTTTCAACATGTAAATGTACATGCGACATGCTAGTGTCTAGACAAATCATGCTAAAAAATGATGAGTGGCAAAGAGAATACATAGTTCATGCAAAGGTGATGCTAAAAGATAGCTGCTAAAAAATATTGTTGACAATCCAAGAGGGAAAGGGATTATGAAATGGTTGTAATGTACGTACACAAATTCTAGTGGAATAGACACTAAAGTGGTTACAAAATTGTATGTAAAGCTACAATCACATAAGCAATTTTTGTCTCTATATTTTACCTCTACTTTAGAGCCTGATAATGAATTGAAATGTATATGAATGCTAAACGAAATCTATTAGAAATAAATAAAATCATGATGCTAAAAGATATTGAAGAGGAAGAAAATAACTCTTTGTTGAGACACCCAAAAATGGTCATACTTGCATGTTAACATTAATTCAGTAATTACTCCTCTATTAATTAATGGTTTTTTAATCACTGATTAATTATCATTTATCCTTCTATAATATGACCCTTTTAATCACTTGATCATTTCCCTAAAATTAATTAAATAATTAATTTTCTTAATTAACCTTAATTAATTAATCTTGATTGGTTAATTAAGTTTAATTTCCACTATCCTATAATTTGATTAATTACATTTAATTAAATAAAATTATCTAATTATTACTCCAAATGAAATTAATTTCCTAAATCTAATTAAAATCTACAAAATCATAAAAATCAAAATGATGAGGAAATTATAATTTCCAAATATTCAAAATCCTCATAAATTGGAAGTTTAGTTTTTTGCTCACTGTAATCTAGATTCCAAGGAAAAGGTGGCTGCTAATACCGTGCTCACTGTATAGGGGGAGCTCACAGGGTGGGAACCAGGTGCAACAAAGGCAGAAGATAATGCACAGATTGATAATTCATGGCCCCCAAGGGACAATATCAACCAGGATACTGATTGGGAGTAGTATACAGTTCTATTAGCAAATTTTTTTTTATGTAATTATGTAATGATCTCGTAGTATGAACAATATACCTTGATTAGTATAGGTTATAGATATGAAACTGATAACACTCCCCCAATTTTGTAATTGTATATATTATGGGGGTTGTGTATAGTTTTACATAACTGATACTGGATCTAGCTACTTAATTGTATCTTTTGATAAACTATCTTAATACAAAAAAAAAAAAAATTCCCTTTTTTTAAATTTCATTTATTGGAAAATTTATCTTTCGAAAAGGGGAAATATATTTTCAATCTTATCTTTTTCTTTTAACTCTTTTATTTTTGAGTTAAATTGGAATTAAAACTTAAATTATAGAAAGTTATCCAAATCCTTTGCAACCTCTACTTATCTCATCTATTGATCTTGATTTTCCTAGATTAATATTGATCATTCACTTAGCCCAAAAACCCTATATAAACCCCCATTCCTTATCATCCTTCACCATGAATTTTGACATCAAAATTATGCTATCAGTCTACAAGTTATTATCATATTTTCCTGGAGCATTGAGTCAGAATGTTGTCGATATCTCCTCTGAGTGCCAACTAGTTTCTTTCTGACAAAGTGAAGAGAAGAAACAAAACCCTCAAGTATCTTTCAATTTGCATATTTTCTTAAATTTTTAATATGATTCTTATTATTGTATTGTTTTTTAGGGTTTAATGATTAAATAAGTAGTTTTATAATTGATTAGTTTGGTGCTACTAGTTCAGTTCTTTAGACTTCTACTGAATCCTCTACGATATCTTGGTGAACTTGACGTGAACTTACACCCTGAGGAGTGCTTGAAGACAAGCTAAAATCCATTTATGGTCTTGGTCATATGGCCGTGATTCTATTTTTTATCTTCTAAGTATTTCACAATTGTCTTGTTAATTACCATAATTATCTTGTTTATTACTGTAATTGACAAAATCTTGTTGTAATTTTCTTTTTTATTACCATAATTAATAAAATATTTATGCAATTGTCTAGTTTATTACCGCATCTGACAGGTTTATTATTGCAACTATCACAATTCTACCACATTTTCCTTGTTTATCATCACAATTGTCTTCTTTGTTGCCATAATTGTCTGTTTTATTGCCGCAGATAAAATTTTATTTTATTTGTAATTGCCAGCTTTTGAAAAAAATAAAATATATTTAAAATATAACATTTAAGTATAAGTGACATATTTACCTTTATTAAAATTTAATTTATATTTTAAATCTATACTTTTAGGATGTTTGAGAGTGGTTTTATACCTCTAGGAGTTATAATGCAAATTCTAGATTTTGGAGGATTTACAAAAAATTCAGACTGAACCAAATTTAAGGATTTAACATGTGCTACTAACCTTATTTTTTTAGCGTATGAATCTACAAAAGAATGCCTATCAAAGACCCCTTTCTTGTAATAGTTTTCATGTAGGTTGAGGAGGGCTTTAAAGCACAAAAAAATCAAGCTTGCTATGGATGCTAAGGAGCTCAAGTGACTTCTTAGGTGAATGATAAAAATAAAAAATGTGCATTAATAACCAAAGGTGCACGCTCTCTAACTCTTTAGTTTTTACCATTTTCTTTGTTTGCGACATTCATTTTACAAACATAGATTAATTAGGGATATCTTGCATGTTTTTGGATAGACATAGTAGACCTATCTTATCACCTTTCAACTGATCAACATGCCAAACCTATCAAAGTCCCACTTAGATTAGATAAGGTCTAGAATGAATTTATTTTATGTTCATTTGGAAGTCAAAGATAGTAGGGATATTCTCTCATCTTTTAGGTGATCAAAATACCATACCTATCTTAGCTTCACTTTCAATTTCATTTAGTGAAATTAATCCATAGCAAGCATGCCTCCTAAGATTTTCCTTAACGAGGCCAATGAGAGAGAACAAATCAAGTGGGATACAACCATTCAACCATGGTAATCCAACCCACCATAAAATAAAATTCCTTCATCCTTAATGGGGTGAAGGACAAAGAACATTGTATTTAATAACCTTCCTCTATTAGTCCTTGAGGATTGTGCAAAAGCTCCCTAGTGTTGGTGAGAAGCTCTCATAAGAGAGGTAAAAATAAAGCTCTTTGAATGGAATCTAACCTAGTTAAGTAAGAAGATTATCTTTTGTCCATTGAAGCCAAAATTGACAATAGGTTGCTTGAGTGAACTATTTTCACCATGTTAGACCCGTAGAAACAATTGAGAATAAACACTCAATGTGTAGATTCTCAGGAAAAGCAATTGTTTGAAGTGTACGCTATGCTTGGTGATTTTATTATTTCAATATAAATCTTATCTTTGTAAGTATTATAAGTAGTCCTTATCTTTGATTTTGGAAGTTTTCCATCAAGGATTACAGGTCCTTAGAATGAAGATGTCAACATCAACATATCAAGTCTTCATCATAGAGATAGATCCTTCTCTATTAGACTTCACCATAAGACATGATTTATTTTGGTTAAAAACATCATTGGAACCCAGGTAGATCCTATCAATTGAGATCACATATCTTTTCACTCAAACTTGTAGCAAGATTTCTCTTTCAAGATCTCAAACAAGGAAAACCCTAGATGACATGTACTTTAATCCATTTGTTATGTACAAAGAGGAACAAGACCCCAACTACTATGATGACATAGACCCTTCTACGCATTCAGAAAGTCTTCCTAAGATGGCTTCAAAGTCAATATCAAAGTCCCCAACCTCAATATCAATGATTACAAAATCTCTCTATGTCTTACATTTTCAACAAGTACCACAATCTAGAGCTCAATATCAAACCTAGGATAGATCATATGTGCCTACATCAAAATCCCAGTATGAAAGGAAAGCTAACGTTGAAGACATGTAACAATAGAAAATTGATATCCTCATGCAAGAAATTCAAGACATGAAAACCTAGCTAGATAATCTTAAAAGTTAGATTCAACCAAAGTATTACACCATAGAGGACTTATATTCCTATCATGTTGATTAATCAATCTATATACCTCTGATCAAATCATATCTCAATGAACATCCTATTATTTCCTCATATCCACCACCAGGGATTTTAGAAACAAACTTAATTGAAAATATGTCATCCTTTGGACATCAATCAAACATAATCAATATGAAAACTATTGTACCACATGTTTAATCAATAAATGCTTCACCACATGTAAATGTCGATGTGGTATCACCAAAAAGGCAACGCAAGAAACAAATATTCCAATCTAATAATTTCAATCAATTAATTCAAAAATTGGTTGACAAACACCATCTTATTCTTCTACACAATCAGAATCATTTACTTGTATCTAGGAATTGAACATTGCAAAAAAATCACACCAATGACATATTTGCCTCTCATGAAGAAGTTGTCCATCAACAAGCATCCATATTTCCCACTAGTCCATCTCTTGAAGTGTCACAAGAGAAATATTTTTTGTTTCCATCAAATGATATATCCAATGATGAGACATCCCAAGCATTATCCATAATTTACTTCCAAGCTAACGTCTTTCTTAATACAATTCCCTTCTACAATTTATCAGTCCTAGATCCAATACCACTAGATGCTCAATTCCCAAACAAGCCTAATATAGAGTGTCAAATTCAAAGTCCATCTCCCTCATGTAAAAACATTTAACCCTTCCAAGAATCCACCATACATATCCAAATTCATTCCCCTTGTCAAGAGGGTGTTTCAAAGCATGAAGAAACAAGTCCTAAACAAAATATTTGTCAAGATCCCAATAATGACCAAATCTTTCAAATTTTTTTATCAAGAACCCATCTTTGTAGAGTCTCATCAAGATTATACTATCCTTCTCCATCCTATCGAAGATGATCCTATTCCACCCCTAGTGTTAGTAAATAGATTTGTCTTTGCTGGAATACCTTCACAACTAACTCTTAGATGTCCAGATTTAGAAGACAAACTGAACTAACAGTTGGAAAGGCTATGATGAGATTGATATCATTCCTTTGAATTGTGAGGTACAACTCCCTCTTCAATGATATTCAATAAATTAAATGACTCGTTATGTCTTTTACCAGGAGACACAAAGACTTTCTAACATTCACCCATCACTATGAGATGAATGTGATTATAAGATTTATAGATTGGTGATTAGAGAAAAACCATAAAATAGCCACATGACTATCTACCAAGTCTTTCAAATTATAGAGAAAATTGAGAGAATTACATGACTTTTTCTACAAATCACAAATTTGTCAACCAACTGGTTTACAAACATGCAGATTCTTGACATAATACTACAAGACTGTATCCTGGAATAAAAAAGAAACAACCATATGATTGATTTCAATCAGAAAAATAAATGTTCAGACCTCAAGATATGACACGCAAATATTCTTCTTTATTTCAAGAAAACATAAAAACATAACTATAGAATCATTTTGTCCCTACCAACACATTTGAGTTGCACAAAAATAATCTAATTCCCCACTCTCTATGTTACAATCAATCTAGAAAAAGAAGTATTCTCCTTCCTCCCTTGCAGCCACAGGACTCATAGAAAAGAAGAAAAAAAGAGAGAACGCCAACTCCATCACTATTTCCCCCATTTAAACAACAATCTGGAGAAGCCTTTACTTTCCCGTATCTTTCAGTTTTAAATAATTGATTCTTGAAAACTAAATACTTTCTAAAGTTTTAAATAAAACTTTAATAAATCCCTTTATAATATTCAGTTATGAAAACCAAAAATTAATTTAATATCTCCAAAATTGTTAAATGATCTGTAATCCAACATCTGAACTGGCATTAATATGTGTTTGACATGTGGCAAGGCCTCAATAACTCCATTGTTCTATTCTTTGAAGAAATTCTTGTGTAAATTGGATACTTGCTGGATTAGCATGTAGACCCGTACACTAACCTTAATAAATTTTGGAATAGGAAATATTTGTTCAATCGCTCTAGTGAGGATTTATAAAATGTTATTCTGGAAAACATATCTAAAATATAGGAAGATCCAACAGTTGAGTTGAGAGTTATGGGCCCCGCACAAAGACTATTTTTTCTGTCATCAAAAAAATTTGCAAACATGTCTAGTTTTATAGACCTGTATTTTGTTATTTGTATCTTGTAAACAAGAAAAAAATTTGAAACTCCCTTCGGTGAGGATTTCAAAAATTATATTTCTCACAACATATCTAAAAATGATAAAAATCCAAAGGTGGAGCATAAATTTATGGCCCCCGCACTGAGACCCATTTTTTTGTCATAAAATTTGTGATTTCAAACTGCTGAACCTTGTGAATTGTAAAATATTTCACACCAGGCCTCAAATTTGAACTTGAACTTAGGAAGGTTTAAGGTTCAAGTTAACCTACCACATATTACCGATTGAAAGATCGACAACATAAAGACTGCGACCTTCTTGCAACCTCTAACAGAACTTGAACTTGAACTTGAACTTGGGAAGGTTTAAGTTCAACTTCAACTAAGACTTTTACCTGGACAAAATAATTGACCACGAGAGAAAAGAATAATACAAGTGTAAAAACTGGCTTTGATGGGGATGTGGATTGTGAGAGACATGAAGAATCCAACAATCTCTGGTATGAGGCCAATGCCTTATCCATTGGGGCACAGATTCATTATATCATAGAGGATGGAGAAATTCTTCTAGAGAGGACAACACACCAAAACACCAAAACTACCAGCAAGCTAAAACTAAACTGAAGCAAAGAACTAACCAAACTAGACCAACAACCAAAATTGAAACCAAGCCCAACTAAACTATGCACAACAAAACTTTGAGAACAATGAGTTATTTACAAATATATACAGGGGAGAAGATGTCACAATAGAAATTGGAACCAAGAAAGACTTACACAAAGTCGTTCACCGGCTACGAGAAGAATCAAACTTTCCAGAACAAAGGGTTGTATTTGAATGAAAGACCTCGATACCACCTCCATTTTGAAAAATCTCCATTGATGCAAACCAAACTGATTATGTGCAGGGATCTTGTGGACTAACTGTCATGTCCAAAGAGCCCAATTTCATCATAGCTTTCATATTTCTCTTGAGATTTTAGCAAGAAACTCTCAAGGTCATTTGTAATCCATGGCTGAAAACAATAAGGCTCATCTTTTCCCAAAGAAAATGTTAGATCATTCACCTCATCAACACTCATGAGACCCCAATCTTTGAAAGAATTTTCAGCAATTAAAATAATTTCAAAATAACGACTTCATCTAGCATAGGGTCAACATGGACTGGAATAACTTCATCATGCCTTGCTACCACTAAATCTGAAAATGCTCTATCCAAGATAAATGCATTCAAAAAATTAATATCTGAATCTTTATCTTTTGTATCTTCTTGCTTGATTTCAATCAGAAAGAGATCAAGGTCAGAACCAGAGCTTACCAGTCATTTCCTATCACTAACTATGTGGATATGGATAACAAAGATAAAATTTGGGGTTCTATCATTAAGGTTATGCTGGAGTATTTCACTTTGGAAGGAAGATTTCCTAGGGTTTATAACTACCATTTTGTCCTCGCTAATCATTTTAGGCATGATAAAAGGATTTCCTTTCCCTATTTTCTCCTATGTTCACTCAACCAGAGCATTTCTGAATATAGAGTGAAGAACTTCCCTATTTTTCATGTTGGGCTTATCCTCCTAATTGCTGATTATGTGAGAGACCATATTCCTGAACCTATCCTTGCCTAGGTCAAAAAAAGGAAGAATATGGGCTCTCCGTCCAAGAAAAAGAAACCTAAGAAAGCTCTCCCCTTCCTTGAGCTTGCCTCTTCTAGCCCCAAGGATGGTTTGAAGGTTGTCAAGGACTCTTGTGAGGTCAATTCCCTTGTCACTGATAACATTAATTTGGAGGCCCCTGCAAGTCCTGTTCTATCGAAGCCTGATGGTGAGAAGCCTATTTCCATGGTGATTCCTAATATTGATGAAGGGTTGATGTGAATACCCAGGTGGGTCATAATGATTTATCTGATTCCACTACCTAGATCCCTAAGGAGAATCAAACAGAGAACCTTAACCTCACTACCTCTACTATTAATGGTAATCTCAGGGAAGTCCAAGATGATCAAAATAGTGGGGATAAGCCCAAGCCTGTTCCGGAGACTGGCAAAACTCAAGGTAGAGATATTTTTGTGAATGAGGGTGAGGTTGATGACAAAAAAGACAAAGATGTTGAAACCAATGTGGCTAATAGTAATGTTGATGACTCGGGGAATAATAGCTTCAGGGTTATGGAAGAGGAAAATCTAGATTCCCACAATTCCCCCAGCTCTAGGAAGGAGAATAAGAAGGATGATAGTGAGAGAACCCTTGAATGCAATATGTCCCAACCTCTTCAGGATGACCTTAGAAAGATGGATTCGTAGGTCAAAAGATCTATCATTATGACTCCCCTTCAAATTGCTAAGAACAAGTCTATCTATAGCTATAATCTGGACAAATGGGTGCAGAATGATTTGGTTGAGCTGAAGAATAGATGTATCAAATTGGAAAATAACAATACTATGCTTGAGGAAATTATTGAAAATATCAGGAAGGAGAACGCTCTCAATGCAAATGTAAGTGTTTTTCTATTACGGTTATGATTTGGATGATAAAATTAAAAAAGCTATTGAGATAGCCATGATTTCCATTCATGAGAAGACAAGCAAGAATGAGGCTATGTTAAAAAAATTGATTGGTCTAGCTAATACTGGTATGAAGTCTACTTTGGAGAACTTGAACATGCTCAACAAAATGCTTGAAGGAAACAAAGAGGCCCCCTCAATCGATAAAATTGATCTGACTGGTGCTAGTCAGCAGATGGAACCTGGTACCAGAACTAGGTCTAATACCAAAAAGAAACTCAAGATTGATGATCAAGATATTCAGAGGTTGAAAGATAATGTCAAGATTATGCAGGCCCAGCTAGAGGACTCTGAGGGCTTCTTGAAGACTTTGTCTTGATCTTGGTGCTGGTGGTCTTTTTCTCTATTTTTCTTTGAGCGTCTTTTGCTTTTTTTTTTTGTAGGTGTTTATTGAATATTTGGGATATGTCCCTTTGTAGTCTTCTCCCTTCTTAGGGGCAGCTAGCCATTCTTTTGGTCTTCCATGCTTATCTCACTTCGTCATTGTTAAAGGGTTTCGAGGCCCCTTCAAAACCTATTTTTACCATAATAAAAAACTATAGAATCATTTTGTCCCTACCAGCACAATTGAGTTGTAAAAAAAAATCTAATTCCCCACTCTCTCTGTTACAATCAATCCAGAAAAAAAGGTATTCTCCTTCCTCCCTTGTAGCCACAGGACTCACAGAAATGAAGAAAAAAAATAGAACCACAACTCCATCACTATTTCCCCCATTTAAAGAACAATCTGGAGAAGCCTTTACTTTCCCATAACTTTCAGTTTTAAATAACTTATTCTTGAAAACTGAATACTTTCTAAAGTTTTAAATAAAACTTTAATAAATCCCCTTATAATATTTGGTTATGAAAACCAAACATTAATTTAATATCTCCAGCATTCTTATATGATCTCTAATCAAACATCTGAATTGACATTAATATGTTTTTGACATGTGGCATGGCCTCAATAACTCCTTTGTTATGTTCTTTGAAGAAATTCTTCTGGAAGTTGGATACTTGTTGGATTTCCATGTAGACCCGTACACTAACCTTAATAACTTTCGAATCAGGAAATATTTTCTCGATCTCTCCAGTGAGGATTTATAAAACTTTATTTTGGAAAACATATCCAAAATATAGGAAGATCCAATGGTTTAGTTGAGAGTTATGGCCCCCGCACCAAGACTTATTTTTCTATCATGAGAAAAATATGGAAACATGTCTAATTTTTAGTCTTTTATTCTATTATTTTTATCTTGCAAATATGAAATTTTTTTGAAAATCCCTTTAGTGAGGGTTTAGAAAATTAGATTTCTCACAACATATCTAAAAATGAGGAAAATCCAACTATGGATCACAAAGTTATGGCCCCCGCACTGAGACCTATTTTTATGTCTGGAAATTCATGATTTCAAACTGCTGAACCTTGTGAATTGTAAAATATTTCACACGAGGCCTCAAACTTGAACTTGAACTTAGGAAGGTTCAAGGTTCAACTTCAACTTTCACATATTATCGACTAAAAGACTAACAACATAAAGACTATGACCTTCTTGTGACCTCGGACAAAACTTGAACTTGAACTTGAATTTGCGAAGGTTCAAGTTCAACTTGAACTAAGACTTTTACCTTGACAAAATAATTGGCCGCAAGACCAAAGAATAATACAAGTGTAACACCTAGTGATGAATTTCATTCCAAGTCTTATTGACCATCTAGTTCATAAGAAAAATCATGTCACCCCTTCCATTATTCTGGATGCTTCTATTTATATTCAAGAGAAAATTACCCTTAAAATTGAGTCAAAGGATCCCCTTCCAAGTAAATAAAAGTATCCCTTGAGCTTCATGTCTACCACAAGATGCCATTGTACATATAGATCCTCCTCATGGGTGTACTATTCCTTCATATCAATGTCCTAGTCCTCCATCCTCTTGACAAGATCCTATCATGTCAAATAATCCTTTCATTGCTCCTATTATATCACAAGATCCTATTATTCCTTGTGATTCTCCTCATGATCCCAGCACACATGCACAAGTTTTTCATGAACCCCATAAATTTCAAATAGGTTCCTCCACTTCCATGTAGTCTATTCCACTCTGTGATCCTAATTGTCCTTCAAAAGATCCCATCATCCCTAGAAAATATAAGATTGAGCCCCCTACATATAGACTTAGTTCATTCACTTTCATTTGGGCCAACATACTTCATGATCCTATCATTCCTTATATACCTCCTCTTCCTCAAAATGGGATTTCCTCTTGATATTAAAGTAACAAGTACCCCTTTTCTTATAAGGTCTTAAAAAGCATGAGCCATCAAAGAAAATGGTTGGACATCCATGAACAACACATATTGGAACCCCCTTATATAACAATGAACCCCAAGAATCATGGCCTTGCATAAAAAGTTCATTCTAAAGATACACTTATCCATTCCAAATCCAAATCCAAAAGTATACCATCCCTTTCACCCCTTCCATCCATCTTACGTCCATATATTTCTTCATCCACTCATTCACAATCCACTTACCCTTTCCCACATGCAAGTCAACAAAGGTACACATCTTGGAGAACCTTCCACACATCCAAACAATCTCTATATCATTACTATCCATCTGTGAATCCCATTCTTACTGAAGTAAATTTTGATTCCAAACACAAGGTTTATAATTCAAGAGATCCACTTGCACTCCAACATAAACATGTTTAGTCTAATCCACATGTAAAAACAAAGAAAAATACGATGCAAAAAGAAAAATAAATTTTCAAAAGGCCACAAAGGCCCCTTGAAGAAAAATTAAGTCAAAAGAAATATGGGTTCCTATATCTCTCATAGAAATAATGTGTTGCAAAGACACACAAAGAAAGAAAAAATAAAAATCCATGTGGATTCCCAAGTGGCTTCTTGAAGTATGGTGTTCCAAATAAAAACCCAAGTTGGCATCCAAAGTTTCTATCCCTCCATCTTGGGTCCTTATGTCCCAAAAATTTATAATAATTCCTCCATAAAATCCAAAATCTTCTTTTCTTCCATAAGATCCAAAATCCCCTTTTTTCCTGTCAAATCCTGAATCTCCCTGGTGCAGGAGCACCAGGAACACAAGGAGGAACTAGGACCAATTTTTGGTCAAATCTTGTAATAATGCCACAATAAGGCTATTCTTTGTATTTTTATAGTTAGTTGATGTTATTTCATGCATTATTTTTCAAATGTTAGGCCACTTGAGTCTTAATGTAACCATTTCGCCTAAGAGGCCCTGATTGCTCAACAATGGTTGAAATATGTAGAAATGGTAAAATGGATTCCAAAATCATCCAGATCATGTTTAATGATCATTTTTTATGTACTAGCAAGTTTTTTGGTCATAGGAAGTTATTTGAATAAAAATTGCAAAAAGTGAAAAAAGTTGCATATCAACTTTTGCAACCTTGCACTAATAATGCCATTATGTATGAAAAAATCATCAACCACCTTGAAGGTCCTATTAGAAAGTAAAGTGCACCAAGATAACTAAGATTGGGGGGGTGGGGGGTGAATCAGTTATCAGATAAATACAACTTTTATCATCATTGACATATTTTAACCATGTAAGCAATGTAAACAACAACCATAGAAAGATATGCATACGCAACAACATAATAACACAAGATATGTTGACTAGGGAACCTCTTGATCAAAGAGTAAACCCCAGTGGGAATGATGCCCACAAAATATGCACTATTATGAAAATTCCATGTGAGAGGATGGACTCTGTTAAGATCCTTATGAAATACATTCAGTACATGTGAATCTTTGTTAGGAGACTTTGAATCCTTGTTAGAAGATTCTAACCCTAATAGGAGTTTATGAAAGGAAGAAGGACCCAATGTCCAAATAGATTCAAGGGAAAGATCACTAAACAGACTATCCAACTGATCTCTATATTACTCAATAGAATAATGCCAAAATATTACTGATCTCAACAACTTATCACTTCTCCTCTGATTGTGCCAAACCACATCAACTGCTTCACCAGATCTCTGCAATTCACATATCCTCTTACAATATCATATCCCAATACATATCCCAATTACATTACATTACAAAAAAGGAAAACAATCTTCCTTTATACCACACTCAAATAATTACAAATGAGCCAGCCAACCAATTACAAAATATAAACTTCCACACGTTACACAATAATTTACAATTACATAAAACTATTGGCTTCCAAACTAAATAATTCTCCACTCATGTGACCTATGACCTTGTTGTCATGTCCATGTCACTATCATCATGTCTTCATCATCTGTACAACCTCACATGCCTAGATTCTATCCTGATTAGGAGATATCATCCAATTACCACAAACTGCTTCTCAGGAATACTATCTGAATACTGCTTATCATGAATAATTGAATTTCCATATGCGCTCTTGACAATGAACACATGACATAGCATAAATTAAGTCCTCAACTACGCATAGCTTGATCTTCAATATCCCACATACGCTAATACATAGATTGTCTCCTTCTCTACTAATCTCTAGTAGATCACTATGTTAACATCAATGACAATCACAATCATAAATAAAAGAACAACTGCTATAGAATAGTTGTGAATACTCCCCCATAGGATATATTCAACATTCATTCCTAACTATATCCCCCATTGGCATTGATAGCAACATAGATGAAAAAACATCCAAGTTCCATGAATAGCAATAGTGCAACACTACTGCTCTAAAATGTTTTCAAATCCTCTTCATCAATCAAATATTGCTTCATTTTCTCACAATCAATTCTTATAGTTTTCCATTTTATATTTCTTGTATCCTTCTCCCTTAAATTATCTTCAATAGATGATTTTTCATGTATCCTTCTCTGCCATTGACATCAATGACAAATAATACATCACTATGTCAACAACAACTTCAATGTCAAAAGACACTTTTCAGAGAATACATTCACTAGAGTCCTCATGACTTAGCTCATAAACACATACTCCCGCATAGAGGAAGTACCAACATCCATTCTAGACAAAGATAGAGCTCATATAACACTTTAATGATGCAACAATCTGCATCACTTCTCAAAAGTAGGCTGGGGCATAACCCCAAGCATACCTCTCAAATACTCAAATTCATCTTTAGGTAAAGGCTTTGTAAATATATCTACTATCTATTCTTTTATACTTATATAATCAAATCTGACATCTTTCTATGCAACTTTCTCTCTCACTACATGATACTTTATTTCTATATGCTTTGTCTTAGAATGCGATACAAGATTCTTAGACATACTTAATGTACTAGTGTTATCACAATGTATAATAACAAGCTCATCAAATTTAATTCCAATATCCTTCAACATCTATTTCATCCATATTATTTGATTTCAATCATGTTTTTCTGCTACATATTCTACTTATGTTTTACTCTGCGAAATAAAATTATGCTTCTTACTTAACCAAGAAACCAATCTTCCTCCAAGGAAAAATGCTCCACCACTAGTACTCTTTTTTTCATCAATACTACCTCCCCAATCTGCATTTGTATATGCACATAAGGTAAATTCATTTGATGTTTCATACCATAATACATATTCAACTATGCATTTCAAGTACCTCATTATCCTTTTCAATGCTGCATAATGTGACCCTTTAGGATCAGCTTGAAATATTTTAACAATTCCAACTGCATGTGATATATCAGGTCTTGTATGAGTTAAATATTGCAAACCTCCAATCATAGATCTATATTTCTGTTTTTCAACTGCAGGAGTTTCATCTATGCTAGATAACTTATGACCAGTTACCATAGGTGTGCCAACCGGATTACAATTTTCCATTACAAATATCTTTAAAAAGTCATTCAGATACTTTCCTTGACATAAGAAAATACCATCATTGTTATGTGCTATGTGTAATCCCAAAAAATATTTCATCTCACCAATCATGCTCATTTCAAATTCATTCTTCATTTCATCTACAAACTTTTCACTTGCTTCATCTTCTCCACCAAAGATAATATCCTCAACAAAAATAACTACAATCAGCAAAACATTCTCAATTTCTTTCAGATACAAATTGCTATCTATTGTGCCTTTAGAAAATCCCAATTTTATCATATACTTATCTAGTCTTTCATACCAAGTTCTAGGTGCTTGTTTAAGTCCATATAAAGATATTTTGAGTTTACATACCATGTCTCCTTCACGAGTTAAGGAAAAACCTTCAGGCTGCTCAATGTAGACTTCTTCTAATTCTCCATTCAGAAATTATGATTTCACATCCATTTGATATACTTTGAATTTCTTAAAAGTTGCATAAGCCAGAAACATTCTCACTACTTCAATTCTTGCATCAGGTGCAAAAGTTTCTTCATAATCAATTCCTTCTTTCTGTGAGTATCCTTTACATACCAATCTTTCTTTGTTCCTTACAACTTCTCCTTGTTAATTCATCTTGTTCCTGAATACCCATTTAGTTCCTATAACATTCTTATCTTTAGGTCAAGGGACCGATTCCCAAGTCTTGTTCTTTTTAATTTGATCTAGTTCGTCCTTAATTGCTTTAATCAAATGTTCATCTTTACAAGCTTCATCTATAGATTTAGGTTCAATTTGAGAAATTAAACATAGTTCTTCTTGTACCTTATTCTGTGTCATAACTCCTTTTTCTATGCTCCCAAGAATATGCTCAACAAGATGATTTCTTGCTAGGTTCCTATTAGGTGTCACTTTCTCAGTTCTTACTTCAGATCTAGGTTATTCTCTGATTTCCTCAATGTGACTTCCATTTTTCAAATCAATGTCAGTTTCATAGAATAATTCAATATTTTCTTAATCAACTCTAGGGTGAGTTAATTCATCTGAGTCATAATCAAGCATTCTTTACTAAATTTTAAACTTTTCATCAACTTTAAAATTTGCGCTCTCAACAATAGTTTTAGTTCTTTTATTGAAACATATATAAGATTTTGTTTTCAAAGAATAACCAAGAAATATACCTTCATCACTTCTAGGGTCAAACTTTCCAATGTCATCATCTCTCTTAATATAACATTTGCTTCCAAAAATTATGAAACGCTTAACTGATGGTGCATGTCCAAACCACAATTCATAAGGTGTATTGTCTGTGTCTGCTCTGATTTGTACTTTGTTCATTGTATATACTGCTATATTCACTGCTTCTCTCTAGAATGTCTTCACCAAATCATTTTCAAATAACATAGATCTTGCTGCTTCAGTTACTGATCTGTTCCTTCTTTCTACAATACCATTTTGTTCAGGTGTCCTAGGGCTAAAAGTTGTCTCTTAATGCCATTCACTTCACAAAAAAGTGTTAAATTATTTTGAAATAAATTCTCCACCTCTATCTAATCTTAGACATTTAATCTTCATTATAGATTCATTCTCAACATTTCTCTTAATCATCTTAAACTTATCAAATTCTTCATATTTTTCTCTAAGAAATGATACCCACATCATTCTTGTAAAATCATCAACAAGAATCATAAAACACATAGTATCCTCTAGTCCTTGTGGGACCGCTCAAATATGTATGAACAATTTCCAAATTCTCTGTTGATGTGAACTTCTTACTACGAAATGAACTTCTCTTTTTCTTAGCCATAACACATTCTTTGCAAATCATGTTAGTAGGTTTCATAATCTTAGGAAAATATCTTACTGCAAGTATAGTACTTACTTTCACAATGTTATCAAAGTTTATATGAAAAAATATTCTATGCCGTAACCAACTATCATCAATTCTAGAAATCAAATATGTCATCTCTGTAGGGTTCAACTAAAATACATTACCTCTAGTTCTTGATCCACTTCCAATCAAATTACCATTGTTATCCTTGATCACACAATTTTTCTCAGTGAACAAAAATTGATATCCCTTATCAAATAACTATCCAACACTCAAAAGATTATGCTTCAATCCATCAACAAAATAAACTTCATCAGTGTTAGTCTTTCCATCAAGAGTAATAGATCCTATTCCTTTTATCAAACAAGGTGCATTATTTCCAATTCTAACAATTCCTCGATCATAGTTGTTAAAATTTATGAATCTCTTCATGTGACCAATCATATGATGTGAACAACCACTGTCTATGATCTAATAAGTTTTCTTTTCTACTTGAGAAACTAAATCTTTTTCTTCTCTAACTTTAGTTTCAGAGTTTTCTTCTTTTATTGCTAAAAATCCTATATCATTATTCTCATTATCACTTTCACTTAATGAATTTTCCATACTAGCCTCAAATTCTTCATCATTAGCATAGTAACATTCTTTAGATCTTCTAGGTTTAAAATTATTCTTATACTTCTTTACTCTTTTAGGACATTTAGATGAAAAATGACCATATTCTTGACAAGTCCAACATTTAAAGATTTTCTTACCATCTGGTTCTCTTTTCACAAGCAAGAAAATTCCTTCCTCAATCTTTCTATCTTCTTCAGTCTTAGATTTGTTGCCACTAGCATAGTCTCCACTTACACTATTGCTTCTTGAAAAAGTAGGGTGAACACTAAGTGCGCTGAATGCTGTCTCCATTCTAGGTAGATCACCTGTCTATCTCAATCCTATCTCTACTGCTTCTAGTCTTCCAAGAAGAGTTTCTTTGGTAAAGTTCTCAGTACAAGGTATAACTTGCTCAATCATTTTCACTTTATGCTTGAATACAAGAGTCAATGTTTTCAAGATCTTCCATATCACTTCATCTTTAGTCTTGTTTCCTTCACAAGCTTTGATACCTGCAACAATCTCTGATATTCTAACAATATAGCTTCTTACAGATTCATCTTCCATCACTCTTATATCTTCAAATGAAAATATCCAATTCTATAATCTGACTCTTTTTGCATGTACATCACCTTCAAAAGTAGATTGTAAAGCTAACCAAATTTTATGAGATGTTCTTAGATTTTTTACTTGTCTGTATTCATTTTCTGGAAGTGCTAACAAAATTGCTTCTCTTGCAAGTATGTTACACATGAACATATCTCTTTCCTCATTAGTACATTCTTCAATCTTGTCTTCTTCAATGATAGTCTTCACATTATTTGTGATTAACCAATATCCCGGTCCTAAACATAACAAGTGTGTCTTCATCTTTTCTTTCCAGCCATCATAGTTTACTCCATTAAACTTAGGGCTTTCCTTCCTAAAATAATTCACCATAGATCTCTTTGTACACACTAAGATGTGCACTTCTATAAGTCATTACTTCCAAGGGAATTCATGAATGGGAAACCTTGAGAAAGAGACCTAGATCTCCCTAGGTATGTTGTCACAAGGATGTTGATGGTGCTCTTAGCTAGAGCTATTGAAGTATGCAACCTTGCTAGTAAACCACACAATGGGAGATTCAAACAGACAAGGGTAAGAATGCCAATATCTTCAACAATCAAGAATGGAAATGCAATGCAACTATGCTAAGAATGAAGATGCAAGCTAAGCTATGGAAATGAAAGTATTACAAGCCTTGTTAATTAAGCTATGTGAGCTAATCTAGAGCATAAAGGGAACTAAGCTAGAAAGCATAAACATGAAGCTATGATGCAAGAATGAAAGATAAATGCATGAAGATCTCTAAAGCTCCAAAGTCTCCAAGAAATCTTGCAGCATAAGATTAGTATTCAAAGTTGGGATCCTAGAATGAGAAAAGAGCTCTCCTTTTAAAGGAGTTGAAAAGGAATGGACCATGGAGATTAAGAGGAAAAATATTTAATCAAGGGTGGAGCTTGAAAGTGGAGCAATCCATGTGCAAAAATATCCTCCAATGAGAAAATAAGAGTTGACTTTTGTGTCCATATGAGACAAAAAGACCCTTTTCTTCTTTTTATACAATAAGAATAATGCTTTATTTGTGCAACTTAGGATAAGAGGAAAGGTGGGGGCTTTTTATTTAATAAAAGGGGAGAAAATTCCTTTTAAATAAATAAAGACTTTAGGATAAAATGGTTAGCCCATGGAAAATAATCGAATAAATGATAGAAATAGGATTTGATCAAGGAAATTGATATAATTGAAAAATGTTGATTTTTGAAAATATTGATTTAGGGATTCGATAAATTGCTGAATGGGGGCCCAAAGTCTAGGCAACCATTTTAGGGTGTATACATTTACCCCTCTTTGACTAATGTGAGATCGATTTGGGATCAAATGTGGTCAAAGAATGTAATTGAAATGTGAGATCGATTTGCGATCACAAAAGAACCCAGATGTGTGTTCGACGAATGGGAACACTGTTGGTTCTTCAAAAGATTTTACACTCCATGAGATACTAGTATGCTTATGACTGATGTTAAGGAGAGTTTAATTCCAAATATGGGAAATCTATAACCAACTGGACCAACTATAGGGACAAGACTACCCTCTTCACTTCTAGCTCTGCAAAACCAAGGTGGGTACACCTTATACAATGGATATTACTATGTTCTTTATCTAATACTGGATCTTACAACAGATAATAGTGAGAAAGTACTAAACAACAACCTATTATTCATTGAATCTCCATCACTAGGTAGAAAAACTGTAAAGTAAATGAAATTCAAAATATTGGTAATGATTTATGTTTTAGGATTACAAGATTTTGATCATTCCATACAAAGCATAGATAGGAAAATATAGGCCAGTGCCTTATCCATTGGGTAGAATATCAGAAGATAGAATGGAAACAATGATGACTTAAGAAAAATTGGTCTTCAAAACATAAATACAAACATTTCAACTCATCCCTAATTTTAGATAATCCTTATATGAATTCAATGAACATGTATCTCACCCTGAGAAATATTAAATCCAACCCTAGGTCAGCACTCAAAGAAAAATACATACATATAAACCTCCAAGAGACTTAAAGATTCATAAAATAAACATAATGGAGAGGAAAAGACTTGAGATTTGTATTAAGTATAACCTTTGAACGTTGTGTACATCATGTTTAGAACAATAAGCTTGTATAATAGCAGCAACCTATACTTCTTCTCTATTGCTCTGATAAAATGATACAAAATATTACAATCCTCGACTGAGGGCTAGGTTTTCAGAAATTCTATCTTTTCAACTTCTAAACCTCAGTGCCTAGAATGATTGTGAAAAATCCTTTATATACAAGGAGATGCAACAAGCTATTGATCATTCTAGGGTTTACAAAATTTCTAACCTAAAAACTTTTACAACAACCTCAAAAAGTTTACAATAAATACACTGATCAAGCAGGTGAGATATTTGTAGCTGAGCCACTCTACTTTATGTCTTCAATACTATCCTTGGCTCCTTTCAACAAATCTGATTTACAACAGCTTGCTATCCATCCTGCAATGAATGTCTTCCCACATCTTAACAACTTTTACGACTCAAAAAGTAACCGCCTTTACTTTCTCTAAGAGGCTAACATAGTACTAACTTTTTCAACATGAGGTATGCACTAATACCTCCATTTATTGTGCACCTCCTCACTTGGGAAATCAAAATTGGAAAACTCATTCCTCTTACTTGATAACTATTCCCACTCATTTTCAATCTAAGTGAGCTTATGCTGAATATTATCAAACATTGATTTGGCATTTATTAACAACTTGATAGTCCTGCTAAAAGAAAAGGTGTCACTTAGGACACCAGTCACCCTTTCTAACAAAAGTACATCCATCTCTTCTCTCCATAGATATGATTATTTAACTTTTCCCTTATCTGTGAAAATGGTGGGCACCAGCTCATAGTTTGAAAGCATTAATTCAGCTTTCAACATACTTGATCTTCTAATAAAATTATCCAAAATGATGCCATATTGTACCATTTTCTTGACAATCTAATGCACTAGCTTAATCAATGGATCAAGGTCCTCTTGGCCTTTAGATAACATACAAAATAGCTTTATACTAGGAGATCTCTCAATCCATTTCTTCAAAATTGGTGACATTTCAGTCTTCTCCTATTCAAAGTTTCAAATAAAGAATGTGTAATACCCCTCTAACCCTAATATAAGTTTTGTGTTTTTGAAAGAATTAAGATCCTTCGATATTTTCTTACAGCTTAAGTTGTACATGATACTTGTTTGATCTATTCCTATAGTTGTTTATAATAATTTCATAAGCTAGTACTCAATGATTCTAATATCAGACATACTATCTAAAGGTATCATTTTTGTATGTATTTATCTCCATGTATGTATTGAGTACCTACAAGACCTTTATGAACATAGTTAGGATGTTATATGATATGTACTTGATAGATATATATAAGTGGTTATTTATATTTTCTTCTATTAAGGTTACCTTGGATGAATCTTGTATCTCACTTGATGATTTGATTATGTTAATTTATTATTAGTATTGATAAGAGACTAACACAATGCTTGAGATTCTAACCTTCATTATGATGATGCTACATGCTTTGAGTGTATATATATACATGATGTGTTTTCATGATTCAGGACGAAGTCGTAGTTACTCACATAGCTGAGGTCCACACGATGAATCGATCCTGGTCATCTGTCTGCAATGTTTTCTTTTATATGTATATCCGTGCATATGTATTTCTTCTTTGTGATGCAGGCTTGCAGGTACAGGGCATCGACTTCACCTGGCTTCACAGGTCTGAGCATGCCCTCAAATCTTCGATGGTTGTTGTTATGGAGATAGTACTAAGGCCCCTACATGAGTCTTCCTTTGTCATTATTCCAATTTGAGAATATTAGGGTTCCTTCTTTGTCAGTCAACCTTTGGGTCAAAAACCCAGATCCAATGCACCCGGTTGGGCATGGTTGTAGTTAGTGCCTTGTGGCCACTTGAATTCATTTGGTTGTATGATTTGTTTACTCATTTTATTTATTTCTCCTTCTTGGTATGATTCTTAGTTAATCTTTCTATGTTGTGTTTCAGGAGTTTGGCTTGACTTTCCTTGTTGACTTTGGTTGACCTTGTTTGATCTTATAGTTTTCTCAATATGTTTCATAGTTGATTTTTATGGCCTCTTTCAATGATTAGATTTATTTTGAGGCATGTGATTTTATTCTACCACAGTGTTATATCCTATAGCAATTATAAATAGGTAATAATATTGTGATCTATTACTTCATAATCTTATAGATTATAGTGTTTGGTATTTGGCATGTATATATATATATATATATATATATATATATATATATATATATATATATATATATATATATATATATATATATATATATGGAAATATATATATGGGTGCACACATATATGTATTTATATATATATAATTTATATGTGATTATATGTTAATTATTGTAGATATTGTTGATGGTGTATATTTTGGGATTAATGTAAAGTATAATATTATTAATAATTAAATATTAAATAATGCGAGGTATATTATTCTCAAATGTTAATTATTAATAATGAGGATAGGTTATATATATAGATATTGATTTAATTAATGATGGCATATGCATATATGTTAGGATAATATTAAATGTGTGTATGAATGAATACAAATAATCTTTTATTGTATATTTGAGTAATATAGTTGTATGATATTAAGTTATTTTATAATACACTTTAGTTAAGAGTTAGTTGGGAATTGGTTACTTTTCCTCTCAACCTTTGGAAATCTATTTATATGCACTACTTTCTCATTTGAAGAGAGGGGGTTTTGGGGCTGAAGCATTGAGGAGAGGATGGCCTTACTTTTCACGGAGATTTTGGAGAGAAAACTTGGAGATGTGAAGGAGAGTTTGTAAGCATATGTCTTTAAGAATTTTTGGTTATCTTTGCTTTTGGGAGAGAGACATTTTTGTGAGAATTTCAGTAGTTGAGAGAGGGATTATTTTCTTTGGAATTATTTCTTTCTTTCATGGAGATTTCTGAAAGTGGATAGGGTTTGAAGGATGCATCTCAAGTTTGGATTTGTCTTCTCTTTTGTTTCCTTCCTTCTTCGATTCAACCTTCGTAGGACATGAGGTATGGATTGAATATTTTAGTTACTTGATGTATCTGATAGATTATAGATCTATTTATATATTATCATTATTTATTATATCTTTACTTTTCATTTGTATGGTTATTTTAAAGTTTTGAGTTTTTGTTTGTAAGAATTGGCATGTGTTTTCCTAGGGTTTTTAGCAACCCATTTTTGGAGATTTGTTATTATAACAATTTAAATTGCATCTATGGTTTTACTAAATTGATTTTCTAGAAGTAAAATTCATAGATCTCAAATGGGTATCTCTCTGATTTTATTTTTAGGTTCTAATTAATGCCTTATTTTTGACATTTTGGCAGACTATGCCTGTCCATTCTTGATTCCAAATTTTCTATCAAATGTATTCGTATGCTACAGGCTGATATGATTATATAAAAGTCTAAATTTGATATCAGAGATTCTCCTTAGTCTTATCTTTCATTTCCAATTAGTTTGGTGAATTTTAATTATGTTTTGTGAAAATTACAACCATTTTAGTGAAGGCAGGTCTGAACCCTAACCAGAAAGTTTTATTTTAAACCAGAAGTCATAACTTTCTTTCCCACCATTGGATCTTCCTAAAAATAAAATTGAGAGTCCATAATTATGTTATCTAAATCTCCACCAAAGAGATTTCCTTTATTTTATGTTTTGTGGAAGATATGGATGACTGTTCTATGATGACTATTCTTTGCATTTAATCCTTGCTTGAAATAATTCAATTTAAGAACATCATTAAGTTTTAAGGTTTCGTATGGTTACCAGAGGCTATTAGAATTTGTTTTTGGTTAATTGGACCTATGTATACTCTGAATATGTTTATAATATCACTTGGATGTCTTCTTATATGTTTGGAACATTCTGAATGCCATATTGGGTTTAGGGTTGTCAAGTGGACTAGGGACAACATATGTTTTCCTAAACTCAATCAAATGTTGTTATGGAATTGATATGAATTCTTGATGATGAATCTATTATGTTCTTATGATTTTTATATGTATGTTAGGGAACCTAAGTACACTAGGTGAGTGGCTCATAGTGAGGGGCCGGGGCCCTAAGTGGCTAGTACCAAGATAACCTACTATGAGTTATTTAATCAAGTGATAACCTAAATAAATGAATTGGGAATGGGAGATTATTAGAATGGGAAATTACACATTAATCAAGATTAATTGTGCCTCGCCCATACTTTTAGTGCTATTAAAGACTAAGGATGGGAGTGGGAGAAGGTAGCTATGCATAGGTACAACTGAATGACCTTGTCTGTATGAGAGGCATTCGGTTCCACATGTGCCTACTTGGGGGCCGGGGCCAAGAGTGGCTAGTACCAGGACAACCCAAGAGGTGAGGGCTATGCGATGACACTCACCTAGCTTGTAGCTTAGAGTCTCTATCAAATTTGATCATGCCTCTGGTATTCCTTGTGGTCTTCTTATCTTTTCTTTTTTGTTGTGACTTTGGGGAACTTTTATCACCACCTTAGGAATTTTCTAGTTGTTACCTCTTGTATGGGCCTTTGGTTCTATCTCCTAGCTTGGGGGAGTGGGCCTATTGGTTCCATGTGGTTGGGTGGTTAATATTTATATCGAGGTATTGATCGTGATTCTTTGGATGATCCTAGCACATATTCCTTTCCAGATCTGCAGTTGAAGATTTCTTATTGGATATTTTAATATGTTGAGATGTACTTATGTATTTGTATTCAGGTAATTTTTAATCTCCTAAAAGGAGTCTTGTAGTATTGATGTAATCTCAATTCAAAGCAATGCATAAGGGAATGGGTAGTTCTAGGTAAAAGAAAGGGAAAATAATGTGGAATATTGGACATGTTACTAGCATTAAAAGAAAGTGTTTATGTTATTTCTCCTATCCTCTTATGTTGTCCATATGTAAAGGAAATAATCTTAAATATAGTTATATATAATGATGTATCACAAAAATAATGTAGTCTCTCTTGATGAAAGGATCCAAGGAAATTATTGAGAAATGATAGGTTAGTGATTGGAATTATTAACAATGAATGGTTATGAAACAATGCAATAAAATAGTAACTTGATTATAATGTTAATACTTGGTTCATGTTAATGAAATACCTAGGATAATGCCTACCTTAATGAATATTAATCTCTTACCTAAATTATTAGAGAAAAGTGATATAAAGGATAGTAGATGTAGATGAAATCAATATGAATTTATGGAATGAGTTGATAAAAGGAATAATGATGTTGGATGATTAACCTATGTTTAATAAAAAAAATAAGTTAGGGACATTTAACTTGGTGCATTAAAATGAATGTAGATCTTTTAAGCTCATGATTCCGTGAATATCTTATGCATGTAAATGGTTTATAAGATGTTGCTTTAGTAGTGACGTTAGGGAACCCGGGAGGACTTAAGTTGTATAAATCTTACATTCAAGTAGTAGAAAATTATTTCTTCTTTTAGAAATATGAAGTGTAATGATGAATATTATTCTAGTTAAAATAAATAAATAAATAAATAAAATTCACTACTTGCATTTTATAGAGGTTTTATGTCTTGTCCTCTTGGGTTGCCTGGCGGGGTGTTACAGAATGTAACTTGCTGACATGACTATAGAAAATGGAGGACTTCAAATCATATGCAAACAACATGATTGCATCTGTCATTTTTTCTTCATACTTCTGGTTTTCCAAAGCTATGGCCTTCATAGTTTCATCCTTTTCCTTCTCTAGTTGTACTCTTATTTCCCTTAATTTATTAGTCTCCTCTATTAATCTTTTTTTTTCCTAACTAATCCTTGCATCCATACTAGTCTCTAGGTAGGGGGATGGTGGAAGTTCAACAATTGGGCTAGAGAAAGAAGCAACTGCAGGCCTATTAAAAATTACCAATTGGGGAGACCTGTGATCCTGGGGCCCCGATAGCTGAGCAATCAATTTATCCTTCTGGATCAACTCCATCTTGAGATCATTATACGACTTAAGGACAATTTCAAATTTGAGCCTAAGCTCTTCCTTTTCTTGCGCATCCTTCTCTGCCACTTAACATTGAATTTGGTAGTCTCCAAAATTAAGTTTGATGCTTCCACACTAGAAGTCTCTCCTACTCTCTGTACCAATCAACTACCTGCATATCCTATAGAGAGAGCTTCTTTTCTTCCTTTATCTTCCTCCCTCTTTAGGGACCACATGACCAAGGTTACATGATCCTGTGAGAAAGCAATTCTCCTAATAGCTTGTTTGGCCTACTCTGCAGTAGCAAGAATTTTTATCTTGCTCTTTCTGACCTGATCAAAGACAATTGCATCAACAATGTCCCATTCTAGCAAAATTAGCACTCGTTCAGTATGAACCATGGCCCTTCCCTCCTCGGGAGTAATTTTTTCAAACTACTTTACCATCTCTGCCTTGGTTTCATTTTCTATTTTTGTTATGTCCCTATCAAGGAACTCTTCCTTTTTCTTCTCACAGATCTCTTTATATTGGTTTATTTTCATTCTCCATAAAAATTGGGAGAATGCTCTAGTTTTGACAAACTTGTCATCAGCTATGAAAGAATCAATGGCTTGTTTTAGGATAGGGTCCATTTATTACCCTCAAACTCCTCAACTGTAAGATCAATGACCACCTCCTTAGGTGCCTCAGGCATCCCTTCTTGCAACTCATCATTGGAAACAAAAATGTTTCCCTCATTCCTCATTTGTACCAATTGCTCCGCTACCCCATGTTCATCTAACTGGATGGGGGATTGAGAAGGAGAATAAGCTTCCTCTCATGGCCTTAGCTCTTCTTGTCTTTGCCTCTTAGGAGAGGGTCCTTGCATTCCTGGATCATCCATGGGTCTTTTTCCTTTTGAGGTAGAAGGAAGATCTTGACCTCTCTGTTGTGGTGGTAAGAGAATAATGTAACCACTCTTCTTTTGCATTGTATAAACTCCCTTTGGAGTTAGTTTCATATATTTTGACTGGCTCAAAATTTGCCTAGCTCTTTCAGGGTCTGTCTTGCTTACAATAGCCCTCTTTTCATTTACCACATGCATGATGCCTTCAAAATGTTCCACAAGGGCATCTAATTTCCTTTCCCATGGCTCAAAGCATTTTAATGGGTCATATGGTTTGTCAAAATTTCAAAGAAATCTATAGATTTCTTGTAGATGATCCATTTCTCTTTCTTAATCTCTTGAGTTTGAAGGTCAAACTCATTCCTTATCACATATTCAAGAAAATTAAATTGATGCTCAATAAGAGCACACCTTACCTTTTCTCTAAATATTCTTGAGAGGAAATCCTCTGTATCTGCACACCTTGCCACTGCTCTAGTCATTCTATAGGGCTGCAGGACTTTATTCAGATGTACCCATCCTCCCTTTGTAATCACATACTGATGTGCTACAATTATGTCCAGGAAGAAAGTTCCCCTTCCCTTGCTAGTGAGAGTGGTTTCTTCCAGGTCACCAATTTGCCTCAAAATTTTAGCATATCCTAATTTTAATGGGACTTGATAAGGTAAAATGTATGGTGCCACTTTGTAACCATATACTCTGAAAACTATGGAAACTAGATACAAAATTATATCCCCAAAATTGTGGACTATGGTGATGTCCTGGCAATGCTCCTTTGGTCTAATTAATCTTAATAGCTCCCTTGAGATTTTAGGATTGTCAAAACATAACAAAGTTCTGAGCCTTGAAGCAAAATCCCTATCAAAAGCAATGTAACTGGCATCAATTCTATCCCATGATAGAGTTGTGGTCCATAGCTGGACTAGAAGGGTTTCTCCACATCTCTCCTTCACAATGTTGATTATTGAACTAAAATATCTCTCTCGCTTGTATAAGAACATGTGCATAAGCATTGAATACCACCTGAAAGGCCTACTAACTTTCATGTCCTTAATTCCCATCAATTGGGGGTGTAGTGATTGTACCATCATAAACATGTATGGTATTGGCATATGAGTTGCTTCATCGTGCCCTAGAATCAAAGTTAATGACTTATAGACCTCCTGTGCTCTCTTACTAAACAAATCCAACCTAAAAGGCTCTAGTGTGCTTGCATTGACAACACACATTGATCCAATTTCTTCCAAAAATTCCCTTATAGGCCTGAATCTCAAATAATCCCTCTGTGCCTCATATATTTCTATAAATTCTATGAAATCTATTTTCTCCAACCCAACAGAAGGGTCATTAAGTGAAAATTCCTCCCTAATCTCATCATCTATGATGCTAATTAGGTCATTCCCATTTATGTCCTTGACACACTTTGTCACAGGATCATAGCACTTGGCAATTTGGATCAACAACTCTACATCCATGAATACTCTAGGAACCACCAACTTCCCTATATCAAATTGCCAAATATTACTAAGGGGGGAACATGAATTTCTTTGTGAGTCTATTGATCTAAATAAAATCAGGCCATTATGATCTTTACCCACCCTTGCATCTCTCATCCAATTCCCTCTATCATGGAGTGCTTCAGCCATCGAGTCCCTAGGATTTCTTGGGACCAATTCTTTTAATCTGGCTACCCCGTTATCAGAATACGGGAGTAACTGCATTAAATCTTAAAAAATTCTCTTGTCCTTGTACTCTATTTTACCAGACAAATTCCTCTTTGGCAGCATTTTAAATAGGGCTTTTCTAAAACAATATATCAAAACCTGAGAAAGACCCTAAATACTTTTAGCTGGCAACATAATTTTCCATGCAACACCTTCACAGACTTCAAGCAAATTTTGAACTTAGAAAAGAAACCTACCAAGCACCTACAAATTCTTCATTTGAAATTGCTCCTTTAGGAAAATCTAATTTGCCAGAATGTTTACGAGAGTAGTAAAGAGAAACAACAATCAAATTTGGGATATAATGTTGCCAACAGTTTGCAATTTGTGCGCACGTAGCTCATTAAGTCCACCCTTACTGAAAGTTGGCGGCCTCAGCACTCACAGGATGTGAAAAACATCAGAGAGTGAAAATTTGAATTTAGGCCATTGATTTTATTTTATTTCCAGTGCATAGGATGATCAGCAAACAAAGCCACGCAATCCCTTTTCACTTTTTCCCAAATGAGCTCTCAGCCAATGAGAAAATTTCAATATAGCCATGTAGGGCGATAAACAACTTATCTCTACTTTGCACAGAGTGGACAAGTGTCACCCTATCGCTAAAGTGCTAACCCAAAACTGTCAGAAAAAACAAATCAAGATATAACGAAAACCTTCGATACCATTTAATCAGACAATCACCATATTTCAATAAAATCTTAGCCCCACAGTTTGCCTTACAAACCTCTATCAAATCATAAGATGCCAAGTTAGATAGGTCTACAAGTGGAAGGCCCCACCTTTATCCTCAGTGTCAAATAAACTGACAACCTCACATATCATCACTACCTTTAGCCAATCAGAAACGATCACATCATTAAGAGTCAGCAACAAAAGATCCACCTAGCAGTTCCCATCTTTAAACAAGATTAATGGTCATCACTATACTGCTGATCCTAAAAAATATGCACCTTATCCCAGTGGTACAATGACAACCATGAGATCTTGTTGAACTTTAATCATTTGAGAAGGTAGGCCCCATAGTTGACACTTCACTCAGCCTTTGTCAAATCAAAAAGTGCCACGCTGCAAAAATTGGCAAGTGGACCCCTTCTCCTTTTCTTTCTCGGCACCCAAAACCCTGACAACTGCCACATCATAATTGACTACAACTAATAGAAAGAAAACATGTTAGTGTGACCAGGCATTTTAGGGCCCACTTCATGCTTCATTCCTTAAAGAGGATCAGATGGTCATTGCTATACCACAAGCTTAAATTCCTTACATCTTTTGTCAATGGTATAACGACAATCGTAAGATCATTATGTTGTTTAATCCTTTGAAAAGTATGACCCCATAGTTGATACATCATTAAAGATAGATGTCAACCCAAGAGAAATGCCATGAAAATTGACAAGCTAGAACCTACCACTGTCAGTGAGAAATTTGTTTGGATGCCTATCGCTAAAGTGCGATGCTTAAAAGGCTATCATCTTGGTCCAACTGTATAGTGGCAATCATTGATCAAATTTGTTGTTTAATTTCCAGTACACTCCTTTACCAGATGGGCCCACTCGGATAGGTGGCACTTTGTTGCTAAAGCGCATGTCAGAGATTTTGACAATGGGTAGTCTTGCGGTTCAATGATAGCCACAAGTTTCAAAAGGTAGATACTTAGGAAAAATTCACTGAAAACTTAGGCTTTGAAATAAATAATGAAAAAGGTACCCCACCCAACAACCTAATGATATAACATGTAAAGTGATGTGTTAAAGGGGTTTCAAATTAGCACATGCATATTTTGGAGAATTAGTGAGCCAAAAAGTAACGTGAAATTATAACAAGACTTAGGACCAGTTAGGGCTTTGATCAAACTTACAGTTTTTACCATAAAACCCTGCCATTAGGTCAATAACTTGGATCATTTTTAAAATTCTGGCATGAAACTAAAATTTTTAGAATAGTGCTAACAAACACATCAGGACAAAGATAAGCTGAAAGACAAGACCAACATACCTGTAAATAGGAAATTGTCAAGTCTCAAATAAGAGATAAGAATCTCAAGAAAGGTTTAATTGATAAGCTGAATGAAAGATTGAAGTTGATAGGTACTACCCCCTTGAAATCAAAATCAAAATCAGGTAGAGGAGAAACAGTAAATTGATAAAATCTGATCAAATCACTAGAAATCATAATCATAAATGAAAGATGATAGGATAACCATCAAGTAGTGAAGATATGCCCCAGTTTGAGTAGGTCTGATTGAGAAAGATATAGGATAAAGATGAAGTCAAACCTCAGAGAGATGAAGTGAATGGAGATGAATGAAAGACTAGAAGGTTGAAAGAGATGGGGATGAAGAAATGAAGATGCCCCAACAAAGATCGAAGGATCAGGCCTCAAATGGTCAACCAACTACGCAGAAGAAGGGGAAAGTTTTGAAATGCAATTTTGACTATCAAGATGAACTCGGATTTTGATTTTGATCCCAAAAATGGATCCAAGATGTCAAAATTAGCCAGGGGTGCAATTTTCATGCAATTCTAAGATGTTTTGAAAATTGGTCAAAAAGTCAAAATGCTATAAAAGGGGGTAAAAAATGTCATTTTCAAATTCATTTGTCTTATTGTGATTTGAGAACTTTTAGAGCTTAGAGAGAGAAAATGGCCCAGCAAGTAGTGGTTCCAGTACATAGACATCGATTCAAGCGTGCCCGATTGCACAACCGGCCTCCTCAGTATGGTGCCCTAGTAAGTTTTCCAAAAACATCACCCTTTTGAGTCAATAATGAGATATTTATGTCATTTAAACACATTTTTAATTATTTTTAAATATTTCAAATTTTACTCATGTGAAATTTTGTACGATACTAAAAACCTATCGCACACCTTTGATATTATTTATCATGCGATAGTTCATGGGTCCAAAAAGTATCACACAGGTGTTCAATCTAGTATCACATGATACCAGATGAAACATTGTGCGATCCTATGCGAACTATCGTACTCCAAAATATAATCACACTACTATTGAGGAAAATATCACATGATACTTTATCAAAAAATAGTATCGCACTAGTGTAAGAAATATGACATGTTTTAAATTTTGAGCAATATGACATGGGTCTAGATAATGTTTATGCTTAAGATTATTTATACCAATTTTAGACATCCATCATGATATGTTCTGACATTTGGCTTGGGGTTATGGCTTGCAAGAGAACTTCCTAGTGCTCCTCATTAGAGCACCGAGAGTGATTAGGCTACGGTGCATCAGAGATCTTGATACACTTGGATGAGATGATTTGATCACTATGGGATTCAGCTTCTTACTAGATATGCCCCATATTCAGGCAGATCATGGACTACTAACAATGCTAGCTAAGAGGTGGAATAGTGAGCACAACACCTTTCACCTGCCTACTGGAGAGGTGACTATCACTTTAGAGGATGTCTATCAGATCCTCCGAGTATCCAATCATGGTGATCCAGTGAGTATAATCATGTTTATAGATGTTCATAGATGTAATGTTTCCATATGATATAAACTGACATGATTTTTTGTTGGTAGAGGTATACTACGATCAGGATCTGACCGAGGGAGGACAGGCCATCCAGGACATGTTCCAGGATGTTATCTTTATTGATAGACACCTCAGATGGGATCGGTTGATGGAGGATTTTGGTAGAGATTTCTTGGTTCCGTGCATAGTATGTTCTATAGTTGCATAGGTATTGATCATAGACAGGATCAGAGAGGGTTCCCACTGGCCTGGGGTAGATTAGTTGCAGACTTGATAGCACACCCACGACAAATGGTATGGGGCCTAGCCATCCTAGTAGACATGTACCATGAGCTCCATGAGATTATCTATAGGGAGAGTAGGACATGGGCATGCAGTGCTATTTTAGCACAGATATGGGCATGGGAGCACATCCCCATTGTGCACCCACATGTGTAGCCTAAGGAATGGAGATGCCCCTATATCTATAGGTACACAGGATTCATTTCATAGCCACATAGCGAAGATGTGACATATTATCAAAGGCTACTAGATGAGCTCACATCATTTTAGTGGAGACCATACAGGGCTTGTGAGTTGTGGATTGATCGAGAGAGGGAGCTGGGATACATGCTATGGAGCTGGCCACTAGTAGGGCAGCACTCTGAGATAGTTGAGTTCTTCATCATCACTCAGGTTTGTAGATAGTTTGGATGGTAGTAGAGGGTACCCACAGAGACCACTACATATGCTTTGGTGAGGGATGAGGAGGGACAAGGATGGCTGCCAATACTGGACTACTAGCAGGCAGTACAAGACAACACAGGGATATGCAGGGAGCCATGGGACTATCTCCTAAATATGGTAGATGCAGGTGCAGATGCAACCTACAGGGCAGAGTGGCAGAGACATCCATTCCAATGGTTTACTATTCCTGATGCATAGCTAGTGGCACAAGGTGGGGACATGAGTGATGGAGATGGGGGAGATGGAGAGAGGGTGAGAGAGAGAGAGGATAGGGGTCTCAATCTAGTGGCCAGAAATGGTCACAGAGATAGGCTTCTAATGATGAGGTAGATGATGTAGTGAGATTAGTTCATTGATGGGTGGATGTTGGGTAGGATCAACCTACAGGGGGAGGAGGAGAGGTTCTCAGGGCTAGGATCCAAGCTTTTGAGATTGAGATGCAATAGCTGAGGATTGCTATTGCTATGAGAGATCAGCAGCTGACGGACCTGCGAGTAGAGATAGATCAGCGGGAGAGGGTAGCACAAGCTGACACAGTAGAGATTCAGAGGGAGGCAACATGAGCTTCTTATTGTCATGATCTCTACATGCAGGCTGTACCTAAGGGATAGAGGGTTCCACTCTACTCTGAGAGGGCTAGGAGATCCGACATGGTACTAGACAAAGCAACAACACCACCTCCACTACCACCACATGATGGGGAGAGTCAGACTTAGGTCTAGGGTGTTAGATGTGTAGAGACATATCCTGGGACATTATCCAAATTTTGGATCCCACATTGTATTTTGTATCATGACATTTATCTATATGAGATTTACTGGATGCTCGATATATATTGTGTACTTGTCCCACTTGTGATGGATGTTTTAGTTTTATATTGTCTTGTCATAAAACTCAAAATGTATGATGTATATGCTCATGTATAATCTCTCTCATAGATGTAAGTTTAGTTCTCATGTTATGATATAGACTCATGTTTCTGAAAATGATCTCTTTGTGATATAGATATGATGATAAGATTAACCCCTTGTGATGATAGGAAAATGATGTGATGTGAAAGAAAAGGAGTGAAAGGCATGATTGAGAAAAAGTGAAAGGGGAGCGCAGTTGACTAACAAGTCCACCAAAAATGAAAGGAGAGCTCTCTCCATATGCAAGATGCCAAACTAACTATCATGAACCTAAAAATGTGAGCTACTATGAAAAGTGGTTTACTTGCAAGGTCACAAAGCTATTAGACTCTAATATTCATCATCGAGTGTTATTAGTAGCATCACAAGATCATATAATGCACACTAGTATGACTATGTGAATCTGAATATGATCTATATCAGATAGATATGTGGGAATCCCACCTAATCACCAAAGACATATAAGTCAAGATGACTAGTGCAGTGAGATTTTCTAAGTTTAATATGGAAAGATTATACTCGCATCAAGACACAAGGAAAGTCAAGATGGCTATAAGTATGCACTTGCAAAAATAGTCAAGGATAATACCTTGTAGACCCTAATGTCAAGTGGAACAAGCATAAATGCTAATGACAGTTAGCACCAACAAAATATACCTAGAAGAAAAAAAAGAAAAAAAACATGTCCTCATGCCCCCAGTCTTCTAGCTCGGCATCATCAAAAACTATTAGGGAGAGAATACTTATCAAAGAATCATCATAGACAGCACACAAAGAAATAAATTTAAATAAGTCTCATTGAGTCGAGTGTTTAAGTGCATGTGTGTAGGTCATAGAGTCAAACTTTGAGTATCACATATGCTAGTGAGAAATATCATATCATGCTAGACTACAGGTAGGATATCTTATAAATGTTGAGAAACACTTGACACTAGGGTAGTGTTGAAAAACACAGTTGGGGTGGTGTTGAAAAACACTATTTGCAAGATGTCCTAAAGATCAACACATCCTAGAGACCAAAGCTAACATAGTTATGCCCCCTAGATAAAGACAAAGACCAATTCCAAACCAAGGCAACAAGGTCAAGGCATGATGGAGAAAGGTTAAGTGTCGAGGATGCATGCTAAAAAACAAGGGTGTAAAGGCCTCAAGTAGCGCCTCTTTCTAGGTTTTCACCACTTGGAGATGTTTTTGATTATTTCAATTTTTTTGTAGTTTTGCTACCAAGGCGCCTATTTCCAAGTTTTCACCAAGGTACTTTTCCTTTTTTTTTATTTTTTTATTTTTTTTGTATTTTTTTCATAACTTTATATGCTTTTTAGGATTTTTTCAGCATTATATATGAATTTTTTTTGTAATTTTTTTAGGATCAATAAATATGTACAAAGGATGCCCCCAGATAGAATAGGCATCATGGATAGAACTTCTTGAGGTGCAAAACATTAATAGGCTCAGGGAGTTGTTCTCCCTCTTTAGTAGACAACAAATAAGCACTTGTCCCAAAAGCAGCAGTAATAATGTATGGTCCAAGCCAATTAGGTTCAAATTTTCCCTTTTTCTCTCTATGTTGTTGGTTCTTAGGGTTTTCTTGTAAGACAAGATCTCCCACTTGAAATTCTCTAGGGCGAACCTTCTCGTTGAATGCTTTGGACATACGCTTTTGGTAGACTCTCATGTGATCAAATGATGCTTTACGCTTCTCATCTAGAAGTTCTAATTCTTGGAGTCTCATGGCGTGGTAGTCTTCATTTTTCACTAGACCTTTGAGGGAAACTCTAAGTGAAGGAATCTCAACATCTAAAGGTAACATTGCTTCATCACCATAAGCGAGGGAAAAAGGAGTAGCTCCTATTGGAGTACGAATACTCATTCTATAAGCCCACAAGGATGGATTTATCTGTAGATACCAATCTCTACCATTCTTGTGAACTATTCTATGGAGAATTTTGAGAATGGTTTTATTCAAAGCCTCTGCCTATCCATTTCCTTGTGGGAAGTAAATGGAGGACCAATGTTGTTTTATCTTGAACTTCTTGTAGAGTTATTTAAGGTCCTTATTTTTGAACTGACCTCCATTGTTAGTGATTATTATAGAAGGCACTCCATACGAATAGATGATATGGTTCAAAATAAATAGAGAAACTATATTTCTCGAGGCAATAGAAAGTGGGACAGCCTCCACCCATTTGGTAAAGTAATCAGTAGCAGTGATGATGAATTTATGTCCACCTGATGAGTTGGGATGAATCTTCCCAACAAGGTCAAAGGCCCAATGCTAAAATGGCCAATGAGAAATAGAAGGAATAAGCTCCCTACCTAGAGCATGTATCAGGTTACCGTGTTTCTGACACTTTTTGCATAATTTAGCAAAACCTACTACATCTATCTACATGGTAGGCAAATAATACCTAGCCCTAAGAAACCTTCAGGCCATAGCAAGACCATTGGAATGTCCTCCATAGATGCCCTCATGAATGTCAGCTAACGCCTGGTCAGACTCATCCTTTTCCAAGCAACTAAGAAGTGTCCCATCTAAACCCCTCCTATACAGATCACCAAAGATAAGGGTGTGGTGAGAGGCATTTTGGGTTAAGTTTCTTCATTCAGAATGGTTGAAGGTTTTGGGAATAATGCCATCACAGAGGTGTGAGTAAATGGCACCATAGCGGGATGACTCATGGCCAACAAGGGTACAAACAACTTGGCTTTCTTGGGAGTCATAGATAGGATAGTGTAGCTCTTCCACTAGGAATTCGAATCTAGACTCATGTTGTTCTAGCTGAAAAAGTGAAGCCAATGTAGCCATAGCATCAACTACTTTATTCTCTACTCTAGGGATTTGTTGAAATGTAACAAAGGTGAAATATCATCTCAATGAATCAACCATTTTTTTGTAGGGTACCGGTTTTTCATCCTTTGTTTGGTATTCTTCATTAACTTGGTTGATTATTAATTGTGAATCCCCATAGATATGCAGCTATGTGATTCTCCATTCTATTGCCATTTTTAGTCCATTTGTCAAGGCCTCATATTTAGCAATATTATTTGTACATGGGAACAACAGTTTGTAGGACTTAGGGATTGTGTACCCATGAGGAGAAACAAATAACACTCCTACTCCTAAACCATTTTGCATGAAAGAGACATCAAAGAACATCCTCCATGTTCTTGCAGTCATGTACATTATGTGCTCATCTAGAAATTCAACTTGAATGGGCATGCTATCTTGGATTGGGAAATCAGTCAATTGATCTGCAATGGCTTGTCCTTTTATAGCTTTATGCTCAACATAGTCTATGTCAAATTCTAATAAGATCATCATTCACTTAGCAAGTCTACCTGTGAGAGCATCCTTACCAAGAAAATATTTGAGAGGATCAATCTTTGCAATGAGGTGTATCGTATGCAAAAGCATATAATGTCACAAGATTTGGGAAGCAAACACCACTGCAAGACAAGATTTTTCAATACTAGTTGAATTGACCTCATATGACACAAGAGTACGACTGATGTGGTATATAGCTCTTTCTTTTCTAGTATCATCAAGTTGAGCCAATAATGCCCCCAAGGAAGATTCTATTGCTGAAACATATAATATGAGTGGTTTTCTTGGTATAGGAGGCATTAAGATTGGAGGATTAGCCAAGTATTGCTTGATTTGGTCCATGCTTTTCTGACAATCTTCATTCCAAACACATTTAAACCTCTTATGAAAAGTTTTATTAAAGGGTTGAGCTCTATCGGCTAGTTGTGAAATGAACCTCCGTATAGATTGGAGATGTCCCTGAAGACTCCTCATTTAGCTAATGTTTTTGGGAGGCAGCATATCCAAGATTGCTTGAACTTTCTCTAGGTCCACCTCTATTCCTTTGGCTAAAATGATAAACCCTAGAAGTTTTCCAGGGGTGACTCCAAATGCACACTTTTTTGGATTTAATGTTAATTGAAACTATTCCACGTGATATAGAATGACTTCCAAATCATCTAAGTGTGTATCCCTTTTTTAAGATTTTTCCAAGGTGTCATCCACATAATCTTCCATATTCTTATGCATCATGTCATGGAAGATAGTTGTCATAGCTCTTTGATAAGTAGCTCCTACATTTTTTAATCCCAATGGCATGAAATTACAACAATAATTTGCCCATGTGCAAGTGAATGCAGTCTTTTCTTGGTCTTTAGGAGCTATTTTGATTTGATTATATCAAGAAAAATCATCCATCAAGGAATAGATCTCACAACTCACGGTCATGTCCACTATCATGTCTACGTTTGGGAGTGGAAAATCATCCTTTGGGCATGCTTTATTAAGATCTTTAAAATCTATGCAGATGCGAATGGACTTGTCATGTTTTGAAACTGGTACAATATTAGATATCCATTCGGCATAATCAATGGCTCTTATAAATCTTGCACTGAGGAGTTTTTCTAGTTCAGCTTTGATGAAAAGAGCTATGTGAGGATGCATTTTCCTCAATTTTTGTTTCACTGGTTTGATGCCTGGAGCTATGGACAACTGATACATAATGAGATTAGTGTCCAACCCTGGCATGTCTAAGTAAGGCCAAGCAAAATTAATCTTCTTACTCTATAGGAACTTGGTATAGGATTATTTTTCCTGTGTTGATAGAGACTGAGCCAAATGCACTATTTGTGGAGTCTCTTGTGTACCCAAATTAACTGGTTGTGTAGGCTCGACAAGCACTAAAGATCTATCTTGAAAGTAACTTGGGAGATGATCAAGTACCTCATCCTTGCGTGCCTCGGAGAGGTTTTCACCCTTGGATATGTCCTTTATTTTTATCTTTTTAGGTTCTGACACTGCCACACAGTGGTTATCGCCATTAGAACTCTTATTATTTTTTTATTTTCTATTCATTTTGTGACTAAGGTACTTGATATCTGGTTCTGTCATGCTTGTAGTTGGTTCACTAGTGGAAGAGACTATGGGCTCAAGGGTGTTTAGGTAACATGCTATCTCATAGTCATTCTAGAAAGTTAAAAGCTGAGGCTCTCAATAGCATTGAGACCAATCAATTAGGTGAGGATTGGCAAGGGGTAGGTCAATGACAGGTTCAATATTGTGGATATGAATGGTATCATCTTTGGTGATCGCAGAGTTAGGGTCTATCAAGTATCTCTCTAAGGTACCCAAATCAAGATTTATCCAAGCAAGCAAAGCATCATCCACTAAAGTGACTTGCGGATTCGAATCCACTAATCCTACACTAGACTTGTTAGCTACCTTAGGTTGGGAACCATATGTATGGACAACATCAATGTCCATGTCAACTGTAGAAGAATCAAAGAGAGATTCCCATTCATACTCATGTGAGTCTGTATCTGAATCCCAGCTGGGATGTTTACACCAAGCATATTTATGATTTCTAGATGTAGAAGCTCTAATGTCACCAAGGGTAACACCTTCTTCAATGCCATTCATGTATTGAATAGGATCTTCAACATGATCTTCTACAATGGATTCTTCTTGTTCTAGGCCTAAAACTATTAGATGGGTAGCTGGAATATCTGAGTCTCCCCAAAGGAGATTAGTTGCACGGACCCAATCTTCACACATGTCCTATTGATTTTTCAAATTGGGTATGTAGTTTGATTCATCATCACTATCTGTCGCAGCAAGGATAGGAGTAGTTTTCTCATCATGACTTTCAAAACCTAGGCCAACCATTTTTTTAGACCTGCATACAAAAAGAGCACGATCAAGTGGTTCGGTTCTAGCATCTAATCTGTGACTGAGAGGACCATGACCTAGATAGCCCATAATTTTGACAAGCATATACCCTCTTCGATATGTCTTAAGAGAGGGAGAGAAGTTCTCATTATGAATGTATTTTTCTTCTCTATAGATCCAGTCCTTGGTAGCCACCTCTTCTTTTTCATCCTGGATGGGCACTGAGGACTCTACAAATATACCAAATAGAGTCATGGCTGAAGATGAAGGATGCATCTCTTGTGAAGGTTTTCCATAAGACCTAGGTGACACTGGCAGTTTTGTAAAGGAGTCAATTTGATACCCCCCCATACCAAGGTCTATGGACTTGAACTCATTCTTGCATTGTGCTAGGGTTGCATCAAAATCCTCTACTTCTCTATTGAGAGGAACATGAGTCCATGCTGAAATTCTATTTACAGATAATGTGCTATCCCCGAGTATACCAATTTCTACTCCATTATAGGGAAACTTAACACATTGGTGGATGGTGGATGGCACTACTTGCATGTCATGGATCCATGGTCTACCAAGTAGGATATTATATGCTAGAGGACCAACATCAACAATTTGGAACAAAATGTCATTTTCAATAGGGCCAATCCTAATAGGAAGGATGGCCAACCCTTTAGAACTTCTCTCTGCCTCATCATAGGCTCTAATGGTAATTTTCTTCTGGGTATCAATAACTTGCTCAAAATAACCTAGTATCTTCAATAGACTCAAGGAACAAATGTTGAGCCCATCACCCCTATCAATCAACACACACCTGACATGGGTCTTGTGAATCACGACTTCGATATGAAGGGCAAGATTATGCGGATGGCTCAAAGCTTTGCCATCTTCTTTTGAGAATGTTAGGTAATGAGGGCTGGAAAGGTGGTTAACCATGTTCTAGAATTGGTCAACATCTATGTTGTTAGGAACATTTTCTTCATGTAAAGCATCCTCAAGGGTATGCTTATGTCTTGGAGACAATTCCAAGAGTTCAAAGATTGAGATTTGGGCTGGTGTTCTTTGTAACTAGACAACAAGATCATAGCTCATTTCAGGGTTGACTTCTGATTTGGTGGTGACATTCTTAGATGCCATTTGCTTGGGTTTGCTGGACTAGTTGGAACCAGGACCTCTAATAACCATAGGACCTTGGCTTTGGCTTCTGGTGATAGCATTGAGAGCTTGGGATGACCTTTGAGAGTGAGGACCCCTAAGCACCACCATAGGTTATTCATCAAATATAGGAGGAGAGAGCACATCATAACCCTAAGGATCTTTGTCTCTCACAATGTTAACACTTTCCTCGACAACCTCAAGCATATTGACCATGTTTTCGGCACCTATGTAGGTATAGTTGATTTTGGCCTTGCCATTCTTGGGTTTAGAGGTTTCCCCCTTTTCATATTTGGGAAAAGGCTTATTGAATGTGTTATAGTCTATATTGGTATTCAACCCATCAATCTGAAGTTTTCCACTCTCAATAAGATCCTGAATAAGGTGTTTAAGTTTCCAGCAATGTTCAATGTCATGTCCAATACCATTGTGGAATTTTCAAAAGGATTTTTCATTCCACCAATGTGGCTTAACGTCAAGTATGTGAAAATTTGCTGGATCTTGTGGTTGTGCAAGCTTATTGGCAATAAGTGTCTTGAAAACATCCTCATACGAGTCACCCAGTTTAGAAAATTGTCGCCTCTCCTTCTTAGGCTTTTCTTGATACTTTGGTTTATGCTCTTGTTGGTTGGAGGATGTGTTGAGCTTCATAGCTTGAACTGCACTAGACAAATGGAGGACTCCTTGATCCTTGGGTTGGGAAGAGTCCACAACTCCATCGTTGACTACTTGCTTATTCTTGTTCTAGTGTGAGTGCTTGCCTTTGTCCTTATTAGCATTGTTAGTACTTTGACCATTGTTGTTATTGCTATGTTTGGTCAAAATACCTTGCTCTTTCAAGACATCCTCAATTTGACATGCAGTTTTGACCATAGTGTCGAAGGAACCAAAGACCATCTTCCAAACCTCATACCACATTTCAGGCACTAAATTGCTAACAATGATATCAATCCTTTCATGCTCAGGAATAGTCCTAGAATAGTCAGAGCACAATCATCTCCACCTTTGTAAGAAGGTAACAAAGGATTACCCTTGGTTTTGTTTCAAATTGCACAAGTCTAACATAGTGACTAATCTTGACAAGTTGTATGCAAAATGTTGAACAAATCTATGGAAAAGTTCTTTGAAAGTTTTGATGGGAGGGGTTATGTCGGTAAACCACTCCATGGCTTGGCCCTTGAGACTCCTCAAAAATAATCTCATAAGATAGGAGTCATCTTGGTGAAACTCAAAACTCATGATGTAGAACTAACGCACATGATCATGTGGGTCACCATCACCATCATACTTGTCATACTGGGGGATTTCAACTTTTCTAGGAAAATCCTTCATACTGACACTTATGTCGAAAGGATTGGGACAAATAGAGTCAAATGAAAAGGAACTTTTATGTGCCAACACCTTTTCCATCATACATTTGAGTTGTTTGATCTCCTCTTCTTGAGAGGGTCCTTGTTTCTTGATTATTCTATCCACATCAAAGTTTTAAGGGACTCTGGCACCCTTGTTAATCAAGCTCTCTAGGAACCTATCCTTTTTTTGATCAAGATACTTCTCCACATATTTTTTGAATAGTGGCTCTTGTTGCATCCTCATGAAATCTTGATCATCAAAACTTGTACTACTTCCTCCATGTTGAGAGCCATGATGACCTCGTTGGGAGGGTTGTTTCAAATTCCTAGGAGGTGTTTGTCTCTTATGTTGTGAAATCCTCCTTCCTCTAGGACTAGGAGATCTTGAAGGGGTCCTTGACCACCTTCTACTTCTTGGGGTTCTTGAGGGAGTAGATGGCGGAGAGTTGTTTCCACTGTTGGTACCCCTATTGTTGAATTGGTCATTGAGTTGTTGGGCTAAAAGCCTATCTTCTTGTTCTTGAAATGGTTTTATTTTCAATTCTAACAATGCTTTTTGCTCCACCTCTAGGAGTCTAAACCTTTCTTCTTTAGTGGCTTGTTCATCCAAAAAGGCTTTCTTTTCACGCTCAATCCTTTTAAGCCTTTCATTCGCATACCTTGAGGTTGTTTTAAGTGGAGAGTTGGACCTTGACTGTTTGAACAAGTCATTAGTAAATACTACATTCACATGAGCATCACCAAATTCATTTTTTTGGTCTTTGTGTTATGACTGTGCATCCTAGTGAGCTTTCCCATAATGTCTTTCAGCTCTTTGATGGGCGTCTAAATATCTTGAGTTGATAGGGGTGATTCGGGTTGATTGTCATGACCAAATAGCATGTTATCCCTATGTCTTTGGAAAATGTCATCAAGATTTTGATCCATCACTTCTATCTCCTTTCTAGTCATGGTGTAACTCATGTCCATATCTAATTGAGAAGGTGCTAAAGAGGTACTCAACTCACTAGGATTTCTGTTTGGGTCAAACCAACCTTCAGACTCACTCCTAGGTGATTGATCAAAGATGGGTTCCTTTCCCTTTCACTTTTGACAAGTTTGGACTAAGGGCAACTAATCAAAGACAACTTGAGGTCATTTTCCTTGACTAACTTGGTACCTTTTCGTAACTGACATGAAAGAAAGAGACCCTTGGTGATAAGATGACCCTATGAAACTTCAATACCAAACTAGGATAGTAAGAGTGTTCAATTTTCAAAAAAGAGATGGTGAGATAGAAAGTTGCAAAAGATGTAAACCAACACTGCCATAGAGGTGTATAATAAAAGGATGAGTATCCTAACACATATGGACCAGGAGGATGGATTTAACCAAATATATAATTGAAATTGAAATTGATTTTATATGGAAGTGAATTTGGACAAGAGACTACTAAAACTCTCCAAGTATGTTACCAAAGAGTCTAAAGGTTTTCTTTCTCAACAAGGATGACTTCTAACTTATCAATTCCAAGCAATATTACTTTGTAAAATCAAAGAATACTAATTCAAGGGGTCTAAATATAGGAACCCGAGGTACAAACAAGCTTCCAATGGCAGAGTAAGTCACCTACTAAAATCTGGTCGACCAAAGAAAGGCTGAAAAATGGCATAAATCAGACAGACAACAAATTTACCCTATGCAATAGTTTCCAGGCTAACAGAATGACAGAATCTTTCAAAATGATATTTCACACAAAGCAGTGTGACAGTTTCCAGGTAGGCCATGTGATAAAATCCAGGCAAGCAGTGTGATATTTTTGCAGCAACAAACTATCGCATGATAAATCTCAGTATAGTGTGCGATGAAGTTTCAGGATCATACGACTCTTGACTAGTGAATGCTTAAATTTTAGTTTTTTAAAGTAATTTGGTCAATGTTTCAATCTGATGGTTGGATTTTTTGATTTCAAGCACAGTACTAGCAGTAATTAGACAAGTTTGCAAATAGTAGGTGATCAAACATGTCATAAAACACTTGCACAAGGGGAAAAGCAACCTTGCCAAGATAAGCAATTGTGATATAAAAGTGAGAAAATCCTATGAATGCTACCATGATGTTTGATGTTTGAGAATGTTTACATAGGTAGATCACAGTGAGAACACTTCAAGCACTTACTAGCCTAAAAAGACAATGGCTCAATACTTAACAACTCAGCCCACACTTGATGCTCCATTGCCTCACACAAAGTGGTTGCCCACAATAGATATTGGCTTTTTCATGGAAGTGTCAATGACACAATCAAAGGAACACAGATGGTGAGTAATCTTGGGGTGATCCGGGTTAGTCCACTAGGATCAATCCTTGCACCAAGAAGCTAAGCGGAAAAATAGGGTGGCTTCTATCTATGGTTCTTAGTAAGGGCTTCTTTTCGTAATACCCCTCTTTCTCCCCAAAGGGACTCCTTACCTTGTGGCAAGAAATAGACCTCACAGCCACAAGAGTACCTTAGGCATTCTTGCTCAACATTTTCCTCATGGTCACAATCCCACAAGTACTCACATCAAGTGAAGACAAGTACTACATCTACCAAGGTTTTGTGTCCTTGATAGCCTTGAGTTTATAGTGGGTTGGAATAGCCGGTGAAAATATTGTCCCCACTTGGGTCATTCCTCTTGATTTCTCAAGAATAGGCTTGCTAAAGGATTCCAAAACTAAACAAAGAGTGGATCAACCTTTGAGTTTCAAGATTTCTGTTTCACCTCAAGGGTGAAGAGCATATTCTCCTAGCTCAAAAATTTCCCACAAACATGCCAAGAAAAGGTTCAATTACCCTCTTTCTTTCAAAATCCAAAGATAAGTCAAGATTTTAATTTCACCACAAGGGTGAAGAGCATACTCTCTATCATTTCCCCTTTTCAAATAATTAAAAATAATAACTTTTACTAAGGCTAGCAGGCTCAAAAAGTAAAGTTTTGGGAAAGGGGGCTAATATTTGGAAACCAATGGATTAATAAATGATAATAATTATTAAAATATGTATTATTTACCCCTCTTGGTTGTGAGTTAGGGTTATGCCCTCTTTTAAAGGGGTTTGGAGGCATTTCGGTGTCATTCTAGAACTTGATTTTTGCTCATTGCTTTGTTTTTTTTCAGAGGCTACCAAACCTGTGGAGAAGGAGAACCAAAGATGGGATTTTTTAGGTTTCTAGGAAGTCTAAGGATAGGATTTTGAGGCCATTCCATGTGCAATCTCATGCAGAGTTTTCCCTTGTGCTGAACTGTGGAGATTTGTGAGTTTTCGAGTGTGTTTTTGTAAGATTTTGGTGTTTTCGGTTGAGTTTTTCATATAATTTTGGGTTGCTACTATATTGCAGCCATTTTGATGTTAAAATAGAGTTGAATATATTTATTGGTCATGATTCTACTTCTGTGATATATGTTTAGTGTTTTATGGTGTTTCCGGGCTATTTTGTGTTGTTTTTGGGAGCCCGATGAGCATTGTATTTGTCCTCCATTTTGGAGCTATTGTGTAAACTCTATACAGATCTGGAAATGTCATTTTATAGGCCTTTATGCTGGAAAAATTTCTATAAAAATTTATACTTTCAGATTTATCAATAATATGTGAAGCTGTGAAATTTTTGGCACTATTTCAGGCATACCCGATTTGGGTTTTATTGAGAAATTGCATAAAATTTTAAAGTGTTGATTGTTTGATTTAATAATATGATTAGAGGATTTAAATATGAAATAAAAATAAGAAAGGGGACATTTCATTGGTATCAAAGCTATGATCTTGCCAGCCTGAGGGTTTGTAGAAGTTTGTATGCAACTAAGTGAAAGAGAAAAGAGATATTTGCAATGAGAAAAGAATAAAGAAAATTTGATCAAACCTCCAATTGAAAATGAAATAAAAAAATACAAGGAAGGAAAAATTATGGCTGACTTGGATGAGATGGAAAAAAAATTCTTCCAGGACATCCAAAAAACTTAAAAGCAAACAGTGAATAGTTTGGCAGAAACTAGAGAGGCTTTGTGATTATTGACAGAAAAACTCCAAGAAGTTGTATCTACTAATGAGAGAGGGACCACTTCAGAGGATCCAAGAAATATGAAACCCAAACCCTCTAAATCAAAAAAAACTATTTTCTTGCCTGCAGATGAGCCACCGGTACTAAATTCAGCCCTTAGTCCTTTGGAAGAGGTTACAAGTAACTTGATTGCATTAAGAGCTACTTACAATGGCTTAGATGATGATATTTACAGTTTGGTTCCTTCTAGAGAATGGGTGGATATGATGAAAACTTTGATGCCCAAGAAAGAGTATAGGAGAGAGCAAGACATAAGTGGAAGAGAGCTCAAAAATAAAATAAGCAATTTTACAACACCTACTATTGATGGAACAAATAAAATTTTAGCTAAAGCATGGCTACAAAAATTACAGACCTTCTTCACACTTAACCCCATGAAGGAGAGTGATGCCATTCAATTCGCAAGTCTACACTTGGAAGATGCATCCTATGATTGGTGGTATCATGGAATGACTACTCAAGGTCATGATCAAGTAACTACATTTGATGATTTTAGTCAAAGAGTGATAGATAGATTTGATCTCAAGGATGATGAAGAGTATTTTAAAGAATTGTCAAAGTTGAGGCAAACCAAATCAGTTAATGAGTATGTAGAAGAGTTTCAAAAAGTGGCTGTTATGTTACCTGATATGAGTGAAAAGAGGATTGTTTATCTTTTTCTTGATGGTTTGGAAGATTTTGTTAAGGGTTTGGTTAAGGCTTTCTCACCCTCAACCTTACAGGAAGCTATCAAAAGAAGCTTGCAACTTGAAACTTGTGTGCCTATGAAACCAGTCACTAATCAAAAACCCCCAAATCTTTGGCAACATATGGGAAATTTTCAGAAAAAGACTTTTCCAGTACCACCACAAAAGAATGTGATAAATGTAGCAAAAAAGAAGGTAGATGAAGAGACTAGGAGTTAATTATGAAGGAAAAAGCTTTGTTTCACTTGTAGAGAACCATGGGTTCTAGGACACAGATGTTTGGGGAAAGGTCAAGTGCACTATATTGAAGTTGCTTCAGAATCTGATTTAGATGAGCATGAGGAATTTCATGACACAAAGGAGGAGGAAGAAGAAGAGATAGAAAATGAAATCAGCAAGTATGGCACTTTAGCAGCATTATCAAGAGTCTAAAGATACCATCCTTTTCGAATTTGAGTGGTACTAGCAAGGCAAAGGTTGACAGTTCTTCTTGATAGTGGGGCAACTCACAATTTTATTGATGAGGGCTTTGTCATGAAAAGAGGGCTTAAAGCAGAAGATTTTGAGGGATTCAATGTAACTGTAGCTGATGGATTCACTATGCCTTGCACACGGGTGGTGAAACAACTCAGGATGACCTTAGGAGATTATGAGTTATGTGATGACCTCTATGTTGTTGGCATTGGGGAGACAGATCTTGTATTGGGTGATCAATGGTTGCACTCTAGTGGAGGCTATTACATGAACCATCAAACTATGGAGTTTAAATTTCATTCCAATGGGAAAGAAGTCTTATTGAGAGGCTTATCGAATGGAGCACCTAAGGTGGTCACTGCAAAGAGGATGGAGAGGACTTTTCGAAGAGGACAAGTAGAATGGGCAGCAGGAGTCATAATCCATCCAACAAGCTTTCCAAAGAATCAAGGTAATTTCCATTTTGAAATTCAAAATATTCTTGATAAGCATAGTATAGTTTTCAATGATTTGCCTCTAGGATTACCACTAGATAGAGGTTTTTAGCATGTTATAGAGTTAGAATAGGGTGCCAAACTAATTATAACAACTCCATACCGCCATCCAAGAGGTTATAAGGAAGAAATATAAAAAACTATTAAGGAACTCCTGGACATGGGATTCATAAGGCCTAGCTCTAGTCCATTTGCATCATCTATGATACTTGTCAAGAAGAAGGATGGTACAATGAGAATTTTTATAGACTACAAGGCTCTAAAAATGAAGACCATAAAAAATAGGTATCCCATACCACACATAGATGAACTCATTGATGAGTTACATGGTGTTGGATACTTCTCAAAAATTGACTTAAGATCAGGGTACCATCAAATCCGCATGAGGAGGGAAGATGTGGAAAAGACTGCTTTCATATGTCACTATGGGCACTTTGAATTTCTTTTTATGCCATTTGGCCTCGCTAATGCACCAACAATGTTCCAATCTTGTATGAATAAGGTATTCAGCAAGCATCTTCAAAAATTTGTTTTGGTACTTTTCGATGATATCTTGATTTACAGTAAAACATGGAAAGAGCATCTGAAGCACATAGACACTATTTTGGGAATATTGGAGTAGAAATCCTTCTATGCTAAGCTATCTAAACATGAGTTTGGTCTGACAGAGATCCTATATTTGGGACATATTATAAGTTCTAAAGGAGTACAGGTTGATCAGCAAAAAATTTAGGCAATTTTGGATTGTCCTCCACCCACTAATCTTACATAGTTGAGAGGTTTCTTCAGGTTGTGTAGCTACTATAGTAGATTTCTCAAGGGATTTTCTTAGCTTTCTGCCCCGTTGATTGATTTGACAAAGAAAGGAGATTTTATTTGGACAGAAGAGGCACAAAAAACATTTGATAAGCTTAAGGAGATAATGAGTTCATGCCCTGTGCTTGCAATTCCAGATTTCTCTTTACCTTTTGTTGTTGAATGTGATGCTTCTAGAGAAGGTATAGGGGCTGTCCTAACTCAAAGGGGACATCCAATAACATTTGAGAGTATAAAATTAAATCAATCAGAGAAATGTTACTCCATCTATGATAAGGAAATGTTGGCAATCATGCATGCACTTCATAAGTTTAAAAAATATTTGGTATGTGAGAGATTCATTGTAAAGATAGACCATAATAGTCTCAAGTTCTTCTTGAACCAAAGGGATTTGAATGATCATCAACAAAAATGGGTAAGAAAATTGCAAGCTTATGATTTTGGTATTGAATACGTGAAAGGAAAGAGTAATGTGGTTGCTGATGCTCTCTCAAGAAAGCCCACTTTGTGTTCCTTAACATCTATCTTTGTTGATTGGAAAGTCTCCATAATTTTAGAGTATGCTAAAGATTCTTTTGCAACCAAGATTTTGGATAAGTTAGTGGATGATAACAGGTACAAGGTTGTTGATGAATTGATTTATTACAAGAACATGATCTTCTTAGTGCCAGGATCAAAAACTAAGGAGAGGATATTGAGGGCCTTTCATGACACACCTTTGGCTGGTCATCAAGGATACTTCAAGACATACAGGCAACTTCAAGAGTGGTTTTCATGGAAGGGTATGAAGGAGGATGTCCTTAAACACATTAAGGAATGCATGGTATGCCAACAAAACAAGAGTGAGCAAATTTTTCCTGTGGGGTTGTTGTAGCCACTTCCTATTCTTGAACAAAAATGGGAAAGTATTTCCATGGACTTCATCACTGGATTGCCCAAGGTTCAAGGTAGGGATTGCATATATGTGGTGGTAGATAGACTAACTAAGTTTGCACATTTCTTTCCCATCGCATCTGATTTCAAGGCATCACAAGTGGCAAAATTGTTCTTCAAGGAAATTTTCAGGTTACATGGCTTGCCTAGAAACATTGTCAGTGACTGGGATAGTAGATTCCTCAGCTCTTTTTGGAAGGAGCTCTTTCATTTGGTAGGAACTGAACTCACTTCTAGTACTAGCTATCACCCTCAAATAGATGGACAAACAGAGATAGTTAATAAATGGATAGAGGGATATTTGAGGAACTAAGTTTCAAATCAACAACATGCTTGGGTGAAATGGTTGCACCTAGGGGAGTATTGTTACAATAAATCTCATCACATGTCTATTGGTATGTCTCCTTTTTGTGCTCTTTATGGTTATGATGCCATTTCCTTTGTTAATTTAGTACTTTCAGATAGTAGAGTACCTACAGTAAGTGATTTCATTAAGTAAAGCCAAGACATAATAAGGTCCCTCAAAGATAATCTACAACATGCACAGAACCAATAGAAGTTGTACGCTGATAGGAAAAGGACTGAAAGATCTTTTGAGGTGGGGGATTTGGTATTTTTTAGGTTTCAGCCATATAAGCAAAGCACCTTGAAGAGGAGTGGGGCAGAGAAGATCAAGCCAAGGTTCTATGAGCCTTATAAGATCATCAAGAAGGTAGGAGAGGTAGCTTATGAATTGGAGCTCCCACCAAATAGAAAAATACATAATGTTTTCCATGTATCTTTCCTAAAGAAGGTTCTAGGCTAGAAAACCATAGTATCTACAAAATTAACACCTCTTGATGATGAAGGGAAATTAGTCTTAATACCGCAAGAGTTTTTGGATATAAGAGAGAAAAGATTGAGAAATAGGAGCATCACAGAGCATTTGGTCAAATGGAAAGGATTACCATTGGAGGATGCAACTTGGGAAGGAGCACATATTATTGAGCATCCCAACCTTCATTTCTTGAGGACAAGCAATATTTGGGAGGGAGGGCTTGTCATGTCCCTTTCTCAAATAATTAAAAATAATAACTTTTGTTAAGGCTGGCAGGCTCAAAAAGTAAAGTTTCAGGAAAATGGGCTAATCTTTGGAAACCAATGGATTAATAAATGATAATTATTATTAAAATATGTATTATTTACCCCTCTTTGTCATGATTTAGGGTTATGCCATCTTTTAAAGGGGTTTGGAGGCATTTCCGGGTCATTCTAGAACTTGATTTTTGCTCATTGCTTTGTTGTTCTTCAGAGGTTGCCAAACCTGTGGAGAAGGAGACCCAAAGATGGGAGTTTTCAAGTTTTCAAGAAGGATAAGGATGGGAGTTTGAGGCCATTCCATGTAAAAGCTCATGCGAAGTTTTTCCTTGTACTGAACAGTGGAGATTTGTGAGTTTTCGGGTGTGTTTTAGTAAGATTTTGGTGTTTCTGGTTGAGTTTTTCATATCAATTTGGGTGTCTGCTATATTGAAACCATTTTGATGTTGAAATAGATCTAAATATATTTATTGGTTTGTGATTCTACTTTTGTGATAGATTTTTAGTGTTTTATGGTGTTTCCGGGCTATTTTGTGTTGTTTTTGGGAGCCCAATGAGCATTGTATTTGTCCTCTGTTTTGGAGCTGTTGTGTAAACTCTATACAGATTTGGAAATGTCATTTTTTAGGCTGTTATTCTGGAAAAATTTCTATAAAAATGTCTACTTTCAGATTTATCAATAATATGTGAAGCTGTGAAGTTTTTGGCACTATTTCGGGCATACCCGATTTGGGTTTTATTGAGAAATTGCATAATCTTTCAAAGTGTTGATTGTTTGATTTAATAATCTGATTAGAGGATTTAAATATGATATAAAAATTAGAAAGGGGACATTTATCTCTCCTGCCACCAAAATATTCCTACAAAAAGATATTAAGTGCCTATGAAAAGAAATAACTATTATATGCCACACTTAAAATGAAAGCAACTAAACAAGTGTTTAATTGGTTTTTATGATTTGGGCAGCCCTAGAAGAAAGGATTAGTATCCCTTCTACATTTGGAGCTTTGACATGCATTCTTTTAAGAAAATATTTTAAGCAATGAGAGAACCTACAAGTACAACTTGTTAGCCCTACAATGGTTAGCACATCAAAATCAAGTGAAATCTGCAAATATACCTCTGTTCTACCACAACAAATCAGAAATCCAAAGCAAACTAAATCAAAACTTGCAAAGAAATGTCCAAAATTACTCACTGCCAGACCTGGGTGATAGTTCTGTTAGAGAAAGAATCGTACGATACTTCCCAGTATACTGCTACAATACTTCCTCTTTGTGTGATAGTTCGTGATACTTGCATGTGACAAAGAATAATATGATAGTGTGATAGAATCTCAAGGGTACACAATACTTTAACTAGTAAAGTATCACATTGATATACAAGAAACTTTCATATGAAACTAGAAGACTATCGCATGATAATTCTGTCAGAAAAATAGAGAGCTGAAACAACAAGCTAAAATGATGATGAAAAATTGACAAAAATGCATGAAAAAGACAAAACAAGAGTGTTCTACCCCACACTAGGTGCCAAAAATGTACACACTAAGATGTGCACTTCACTAAGTCATTACTTCCAAGGGAATCCATGAATGGGAAACCTTGAAAAAGCGACGTAGAGCTCCTTAGATATGGAGTCACAAGGATGTTGAGGGTGCTCTTAGCTAGAGTTATTAAAGCATGAAACCTTGCTAGTAAACCACACAATGAGAGATTCAAAGAGACAAGGGCAAGAATGCGAATATCTTCAAGAATCAAGAATGGAAATTCAATGCAACTATGCTAAGAATGAAGATGCAAGCTAAGCTATGGAAATGAAAGTATTACAAGCCTTGCTAATTAAGCTATGTGAGCTAATCTAGAGCATAAAGGGAACTAAGCTAGAAAGCATAAACATGAAGCTATGATGCAAGAATGAAAGCTAAATGCATGAAGATATCCAAAGCTCCAAAGTCTCCAAGAAATCTTGCAGCATAAGATTAGTATTCAAAGTTAGGATCCTAGAATGAGAAAAAAGCTCTCCTTTTAAAGGAATTGAAAAGGAATGGACCATGGAGATTAAGATGCAAAAGATTTAATCAAGGGGAGAGCTTGAAAGAGGAGAAATATATGTGCACAAATATCCTCCAATGAGAAAATAAGAGTTGACTTTTGTGTCCATATGAGACAAAAAGACGCTTTTCTTCTTTTTATAAAATAAGAATAATGCTTTATTTGTGCAACTTAGGATAAGAGGAAAGGTGGGGGATTTTTATTTAATATAAGGGGAGGAAATTCTTTTTAAATAAATAAAGACTTTAGGATAAAATGGTTAGGCCATGGAAAATAATTGAATAAATGATAGAAATAGGATTTGATCAAGGAAACTGATATAATTGAAAACTGTTGATTTTTGAAAATATTGATTCAGGGATTTGATAAATTGCTGAATGGGGGCCCAAAGTCTAGGTTACCATTTTAGGGTGCATACACTCCTTAAGTTGTTAACCTTTTCTTTCAAGGACTTTCTGCTCTAATACCAATTGTTAGAACCTAAAGTCTACCAAGATAACTAAAACGGGGGCCAATGAATCAGTTATCAGATAAATACAACTTTTATCATCATTGACATATTTTAACCATGTAAGCAATGCAAACAAAAACCATAGAAAGATATACATACACAACAACACAATAACACAAGATATGTTGACTAGGGAACCTCTTGATCAAAGAGTAAACCCCGGTGGGAATGATGCCCACAAAAGATGCACTACTATAAAAATTCCTTGTGAGAGGATGGACTCTATTAAGAACCTTATGAAATACATTCAGTACATCTAAATCTCTATTAGGATACTTTGTATCCCTGTTAGAAGATTCTAACCCTGCTAGGAGTTTATTGAAGGCAGAAGGACCCACTATCCTAACAACTTCAAGGGAAAGATCATTTAACACATTCTCCAACTGATCTCTGTATTACTCAATAGAATAATACCAAAAGATTACTAATCTCAACAACTTATCACTTCTCCTCTGACTGTGCCAAACTGCACCAACTACTTCACCAGATCTCAATACTAGATCTATGCAATTCGCATATCCTCTTACAATATCATATCCCAATACAAACCAAACTACATTACATTACAAATAAGGAAAAAAATAATTCCTTTATACTACACTGAAATAATTACAAATGAGTTGGCCAACCAATTACAAAATACAAACTTCCACACGTTACATAATAATTCACAATTACATAAAACTGTCAGCTTCCAAACTAAATAATTCTCCACTTGTGTGACCTCTGACCTTACTTTCACATCCATGTCAATATCGTCATGTCTTCATCATCTATACAACCTCGCATGCCTAGATTCTATCCTAATTAGGAGATATCATCGAGTTACAACAAACCACTTTTCAGAAATACTATCTAAATAATGCTTCAACTGGATTACACATAACTGTCATGAATAATTTAATTTCTGTATTCTCTCTTGACCACAAAAATAAGACACAACACAAAGTAAGTCCTCAACTCTGCATAGCTTGATCTTCAATATCCCACGTGCGCTAATACAAACATTGTCTACTTCTCTGCTAATCTCCTGTAGATCACTGTGTTGACGTCAATGATAATCACAGTCATAAATGCAACAACAACTGCTACAAAATGGCCGCGAATACTCCCCCATAGGATATATTCAGAATTCATTCCTAATAGATCCATTGGAACTTTCAAAAATTGATTGTAAGAGGTTTAAAATCCCTCTTTGGGTCGAGGAGACATAGATCTTGGAGATGGGATGAAATTTGGACAAAGTTTCAATAGAAAACATTGTATTTCACTAAGTTTTTTTTGCAAATATTTGTAACAGTCATGTTCTATTATCTAATATTAATTCATTTTGATTTTAATTCAACTTGGTCATGAAGTGTGATGAATCTCATTCCATTTGGTCAAATTTCATGCTCTGTCATGACTTATAGAGAAAGATCCATTTATTTTTGTCAAAATAGTCATGAAACCCCATGTTTAAGGGTTTGGATACAAATTGATTCATATATTCATTTCTAATAATTGGAAAATTCTGATATTGTGGATATTGATAGTACATTGAGTTAAATAAAAAATTTAATTTGTTTTGGATGAATCTATTGTGTATTTGAGGAGACCTCATGAGCCCTAAGCTGATTGCTATTTGAATTTTACTCACTATGACTACACAAATTTCATTTGTTTCAATAATATGTGATTGAAAATATGGTTCTAATGATTGAACTTCCTTGAATAAGGTGAAGAGGATTCTTAACGTAAAATTTCATTTGTTTTGATAATATCTGATTGAAAATATGGTTCTAATGATTGAACTTGCTTGAATAAGGTAAAGAGGAGTCGTAAGATCATTGTAACAATTTGGATAAGAAATCCTACTTGTTCTTTTTCAGATTAAATTTCTTTCATACAGTCATAATTATCTAGTTTTTTTTTACAATCATTCCCATTTTTGGTAAAATAAGCATAATGTTTTATTCAACCGTTGGATCTTTCTATAAATTGGAGAAAAGTTCAATAACAAAAAATGTATAATCTGACGAAAATGATTGGCTTCATTTTCATTTATGTGTAACTTATAGATGACTGCTCATTACAGATTATTGTGACCAACAACCATCAATCTTGTCAATAATTTCTTTGTATGAATGTAATCAGTAAATGGATATGATATCATAGAAACGTAAATGATCCAAGAGCCTCTCAAATTATTTAAGACATGATGCCACATTATTTTTTCAAATCTGATTGCATTGTGACAGCCCTAATAATTTCAAACTATGACACAGACAACATTGTGTTAGCTAGGTTCAAGTTCAAGTTGTTGATGTGAGTGAAGCACAAAAATAATTGTGTATGAGCCATTTAAGATTCCTCCATTTTAGCTCAAGGTTATTATATGCTTTATTTCTATATAAATGCTTCATATTGTGAAAAGGTAAGGGATTGGACATCTGATTGGGTCTCTTTGACTATCCAATGGAATTGTCACAAAACAAAGAAGCTATGATGAACACCATAACCTCTTAAAGTTGTTGTGAAGTATGCTAGTTGTCTTTGAATAAATCAAGGAAGGGTTGATGATCCAAAGTGAGAATATTGGGTTGGGTTCTTAATGGGACATTGGATGAGTTGTGTTTGTTTAATGTAATGTGGAGTCCCCATCAAGTGAAGGAGTTGGGGCTGTCAAATATGTTATATATCCTTAAGAGTTGGTAAGGATATGTTGGAAGGGTTGCATACAAGAGGTAGAAGTTGTAAATATTGTGATCAAGGGTGTAAGAGTATATTGAAGGGAATTGTGAGTCCTTTTGGGTTAGAGATAAAGAAGTGTTTGTGTTGAACTTTGGGTGAGTCTTTTGAAGAATATGGTGAATTGTCAAGGTTGGAGAGTTTGTAGCCTTGATAGATGCCTCATTTGTCAAAGATTGTAGCCTTGAAGGATGTTTGGATAAAATAATTCCCTAGGGATGTGTGTGGGAGTAGGATTTTGTACATCATATTAGTATTAGAGCTAGAAGATATGTGGTTTTCATAGAACACCGAGGGAGGTAATCCATACCAAGTGTATTATGTGGGTAGAGCACCGAGCAATCCACATAGTTGTGTGGTTGAGATAGGTTGAGGAGTGGCCAAAAGACTAGGTAGGGAGACTGAGGTGAGGAAAAAAAATGAAGATGATAGGTCAATAGATAGGGATCTAGTCGAGGCATTTAAGGGTTACGTGCAAGGAAATGATTCAATAAGGAAGAAACAAGAAAATAGAAGGAAAGAGGAAGAGATGAGGCACAAGGATATGAGAGAGATAAGAGAAAGGCTAGAGGACTTCAAGAGAATGATTAAGGAGAAACAATCAAGTTGGAACTTGAGAGTTAAGAACCAAATGGTATGGCCTATTCAAAGGCTAGTAAAAAGAAGAAGAATGATGATGAAGGTAGAGGAACACGAACTCCTAATGGAAGGAGGTATTGAGAAAGCCAAGGAAGGAAAAGAGTAGGATGAAGAAGAATAAAATATCAGAGATGAGTATAATTTGTGGGAGGTGTATGTAGCCCTTGAGAAAGAGTGGAGAAGAAATGGTGGACTTGACCCACTAGAGGTGATGACACTATAAGAAGAGGTGTATGGTGAAGATGTTGATAGTATTCATGTTGTTGTTCAAAAAGAGGCAAAGAGTGTTTAGATGTTTGAAGACATGGACAGAAGATGGGAAGAGTTTCCAAGTAAGAAAGAGAATGAGAACCATGTACCTATACATATTTGGGGTACTAAATCATTTGTTTTTGCTCATGAAGTTGTTGTTTTGATGATTTTGTTGCAGGATCCAAGGAGAACAAGGTGGAAAAAGTGCAAAAAAAAAATTCCACATGCTCATATGTTTGGGAAAGAATTTTGGCAAGCCAAGAGTAAAGATGAAGGCTAAAGGTAGCAAGGGATCAAGACCCAATCATGTATAAAGTACCTAGTTGAATGGAAAGGACAATCGGGTGACAAAGAAAAATTTAGGGACACGACTGATGTTGCACCAACAAGAAGATTTTTGTACCCCACTTCCAAGGGACTTGGAATCCTTTTAGGGGGGAGTATAGTGCAGGAGCACTAGGAATACAATGAGGAACTAGGACCAATGTTTTGTCAAATACTATAAGAATTCCACGATAAGGCTATTCTTTTCATTTTCATAGTTAGTTGATGTTATTTCATGCATTAGTTTTTAAATGTAAGGCCATTTGAGCCTTAATGTAAGCATTTGAACTAAGAGGCCTTCATTGGTAAATAGTGGTCAAAATAGGTACATAAATCGTCAAAGAGAGTCCAAAATTATTGAAACCATGCTTGTTGATAATTTTTTATGTATTGGTAAAGTTTTGGGGTCATAGGAAATTATTTGAATAGAAATTGAAACAAGTGCAAAAAAATTGCATAGCAACTTTTGCATATTTTCACTAATAATGCCATTTGAATTTGGCAAAGCTATTTTGAGAGCTTAAATCAAACTGGAAGGTGTGAATTGATTGTTGAATTGGTTAAAAATATGAATTAGAGACACTATGAAAATTAAGATATTTTTAAATATTTTAAATCAACTACCCAAGTTTGAAGCTTGTTGTCAATCAAGATATTTTAAATACTACTAACTTGAAGAAAGCCTTTGAGTGTGATAAAATAATATCACAATCTAGAAGTCTATTTATTTAAGGAATCAAAATATAAATTGTTTAAATCAATTATTAATTTGAAAAAAAACCCTAGGTGACCATAACCTCGTAATTTGTTTATTTAAGAATTCACAAGACTAGTTAAATGCAAAAGTCAATTGGGATCAAGTTCATGGTTATTAGGAGCAACAATACAGATCAATGTGATGTAGGATATACTTTATGCTATTGTAGTTGACAAGTCAATATGATATGAATACAAGGACATGCCACAATATTTAAGTTATTTAAGGAAAAATAACAACATCAAGTGCAACAAATTGTGGAGGCACTCAACACTGACAGAGACGCCAATAGTCACGAGAAAAAGATACTATGCAATTCGTAAAGGGGTTTCAGTCATGACAACAATGTGGTAGAAATACAATGATTGTGAATGGGATGAGTGTTGGAAGCTGGGTCATGGATATGAGAAGAGGTAAAAGAGAGTACATATACATCATGAAAGGCATCCTACAGGACCACAAGATGAATATAAAGTTAGTCACAGAGCCAATGCTATAACAGAATATTATACACATCAATTACAGAGTTCATGTTATTTTTCAAATCAATGCATACAAGTAGTATGCTAACAAGGGTGTTCTTTGTGATACCAAAATAAATTGTCATAACAGTTATATCTTGGAAGATAGAAGCTCCATGAAAGGACAATCACATATTTATGCAGTGCAACAAGACAATGCTAGGGAATAAAAGTAAAACACCACCAAGATGATTGAGAAAAATAAAGCAATGAGAACATGAGTATGAGCTGCAATGAAGAAGAACAAGTTCAAACCCATAATACTATGTTGAAGGAGAGCTTTCTTATTTACATTCATAACATTAAGTGCGCAGTTACAAAAGGATCAATTTTCTACCCATGCAGGAAACCCTCAGATATTTTATCAAATTCTCATAGCCGCATGAAGTGACTGTTAGAACAAAGACAAGAGCCTTGTTTCTAATATATTTGCAGATCACGAAAAGAAGAATCTAGTGATGGTACAACTGACCAAAGTCAAAGAGAAGCATAGATAAGAGAAGAAAATTGTTCAGATTACTCTTAGGAAAATCATAGGATCTACAAGTGTAGAAAACCCTCAAGGAGAAAAAATACACAGACGTGTCCTTCTGTTAAAGAATTCATATTCATTCATCAGGAAATAAATTCTATTTTTTTTCTATAGAGTCTGCGAGGAGAAGCTCACAAAGGTGGCAGTGTCCAAAGATGAAAAAATGGCATGCCAGTAGCATTCATGGCGGCTCATTCTAGAATCCATGGTGGCGCAAATAGAAGAAAGAACAAAGAGATGTAAAGATAAAACCACATGAAGGTCATAGGTATAAATCCAGGATCTACGACAGATAATCCTCCAAAACACCCAATGATCCATATCCAAACTCATTCCGTGGCGACGCCTTCATCTCCTCAAAAAATGACAAACCCTCAACCTTGGCAACAGAGCAAGGCAACAAACCTCCAAAGACGAAGTGAAATGAAGTATGTTTTTCTTTAGGGTTTATTATTTTATCCTAATAAGGGTTGGAAGATGCGTTCCTATTAATGGCATTATAAAATAAATATCCAAGACAAATATTAGCCACAGGGTCGCAAGGCTTAATGCCTTAGGTAATAAAGTAAAACATCTTTTAAAAAAATCATAAATATAAACAATAATAATTACATCATAAATGATTTAAAACTATCTTCTTCTATTTATTTTATATTAAGTTAAGTAATATTTTACTTTAACAAACATATATTCTTGTTTATGTTTAAACAAGTAAATTCATATTATTACTTAATATATAATAAATGTAAAAAAGTAAGTTTAAATTAATTATGGTCTGATTATTGTTTTTTATTTTATTTTTGTGTTTCTTTTGTATACTTAATATTTAATAATCGGTATCTCTATAATTGGATTATTAAAATATTAAATGAGAGTATAATAGAGGAGTCATGTTGACTTAGAATTTTCATATGAGTGAAGTGGCATTTGATTTTTGCCAAGTAGAGATGTTTCAGTTAAGGGGGATTCATTTTTTTATGAGGACTTGAAGGAGCAGTGGTGGCATTTTCTTTTTGCCATGACTTAGAGTTCATGTTGAACTTTCAGTCAATTTAATGACTTTTTTGAGTCTTTTTAGGGATTCTTGGAGTCAACTTTGAGTGGTAATCATATGCAGTTGCTGGAGGAGGAGTTTCAGATCCATTGGACACCTTTCTGGAGCCTTTTGAGTCCTACTTTTTATGGATTTTGTTTCTATCCAAATTTTGGAGACTTTTCCTTGTTTTTGAATGATTTTTGGATGTGTTTGAAGTCCTCTTTTTTAGGCTTTTTTCTAGATTTGACCCAATTCAAAAATCCTATTCCTCTTTTGGTGGGTTTTAGGAGGGAGATTAAGGTGATATATTCTCTTCCATTTTCATTGTTTGGGATCCAATTTTTTGGGGAAAGCCTTTCTGGAGTGAAACTTTCTCACATTGTGCAAATTATTGATTGTGTATCATTTGGAGTTGGTTTTCTTTTCCTTGGAGAATAATATAACAAATTTTGGATCTACTTTGGAGCTTGTCTTAGTATGCTAAAGGGTGGTCCCACAATAGTGTGTCCTACTATTTTGGACATGCTGATTTTTGCTGAAATAACACATTTTTAATAAAATACGATGATTTAAGCCTTGATAGGTTCCATTTGAAGGAATTAATTACAAATGGTTAGGTCAAAGCCTCTTAGATTAAAAAAACATTAATCTAACATCTATACTCCTCATTCATACTTACAATGGAGTCTCATTCACACCTATTTAAATGCTAACAAAAAATCACTTTGACTTTATGTTTTGGTAGATCAAATGAATCCATTTGAAAAACCTATCTATGTAGTATGATGCTATTCGAAACAAGCTAATGAATATAATTTTAATACATGTTGAGTTTATTATCACTTTTAAATATTACTTTAACTAAACATAGGTTGTTTGGTCATTCAACAACCTGTCTCTTCAAGACTTTGGGAAAAATAGTAAATTACAAATTTTTTTATAAAAAATATATAGGAAAAGAGTATTTGTGTTACCTTTCTATAAAAAAAAAAGAAAAAATAAATTTCAATATACACAGATCAAGTTAGAGCGATCCAAGTGACCTTATGTCTAAATTACAGTTACTATCACTGTAGAACTTAATAAAGTATGAAATACTAAACCAAACCGAATGAAACCAATTGCATCCTTTAGATATTGAATTTATAAATATAATCTTGAAATAATTACACCGTTATCATAATTTTTTAAAAAGTTATGTTGATCCAAGTGAGAGTAACTCCTTAAAAACACAATTTTTCACACAAACCACTTTTTGAAGGAGAAGGAAAAATGAATTTTAATTTTTTTTAGAAAACTATATTTAGAAACTAGAAAGAAAAATCTAAAAGACTCTAGTTTACATCATTTTCATATTCCTAATAGTTTTGTGGCAACAGGTGTTCGAAAGTGAAGTTTTTTCTTTGAATGTTGATCTATGTGTCAAAGTTGGCCAAAAAGTGGGACACATTATTATGGGACCACCCTAAATCTAGTGATTAATATAAATTTTTGTGTTTCATTTTGAAGCCTTAATTGTATGTCTTATTATTGCATCTTTACAAGTACAATTTTCATGTATAGGTCATAGGTTGTGCAAAGAGTTAAAAGATTAATAGTTGTGATTTCATCGTTTTAAATCTTAGCTAAAGCCTTCTTAAGAAATACTTGTGTGCATGTCTACTTTAATTAATGTTGTATCCTATAAACAACTCTATATATATTCATTGTGTTACAAGAACATCAAGTCCTACTTTTTATTATCTAGTGCATCATCTTTTAAATTAAGCATTTTCCTATCTATTATATCCTTCACCCTTTCCCCAACAAGTTTTTAGAATTTCCAGTAGTTTAGGTGAAGTATCTTTCAGGAACTTTCCTTCTCCAGAGATTCATTCCAACTATAGGTTACCTAGAAACCTTAGTTGTTTCCATGTTCCCTAAAAGTGGTCTAGTTTTACAACTTGACTAGGGTGCAAATTTTGATTTTAACAAATATATTATATATATATAACATATGTAATATTTTATATAATATATTATATTAGAATATAATATAATTTACTATTGGGAATGAAAATATAATATGATATAACACGAGAATGAAAATTCCCTAATTTTGCAAAGGCACCCACATTTTACTATTGGCGGCATTTGCAAAGTAGTTGATATCAGATATCTCTACTGTGAATTATTCTTAATGTATTATATATGTAATGCATTACATATGTAATCTGTTACATGTATAATACATTACATATGGAATAGAGAGAGAGAGAGAGAGAGAGAGAGAGAGAGAGAGAGAGAGAGAGAGAGAGAGAGAGAGAGAGAGAGAGAGAGAGAGAATCTAGTTGTAGGCACCTTCAATATCTTAGAGCCACTCTCAGAATCCAGTTGTTCAACAATGCATATGTCATCATGCTCAGGAAATGAAAAATCTTTTCCCTATCACTCATCTTGACTTCTATGTTGTCGCATTCTCATGCATGGCTTTTAGAGCTTTCCCACAGCTTGTATGGGCTCTATTTATGTTACTCTTTTCATTCATGGATGAAAACAAAATAAATTACATTGCAAAATGTTCTTGCATTTTTATTTTGTAAAACAAATTTGCATATGAATGTAATGTATTTCCATGATCAAATGAAATAAATGTGTTTCCTTTCTGCACCTTCATTTTAGATTAATGGTATTATAATCAACAATTCAATCTTTATTTTTACATCTCTTCTTTGATAAAGATCTTGAAAGAAATGTAATAATGGACCATAAGACTTAGGTTATGGCTTAAAGTTATGGTTAGTTTTATAAGTCTCTCTCTATAGATATGTCCCCTAATCTCTCTCTCTCTCTCTCTCTCTCTCTCTCTCTCTCTCTCTCTCTCTCTCTCTCTCTCTCTCTCTCTCTCTCTCTCTCTCTCTCTCTCTCTCTCTCTCTCTCTCTCCACTTTTTTGTTTCTTTCAAAGGGTGCACACACTATAGCGCGCTAGCGCTCTCCAAGACTATGCATGTTACACTTTTTTGGTTTTTGCATAGGGTGCATGCATGTTAGCATTTTTCATAGTGCATGCACCATATAAGGCTCACACACTATGTTTTGAATTGCTCAAGCCTAAGGCTTGGGGACCCCAAGCCATAGCGTGTGCACCCTATAGGGTGCATGCGCTTTAGTGCATACACACTATGGCCATTTGGGGGCCAAAAAGGAAAGTGGCACCTTTTTGGTCTCCCATCTTTGTGCATATACCTTGATACCCCCTTATGTGCTTTATGTGTGTGTTTTACACTACCAATAATTGATAAAACATACATAAACTGACACAGGGGCAAGGTAGATTCAAGCAGATTTGATTCAACTTAAACTGACAAACAAGCCCTGCTTAGAGTTACACATGGAATAAATATATAATTCACATGAAAAATTAAAACATAATGTATATGAGGTAAGGAAACTAGAAACCAAACTGGTATGATTAAAATAAATAAGGAAACATGTCCGGCTATGAGGCCTTCCAGGTTTCGGACTAATACAAAGAGAATTATAAATTTAGAGTCTCAGATAGAATATTATATTCTTTTATAATTATATTACTCTTCTAATATCACCATCTCTACCAACTAAACAACCTAAGCTTCTTATATAGCCAGCTAAGCCACAAGTCAGCCAGTCAAGCATTTAATTACATTATAGGTCCAACCAAGAAGAGTAAACCAAAACTAAAGAAAGAATGGATAAAACTCAATCCTAAGTTACATTTAGGTCCACACTGATGCAGGGGCATCATATGCTCATCATAGGTATCTTGGAGATCCAGGGCATTCCAATGGACATGGAGCATCTCATAAGGTCAATTGGTCATTACTAAAGCCAATCATGGCATTTAATGAACCGCGAAGTCACCATATTGCACAAGTGATGTTTTAATCAACAATGAAAATGTGGCATGGGTTAAGATTTGAGGATTATTTTGGGTAGATTAATCCTTTTATAGGTTATTCAATATGTCATAGTGTTTTTGAAACATTTTTATAACTCAAAACATTCAATAAGTCCCTTACATTATAGTTTATTGCTTTGAAAAATTCAAATTTTAAATATAAACGGTTATAAGGCATTTTGGAGGGAAACTCCATAGTTTAAATTTTATAAAGGATTAGCATATGTAATAAGTTGGAGTTGGTTGGGAGGGATGTTAACCACCTCTTGGGCCCATAAATATGCCAATGTACGGACTGTACCTTACCATTGTACGGACTGTTCATGAAGACTGAATAAAAGGGTTTTTTGGACAGCAAATTGGAAGAGATCTTGAATTTTCTGCTTTCATTTGGATTTGATATGCATTGAAACGTGTTAGAGTATGATCTTAGACATTTATTGATGCTTATACTTCAGTTTTGAAACCAAAATAACAAGTTTTTGTTTACATTTTGCTGTACTTGACTGTAGCAGGCAGTTTCAAGGATTGTTTTGAAGTTTTTTCCAATTTCCATGGCCATTCTATGAAATGACTACTGATTCTTCATGGAATGGTTATTTTTTAACATGTACAAGTACTTCTAATCCATAAATGATCTTCTAACAATAATAGAGGTGGCCACCAAAGCAATTAACCAAAGTTTTAACAGAGTGTTCCAAGAGGAAATAGTGGGACAGTCATAATAGAAAGAGATTTGTCTTAAGGAAGGCTATATTTGTGATTGGATTTGTGTTATTGGTAATAAAAAAAAGGTGTTTGCAGGTTCATTTGAACAAAGAAACATTTGCAAGTGGGAGATTTGATAATACCCTAGAAACAAGGGTTTTTGATGCATAAATTGGGGTTTTTGTTGTTATTGATGCCATAAACTGAAATTGATTGCATATTTGTCAATTTGAATGCATTTGAAGAGTTTATGAAAAGTTTCAAGTTCATATCTTTCGAAATACTACATGTTGCTTTGTAAATGCCCTTATGTTTCATTGCTAAAAACAAGGTCATTCTGAAGGACGTTGTAACTGGTCCAAAGGAGTCACCTTTGAAATTTTATTATGTTGTAGGGGCCCCAAAAGGGTATCCGAAACACAAATTTATTTTGCAATTCCTTTGGAAAAAGTTGGAGAAAAATACCAAAAATTGCTGCTGGAGGGCTAGTTGGAGGCTATTAGGCCTAGTGGACTGTTTTGAACAAATTGTCCATTTTAGGGTGCCTAGAAGGTTGAAACTCCTTGAAACCACTTGAATCACCCTTGGTTACATATTTCAAAGCATCTCTAAAAATTTGGAGTCATAATCTGAGGTTTTAGCCACATTTTGCCTTTGTGTGCCTTATAGGCCTAATAGGAGTTTGGGGTTTAAAACAAGCATTTGATTAAATTCCATCACCTTTCATTGCCACTCTGCATCAAGTGGTATCAGAGCATCAGAAAGATCTCCTTGGATATTGGAAGGTTAAGTTTTCATCATCATTGAAGTCTTTTGGTGTCTTTTGTATACCGGTTCCATTGTTGAAACCTTGGAGTGTTTGATTCCTCCTCGTGTGTTCCAAAGTGGAAAGGTGTGCTTGAGGTATCGGAGGGGTTCTTGGTGAGGACAAAGTATTGGATAGCAGAGGTATCTTGTATTTGATTTGACTTGTTTGATATAATGGCTCCTAGGAATGCAGGAATGGCAAGAAAAGTTCAAGAGTTGGAAGAGAGGAATACTAGATTGCAAGAGTCCTACAATCCGTTGTTGGCAAGGCTAGAGGTAATTGAATCAAATCAGAGAAGGATAGCAGATACTGATGATGATTCTAAAGAAGAAGAAGAAAACAATGAGGAAGTACAAGAGGAACAACAAGTTGATCCTGAAGAGCAAAGGACACTTAGGATCCTGAAAGCTATGAAAGGAGATAGCTACAAGGTAAGGAAAGACATTCCAATGTATGATGGAAGTCTGAAAGAAGAGGACCTACTGGACTGGATTGCATCTATGGATGCTTATTTTGAAAGTGATGATATACCTGAGGGACAAAGGGTCAAGTTGGCAAAGACCAAATTGAAGGGACATGCACTCCTATGGTGGGATCATGAAGAGGCTGAAAGGAGGAAAAAAGGTAAGCCAAAATTAACTTCATGGGATAGAATGGTTTCTAAAATGAAAAGTAATTTCCTTCCTAAAGATTTTGAAGTTCAAATGCATAAGAAGATACAGGGTTTAAAGCAAAAAGATCTTGATGTAAAGGCATATACTGATGAGTTTTACAAACTGAGTATGAGATCAGGTTTGGATGAAGAAGAGATTGTCAAGGTTGCAAGGTATTTAGGAGGTTTGAAATTTTCTATCCAAGATGAGTTTGCTGCTGTTAATCCCAGGAGTGTAAAGGAGTGTTATCAAATGGCTTTGAGAATAGAGGAGAAACTGAAAAGGAGAAGTGAAAGACACAATGCAAGGGGCGGATCTTCCATGAGAGGAAGAGGAAAAACAACCCAGGTATGGGAAGAAAAAGATAAAGGTACAAATTCTGATTCTAGAGGAGGACAAAATCAGAGAGGTGGTAGGAGTGGACAAGGAAGAGGAAGTGGTTTGTTTACTGGCACATGCTTCACATGTGGAAAAGTGGGGCATCAATCCTACAAATGTCCTGACAAAGAGAAGAGGGTACAACTAATTCAGGGAGAAAATGAAGAAGAAGAGGAGGTAAGGAAGATTGGTAATGCAGGCCCTGAGACAGGAGACTTCTTAATGTTTAGGAAAGGCAAGGAATGGACACCACAAGTAAGTATTTTTAGGACAAATTGTTTGATACAAGGTGAAGTTTATAAATTGGTCATAGATTCAGGTACTTGCAGCAATTTAATTTCATGGGATGTTGTTAATGCATTAAGACTACCTATTCAGCACCATCCTAGGCCATACTATGCTACATGGGTGGAGGACAATCAGAATTTTCTTGTGCATTATCAGACCTTGGTTACCTTTTCAATTGGTGAGTACACTGATCAAATACTTTGTGATGTTGTCAAAATGAATTGTGCTCATATAATCTTAGGCAGATCTTGGCAAGTGTCTAGGAGATTGATGCATGACTGTTATACAAATGTTTATACCTTGTGGAATCATGGAAAAAGAATAGATTTAATACCATTGCCTGGTAGAGGACATGAATCACTTCTTATTGGACATACTAAAAGACTTGATACTGGTCAGAAGGAGGATAAGACAGAGTTGAGACAGCAAGAAACCATAAAGGACAAGGGACAGCAATTACTGGACTATGTGACAGAGATGGGGACAGAATTCCAAGGTGGTGAAGGCATTTTGGTTGGTAATTGGTACTGTCCTATCAAAGGACATGATAAGGACAAGAAGCAGAAGTTGCAAGGACAGTCACATCACTGTCATAAGCAGGAAAAAGAGAAGACTGTTCAGACAGTCATTGATATGACTGAAACAACAGGGGTGACTGCCTCTAAGGCAGAAATTATGATTTCTAATCCATGTTTCAAGTTTGTGCATGCAGGTACTAGGAAGAATAGAGGGCATTTCACATTGGAGGACTTCATTATCCAACCTCAAGTGCAGAGGCATGAAGAAAAGGAAGTTGTCAATACAAAACAGTGTTCTTGGGACAAGAACAACTTTCAAGGTGGTGAATTTGATGCAGGGGCATCATATGCTCATCATAGGTATCTTGGAGATCCAAGGCATTCCAATGGACATGGAGCATCTCATAAGGTCAATTGGTCATTACTAAAGCCAATCATGGCATTTAATGAACCGAGAAGTCACCATATTGCACAAGTGATGTTTTAATCAACAATGAAAATGTGGCATGGGTTAAGATTTGAGGATTATTTTGGGTAGATTAATCCTTTTATAGGTTATTCAATATGTCATAGTGTTTTTGAAACATTTTCATAACTCAAAACATTCAATAAGTCCCTTACATTATAGTTTATTGCTTTGAAAAATTCAAATTTTAAATATAAACGGTTATAAGGCATTTTGGAGGGAAACTCCATAGTTTAAATTTTATAAAGGATTAGCATATGTAATAAGTTGGAGTTGGTTGGGAGGGATGTTAACCACCTCTTGGGCCCATAAATATGCCAATGTACGGACTGTACCTTACCATTGTACGGACTGTTCATGAAGACTGAATAAAAGGGTTTTTTGGACAGCAAATTGGAAGAGATCTTGAATTTTCTGCTTTCATTTGGATTTGATATGCATTGAAACGTGTTAGAGTATGATCTTAGACATTTATTGATGCTTATACTTCAGTTTTGAAACCAAAATAACAAGTTTTTGTTTACATTTTGCTGTACTTGACTGTAGCAGGCAGTTTCAAGGATTGTTTTGAAGTTTTTTCCAATTTCCATGGCCATTCTATGAAATGACTACTGATTCTTCATGGAATGGTTATTGTTTAACATTTACAAGTACTTCTAATCCATAAATGATCTTCTAACAATAATAGAGGTGGCCACCAAAGCAATTAACCAAAGTTTTAACAGAGTGTTCCAGGAGGAAATAGTGGGACAGTCATAATAGAAAGAGATTTGTCTTAAGGAAGGCTGTATTTGTGATTGGATTTGTGTTATTGGTAATAAAACAAAGGTGTTTTCAGGTTCATTTGAACAAAGAAACGTTTGCAAGTGGGAGATTTGATAATACCCTAGAAACAAGGGTTTTTGATGCATAAATTGGGGTTTTTGTTGTTATTGATGCCATAAACTGAAATTGATTGCATATTTGTCAATTTGAATGCATTTGAAGAGTTTATGAAAAGTTTCAAGTTCATATCTTTCGAAATACTACATGTTGCTTTGTAAATGCCCTTATGTTTCATTGCTAAAAACAGGGTCATTGTGAAGGACGTTGTAACTGGTCCAAAGGAGTCACCTTTGAAATTTTAGTATGTTGTAGGGGCCCCAAAAGGGTATCCGAAACACAAATTTATTTTGCAAGTCCTTTGTAAAAAGTTGGAGAAAAATACCAAAAATTGCTGCTGGAGGGCTAGTTGGAGGCTATTAGGCCTAGTGGACTGTTTTTAACAAATTGTCCATTTTAGGGTGCCTAGAAGGTTGAAACTCCTTGAAACCACTTGAATCACCCTTGGTTACATATTTCAAAGCATCTCTAAAAATTTGGAGTCATAATCTGAGGTTTTAGCCACATTTTGCCTTTGTGTGCCTTATAGGCCTAATAGGAGTTTGGGGTTTAAAACAAGCATTTGATTAAATTCCATCACCTTTCATTGCCACTCTGCATCACACACATGACCCAAGAAGATAATCCTAACTTATCAAGATCCCATTTCATCATACGAAACCGCACAAGATGAAAAACTCCACATTTCACACGAAACTGGTTGAAAATTGATACCTGAGGAAAATGGTGATAACTCCGAACTTCTGATGAATTACGATTTGTAGTCTTAGGTGAAGATAGTATTTTAGGTCCTCTTTAAGACCCCAAGATCACAAAGGCTGATTCATTAACGATCAACAACTATGTGACGTGCAATCAACACATAGAAAGCACAAAAATATAGCTCCAATAGCAAGGCAAAACAACTCTAACTTCGACATGATCCATCCAATTCTTATGCACTCATAGGAGAAGGTTCCATAATAGGTTCTCAACATCGTGTTAGCCTCGCATAACATGAAACAAACAACCGCAATGACTATAATGCAAACAACATACAGTTACAAAATATAGGAAATGTTTTTGGTTGATGCAAGATTGCTCAAAGACCCAAGATGCTCCTACATCATAAACACAATCAGACACTGTAAAAAATCTGAACATAAATAGTCAAACTTGTCCAAAATTTCTCAAAACTAAGTGGAAAGCTATACAAACCCATGTTTCATTATTTCAGAGGTATTTTATCATATGAGAGATGTTTCATTATTTTAGAGGTATTTTATCTTATGAGAGAAATTTTTCATCGTATGACTCTGGTCTTCTATTTCATCATCTGATAGGACATACAAGACTTTGTTAAACCTGTCAACATTCAAACATAGCAGATTATCCTTTATCCTCTAATATTACTCATACAACCCTAGCATTATCATATCAATCGTTGGGAATAATCATACAACCTCATTTGTTTATTGTATCAAGTTGCATCATCTGGAATATAGAGAGAAAAAAATTGACTAGTTGATTCATCAGTCTAATTTTTCTTTGTGATCATTGTTAGAATTATGACCATCCACAATAATGGTCTCATTATCGATTAATTCTTGAATAAAATGTTTCAACTTCATACATGTGATAGTCAAATGTCCTATGTTGTGATGGTAGTCATAGTAGTGGTTTTAATTCCACCACTTGGGTTTTACCTCTAGTACCCAAGGTTTTGATTTATTTGGAAAAGTAATGTTTTTAATTTGATCTAGGGAATGATTTAGTTTCACATACATTGGAAATATTGATTCATTTGTAGGAATACCATCAAATTCTTTTATCAATTCCTATTTATTGACCTCTCTCTCCATCAATTCTACTATAGTTTCATGCTCCGTTGGTTGTGAATATACAAACCCATGATAGTCTTCAGGTTTCTTCTTGTTGAATTCATCATTCTGCTCAGAAAATTCATGTACTTTTACATTAGTACTTTCCAATATCTTATTTGTTCTCTTGTTCAATCACTTGTAGGCTTATCTCTTTGTGGAACATCCTAAGAATATTCCCTCATCACTGCTTGGGTTGAACTTTTTTGAATTTTCATCTATTTTTATATAACATCTACTTCCAAAATATTTGAAATAACTTACACTAGGAGATCAACCATGCCACATTTCATAAGGAGTTTTTTTTGTACCTTTATTCAAATGAACTCTAATCAATCTATAAATATCAATCCTTATTACTTCCCTCCAAAATGTTTGTGCAACACCTTTCTAAAACATTAATGTCCTGTCACAATAAATGATAGACCCATTTCTTCTTTCAACAATATCATTCTATTAAGGTTTCCTAGGACCTGACATCTACCTTTTGAATCCCTATTCCTAACAATATGAAACAAATTCATGTGAAGTAAACTCACCTCCTCTATCAGATCAAACACATTTTAAGGTATTATCGGTCTCCTTCTCCACTTTGGATTTGTAGATCTTAAACATGTGAAAGTCTTATTATTCATCCTTTATAAACACAACCGATATAATTCTTAAATAATCATCAACAAGAAACATGAAATATATATCACCATAGTAATTACAAGTTCTCATTGTATCACATAGATTGATATGAACCATATCTAAAATAAGTTTAGAAGAGTAATTCTTACTGATACAAATAGAACTAGTTAACTTCTCAAGCTAATATTGTTTACACATTACATTGTCTAGATTTACTAGGATAGGAAAACTCCTTACTATCTTGATCTTACTAACTTTGACTAGGTTATCAAAATTTACATGAAAACACCTTTTATGCCATAACCAACAATCTTCTACCTTAGCAATCAGATAAATCTTAATAATAGGATTCAAATGGAACAAGTTACCTTTAGTTTGTTCACTAGTAGCAATCAATTCTCCTGATTTCGCAACGGTCCTCCATATACCTTTATTGAACTCCAATCTATATCCATTTTTATTCAATTGAGAAACACTTAACAAGTTGTATTTCATACCATCAACCCAGTAAACATCATCACAATTTTTTTAATCATTTAAAGTGATAGATCCTTTAGATTTTACCATAGAGGGAGAATAATTACCAAATATTACTAAATCACCATCACATTCCTACATCTTGATGAATTTTATTCTATCACTAGTCATGTTATGAGTGCACCCACTATTAATAATTCAGTCACCACTATGATTCATGTTAAAAACTAAAGTTTTCTCACATTCTTCTGAGGATTCTTCCTTTACTGCAACAAACACAATTTATTCTTCATCTATAACACCTTCTTTAGCTAGATAAAATGCCTTCTTTCTCTTATTCTTGAATCTCCCTTTCTTCTCCTTCCTATCATTTCTAGGACATGTAGAAGCATTATGTCAAATCTTATTGCATGAAAAGAGCTTCAAAATAAACTTACCCTTCTATTTACCTTCCCCTATAGGTATCCTTTTAGAAAATAAATCTTCTAATTCCTCATGTTCTCTTAATTAAGACAAGACAAATTCATAATCATTAGAGTAAAATGTTAAAAAACTATTAGATATCTCCTTTCCTTTCCTAGATTGTGCAAGATTCTATGATGATTGAAAGTAGCTTCAACTTTTGACATGCTATTATCATAATTGCCTAAATAAAATGCAGTTAATTTCCCTATTAATGCATAAAGAGTAGCAATGATAGTTCTTAGAGATCTAAGCTCTTGTATAACTAAAACCCTAATGTCATATTAGCATAATAAAATTATCAACACTTTTATTGCCACATCCTCAGGAATATTACCTCCAGCACCATGGTTAGTGACAACAACTTCTATGATTCTCTAATGGTATTTCTCTATGTTCTCATTTTATTGCATACTTGTTTCATCATACTTTCCTCTCAAACTATCAACCTTTTCATTCTGCACATGTTGATCTCCACCATAGATAGTCTTCAACTTCTCCCACATCTCATGAGTAGTATCCAAGTCTTTGACATTAATAAATTTTCCATCTGAAGAGTACTGGAAATAACATCCATAGTAGAAGTATGTTATTGATTGGTCTTCAATTGGTCAGGATTTAGGGTTCCTAAAGGGACAATATAGTTAGTGACCACATGATCCCAATACTGATTTCACATTCCTTTAATATAGAGCGTCATCCAGGCGCACCATACTGAGTAGTTTTCTCTTGTGAATTTAGGACCTTCCTTTCTCATTATCTTCAGATCTATGCCTTAAGGTGTTAATATTCACCACAATAGAGGACACAAGATCTGATTCCAATTTTTAGTCCTAAGATCATATTATTGAGATGGGTGTGAATCAATAATCTACCAACTCTGCAACTTTTTAACCTTGTAAACTTTACTACAACATTCACAAGATTATATTTTATAGTAAAAAATGAAAAGCATAATCATAAGAACATTCACATAAGAATGAAATACTCGACATAGATATTTATCTCATGGAAACCTAAATTGGGAAAAATCAATGGTCGGGATTAGTACCCACTAAATGATGTACTCTTCTAAATTACACCCTATGAGGAGCTTAACCCTATTAGGAGTTTACAAAAGTGCTATTAGGTGCTACCCGGTTAAGGGATTTACCTTATACCACTTAGGAACTTTACCCTGTCAAGAGTAGCCTTGTTAGAGGACTTCAAACACAAGGTAATGTGCCACCTTTTTAGAGGATTTACAATAGGGACCTACTAGGATCCACCCAATTAAGGGATTTTGACTATTGTAACTGTTAGGGAAAAATAGAGAGAATGATCTATAAAATAACACTACCTATTCTTCATCATATCCATTGAAGCACAAAATCTCTTCACAACACAACTAACTATGTCCTGGCTTGATCACAACTTTCAATTTACATAGTACTTTTCCAACACATGATCAACCACTAAAAAATTTCAACTTCATCACATAAATACTATTCATTAAGCCCTAGAGTCTTCCACCATCTTAAGAAAACCCTAAAATGTAATTTACAATATCCTTCCCAAATTCAACATGCCACAAAACAAAATTAAATATACAAAAGAAATTTCCAAGACCACTCAGCCAATATAATAATTTACATATAATTTTGTATCATGGGGTCAAACACATTTTGACCAAACACTTTCTTCCTAAAGAACCTTTTACACATGCTAACATCAAATAATGTGATGCAAGATCATCAACTTCAATCTTTAAGACACATCACTAGATCATGAATGACTCAACTAAATTCACCATAACCTCTACATCAATCACTAATAAAATATTCATCAACTATCACTAAAGAACACAAACACTTCAACCTATAACATCTCTAACTCTCATCACTAGTCATCTATCCTTTACACTGTAAGGAAACTCAGGTGCGGAAACAACTTTGTACGCTAATCTCTGATGGAGAGTATTGTGCAAATTCTTATAAATCCTTACAATTTCAGATTCGTTAACTACTTTAACAAATATATTGAAGCAACATACCATGCATACAGAAAAATAGAGAATGACACAATGATATACCCTGGGGAAACCTTTCGGTAAAAACCCCAGCACTCCAAAACCTGCACAATGTATTGATCAAAACTATTACAGCTTACAATACACTTGCAATGCAAGTTCTTTCAGAAGATTTCAAAACCCTTGAAGACAAATCACGACAGCATAAAATGTTCAAACCATACACTCACATCACATCTCTTCACAACCCCTAAAAAAGCTTATATCATACGCTTCACTTTTTAGGGCTACTCCCAAAGATAAACATATTAGGGTTTTACCATTCTCTGAGAAAATAGGAACCCCAAAAAAATTTTCCCCACGATTGGGGAAGAGTGTATAGTACTCAAATTTATCAGTTGCCACATGTCTTCACCTGTCATTGAATCTTCCTAACATAGCTCTTACGTGTCATAGGAATCCGTCATAACCATTTTAGCCATGATCTCCTTACACATAATTCAAGATGACGACACATCAACATTATTTGCAAGAAATACATTTTACAAAAAAAATAATAAGAATAGGAATTATCCAAGGTTGAGACACCTTATTCCTAACATACACAAGCCACTCAAATTAGTTATGATTGAAACCTAGATTTTATATACTAGTGTAAACTATATCATATAACTTCACCACAAGAAACAAAAAATATTTGACAAACTAATCAAATCACCTATCACATGTCACTAATTGTTCTAGAAGTAGCACTATCAACCTTCATTTGATCATAACTTTCTTAACAATCTACATCAATAATAGTGGTCACACATTTGACATTCAGAGACATCCCCAAGTCTTTCATAATAATCGGTACAAGTGAAACTTACTGCAACACCTTGATCGTCATATTTATACTTAGCCACATACTAGGAAAAATAGGTCAATACTTGACAATAATGACAACCCAATAATTGATCATCATGCAATCAAATCTATATCTTTAAAGCTCTAGAGGTCACTTACCATTAATGCATTAGTTATGCCAACATCTTAGTATTTTCTGAAATTGTTTGGATTCCAAGGACTATACAGGGGATGACATAAAATGTTTTTACGAAGCTTAGGGACTAGATATGACAAGAGAGGGTAACAAAACAATGCATTGATTGGCATGTGATATAGAGGAGTGGACATGTGAAGAGGATGTTGAAAACTTAATTTTCATTTTATGTCAATATTTTATATCAAGAATAAGAGAGGGTTTTGGATAGGAAAATTATGAGACATGGACAAAAGGGATGTGGACAACATGAAGGAGATAGGACATGTGTGTCTTCTAGGGAGATCTCTAGCCTTGTTAAGATCAAAGTTGGGAAAGAGGGAATATGGGTTTTGATAAGATAAGGGATATGGAGGACATAGAAGAATGGATGGAATGAAATGGATATGATATGATAGGAAATTATGGATGAAACCTACCCCTAATAATTGAATGGAATAAATTCATAAATTACACATGACGCCTTTTTTCCAGGTTTTCATCATGGAAATTTCCCAAGGCACTTCTTTAACAGGTTTTCATAAGTGGATGTAATTATTTTTCTTTTCTTTTTTTGTTGCCAAGATGATTGTTTTCTCGGTTTTCATCAAGGCATTGAATTTTCTTTTGACTTTTTTTTCAATATTTTTCATTTTCTCTTTTTGTAATTTTTTTTTTTGAAATAAGATGGACTCATGAAAAGAGATGGGGGAAGGAATTCAACATATTTTTTCTTGGATAAAGATCTTGAAAGAAATGTAATAATGGATCATATATTTTTTATGGTATTCTCAAAGACATTGGTAGGGTAATGATAGAGGGAGATGAAATGGATGGTAGTGTTACAAGTAGTGGTTTCCATTGCACCAAAAGATCGACCTATTAATTCTCGATACAACCACTAGACTTAAAGAAGAAACATAAGGAAGTTAAGCCATGTCACAAATCTCGAGGGGAGCTTTGACCATTTTTCCAATGATGTCCCTCTCAGTGTTACCCGAGGGGATTTGAACTTGTGACCTAGCTCTGATACCACTTGTTACAAGTAGTGGTTGTCATTGCACCAAAAGATCAACCTGTTAGAGCCTGATACAACCACTAGACATATAGAATATACAAGAGGTGGTTAAGCCATGTCATGAATCCCAAGGGGCATGTTGACCATTTTTCCAACATGTAGGATTAAGTGGGATAAGGATTTATGAAAAGGATTGGATAGGCTAGAGAAAAAGTTGTGAAATATATGTTGGAAAATGAAGGGATTATCGGATGACTTTCTTTTAAACTAATGAAAATGAGGAAAAAATCAACATTGGTACACACCTTGAGGGGTGATGGAGTGATGGAAGAAAAGGAGTGATGCAAAGCATCCTACTCCCACACACATCCCTAAGGTACTCACTAACCCCAAAATCCTTCAAGACTCCATTTTTTTTTACAAATGAGGCATCTAGGAAGGCTACAAACTCTCCCAACTTGAGAATTCACCATCTTCTTTGAAAGACTCAGATCTAATTAACTTTAACAACAACTTCCAAATCAAAAAATATATAATTGATACAATGAAATAAAACTAAACAAGATCAAACATCCACACATGCATCACACATAAAATAATTATCTTTGCATGGAAACCCTTAGTTAAAGGGAGAAAACCATGGTGGGGATGACATCCATAGGCCATTCACTATAGTAAAAATGATTGACTTAATCTTCTTAATCTTCTTCTTCTTGCACCTTTGACCGATTAAATAAATATAGGTGCACCCGATCCAAAGGATGTGGTGCCATCAGATGTTCCCAATTTTTTTCCATCATCTTGTGCCTTCCTTCTCCAAGTCTTATTCATCTACTCTCTAATCTCATCAATGGTAAATTGAGTCTTTTCACTAGGTTGTTCCTCAGTTGAATCCTTATTTTGGTTCCTGTAGTCCTTGGATAGGTGAGTGACTCTGTGATAATCAAAACAATCCATTCCAATGTTTCTCCATGATTTCTTGTTGTTCATACCATGCATCCTAAAGTAGTTTTTAGAAATGTGACCAAATATTCCACATGTAGTACAAGTGATCCTTGTATTATAATCCCATGGTATAGTAGTTCCTTGTTGGTTGTTTTCATCATTTTGTCGGTTAGGGACCCATTTCTTATTTTTTTCATAGTGACCCGCATTCTCTTGATTTATGACCATATCTCTTGCAATTTTTATAGTAACTTTGAAATCTTGGCTTCCTTGGATTATTAATAACTCTTGATCTACATTTAAATGCCTTATGACCAAACTTATTTTAGGTGTAATAATAGCCTTTAAACTTAGGAGTATTCGGTGGATTACCTCTTTTTCTCCTGCAGAAAATTGTTGTGTCATAGTTTCCCACAATGATAACATTTAGGATTCTTTCACTTTGGTGGGGTAGAAACTTTATCTCAATTGGTTGCATGATTGGAGGACTCACCCTTCTCGGTTGAGTTGTTTGAATTGTGACTAAGTCCAGAAGAGTCTCTTGGTTATCTTTGATTTCTCGTACGTTCATCTAGAATATTCTATGCTTATTCATTTCTTTTCAGGACTTCATTAGCATCTATCTTAGGTTTTAGATCATCCTTGAGATGTTCATTCTTAGATCTCAATTCTGCAATTTCTCCAACTTTCCTTGCAACAACTTGATTTTCAATAACAAGTTCATCTGTCAGGTTGTAGTGAGTTTTTGTCAACCTATTTATTTCTCTTTCTTTATCATCCAATCTTTTATTTATTTGTCTTCTCTCTTCTTCAGCTATTGTTTTTTCATCCTTGTTTTTCCCCTTTTTTCCATGATTTCACACATCCTTACCGATTGTGCTTCTTGTTCTCTTTTCAATGTTTTCACTTGATCACCTAGGTTCTTGATCTTTTCATATATTTCTTATATGATAGAATTAGATTCATCAACCATGCTTCCCTCTGACTGTTCTTCAAGTTCCTCTACTTTATCTTGAGTATCTTTCAACTGATGTGCTACCTCCTTCCTCTTATTGATTGAATGTTTCAATTTCCTCCTTAATTATTCAACTTTCTTATTAGCAATTTTGTTGGCAATTGATGTTTTGAGAGCACTATGGATCAATTGAGGGTTATCATTTATGAAAACACATATGATAGAGTGATCGCATGAAGTGAGTATAAGTATTGGAGACACGGTCATGAAAATGACTAAGTGCAGAATCAGAGTTACAGTATATTACAGTATTGTTTTGGTCAGAGAAGGTGATATATGATGTGTTATGGATTGAAAACTTAGAGAAAGATAGTTTGGGATATGTATGACCCTTAATTAAGGTCTCATGTGTTTTAGTGTTGATATCAGTAAGTTACAGTGTTATGAAGGCATGCAAAGACAAACGAATAGTGAAACAAGACATATGAATAGTGACAATGATTGAGGGAAGGCTAGATGGAATAGTAACGTGCTAAGTTAGGTGAAGGTTTTATATTACTAACACTTTGGTAATATAAGATCTTTGACTCTATATTTATCATTTGTATAAATAATTATTATGTTTTGTATTGTATTTGAGAGCCGATTGGATGGCAAAATTGTGTTAGGATTAGGTAATACTAAGAGGTGGGGTGAATCAATATTATACAACTTTGATCTCTTTAAGTTTAAACAATTATAAATAATCCAAATTAATGAAAAAATGAAAAGAACATATAATAATAATACATTACTCATTAGACCATGATTTGTTCTCGAGGAAACCCTGGCCAAAGGGAAAACCTCGATTAGGATGGTACCCACAAATATGCACTAAAATATTGTATCCTTGTTAGGAGCTAAATTTTACATTGTATATTTACTTGATAGAGGAATAAAAAACCCTTTTAGGGGTAAAAAAAACACCTGGTTAAATATGGTGAGCACATTGCTCTTACAATCAATACTTGTCTCAAAATAGTTCTCAAAAGGGGAATAATAAAAGTACTTATCTTTCTTAGAGAGTTCCAATTGTAGTTTTCCCTCTTACTGATCTTGCATCTAATATCTATTCTTATATTTGCAACCTTACTTATTCATCAAAATCATCACCATGCTTCTCTTTCACAAAAACACTCCATAATTATACTAAATCAACCTTACAGTCGGCTTCACAATTATCATGCAAACCATAACAATAACTCATGAAAATGTTATTTATGGATTTGATGCTCTTACAATATCAAAGAGTTAGAAATATAATTTATTCATCTATCTTAGCACATTACCATATTCACTTTACCTTCCTTAATCTTTGAAATTGTTCATATACCCTGTTACACTATTTTACTACCTTCGCATATCTTCCTAACATTGTATCTCGTAGATTTGATAACCAAAACTTATGCAATCTGAACTGAAGCATGTGTATAGCCCAAAATACCTCTAGTTAACTTTGTAAGCCATAATACCTAAAATATCTTCATCGATGACCAAAACTGTGCCACTGTACCCTGCTATCCTGATTCTGGACTTAGTCATTTTCATGATTGAGACTCCAGTGGCAATCTCCACAAAATGCGATCACTCTATCATAAGTGTTTCTATAAATGACAACCCTTAAGTGATTCCTAGTACTTCAAACCATCACATGCCAATAAATTGATATAAGTATAGAGTGTTTTATGGAAGTGATAAGTGTGACAGCCATGTATGTATGATGGATGCAAATTTGGGATATTAGTGATGACTCATAGTAGATGCGAGATCAGTGATTGACAGAGGCTAATGTGAAACATAATTGGAACTATCAAATCATGATAGATGCTTGTATTGTTCATTATTGAAGAACACTTTTGTAACATAATTTTGATTGTAAGAGTTGTAAGCTCACCACACCTTTAATAGGGTTTTTGTATACCTCTAACAAGGAAATGTACTATGTAATACTCAGCACCTAACAGAAATAGATCTCCTCATAGGGATTCTATATTTTAGTGCATAGTTGTGGGTACCATCCCCAACAATGTTTTCCCTTGGTCAGGGTTTCCTCTAAAACAAATAATAGTTTTATGAGTTATGTGTTATGTGTTTATGTTCTTTTCATTTTAGCATTCATATGGTTTATTTGAAATCGGTTTAAGTTTATAGTAAAGTGTTGTAATACTGATTCACCCCCACCTCTCAATATTACTTAATCCTAACAATTGGTATCAGATCTATTGGCCCTTAGAGAGAAATCCTAACAGCTTAAGGGAGATTAGAATAGATTCAAAAAGTTTGCAAGAGAACTTTGGAGAAACACTTGATGACCTGGACAAAGAAAAGGCTGAGAATGGCGAATTGAAATTCAAATGAAGAAGATAAAAAGATTTCATTAAGAAACTAAATGAACAACTTAAACTTTCAAGAAGTTAGAGACAAGACCTTATGGATAAGATCAAAGAGGATTCAGACAATGATACATCAGACCAAGTAAAGAAGTTGGAGCAAGAAAATGAACAAATTAATCATCTGGTGATTAAAGAGATTCAACATGAAAAGGATGCAAGATATAGAGTTGAAGAGACTTTGAAAGAAGAAAACATATAGATAGGAGTGATGTAGATAGAACTTGATCACTACAAGGAAAAATGAATGGAATTGGAGAAATATAATCAGATCATAAAAGGTGAACTCACTCAATCAAAATTGCACATTGAAAAGTTACACATGAGCAGTGATAAATTTGATGAACAAAGAGAGAGACATAAACCTAAAGGAGACATGACTAGAATTGGGTACAATGAAGGAAAATGTTATAAGACTCATGATGAATCACATGAAGAGAAGAATGAAGATAGATCCACTTTTAAAGAACCTAAAGATCATATCAGACCTTTCAAAGGTAGATTCTTTTGATGTAAAAAAGTTGGACACATGAAAAGAGATTGCAGAAGTAAAGGTCCTTTCAAACCCTTTACCGGTTATCGTTATAATTGTTATGCATATGGACATAAGAGAGTAGAATGTAGGAAACCCGATCAGTCTAGAAATAAAAAAAGATTACATCAGAGTAAAATCAATAACAAAGATTGCATGCTACAAATACAATAACGTTGAGCATAGTGCAAGATATTGTGAGCTGCAGGTTAATCAAAATAGAAGACCACCTACATGTTTCAAATGCAACAACTTAGGACAAATAGAAATTTTTTTAAAGTATAATGGAATGAACAATAGAAGAGGACCACCACCTATGGTTTAAGAGAAGAATATTGGTTATAGTGGTAAAAGTATTAGTGAATACATGAATGAATTCAAGAGTCATTTCAAAAAACTAGCAGATGAAGATGATGAGAAGATATGGAAGATAATATATTTCAAAAAGGCATTGGTTTAGGGAGAGATAGTAGATGCTACTATGTCTTCGCAAGTTGTTAACATTGCTACATCAACCTAAAAGGCTGCATGGCCTTAGGGGTAGCATTGGATGCAAATTGTATACACCTAAAAATGGTCATCTAGACTATTAGCCCCTTTTTCTAAATCATCAATTGCTTATTCTTGATCAAATCCTAGCTCTATCATTAATTTGATTATTTTCTATGGGCTAACCATCTTATCCTAAGTTTTTATTTATTTAAAAGGAATATTTCCTCCCCTTTTAATAAATAAAAAACCCCCACCTTTTCCTCTTATCCTAAGTTGCACCAATAAAGTATTATTCTTATTTTATAAAAAGGGAAAAAACACTTTTTGTCTCATATGGACACAAAAGTCAACTCTTATTTTCTCATTGGAGGATATTTGTGGACATGGATTGCTCCTCTTTTAAGCTCCACTTTTGATTAAATCTTTTGCCTCTTAATCTCCATGGTCCATTCCTTCTCATTTCTTATAAAAGGAGAGTTCTCTTCTTCATTCTAGATCCTCAACTTTTTATGCTAATGTTATGATGCAGGTTTTCTAGGTCATCTTGGAGCTTTTGAAGATTTGGAGCATTCTTGGCTTTTGCATCTACATGTTATCATAGTTTCACTTCTTGCATTATCATGACATTCTTAGCTTAGATTTCCTTTATGCTTTAGATTAATTCATCTAGCTTAACTAGGAGGCTTTGTAATACTTGCATCTTTCATTTTCATAGCTTATCTTGCATTTCCATTCTTAGCATAGCATTGCATTGCATTTTCATTCCTGATTCTTGAGGATATTGGCATTCTTGCCCTTGTCTTCATTTGAATCTCCCATTGCATGGTTTACTAGCAAGGTTATTGGCTTAATAGCTTTAGCTGAGAGCATTCTTAAAAACCCTTGCACTCCATGCTTAGGGAGCTATGGATCGATTTTTGAGACCTCATTCTTGAGTGTTCTTGAATGTAATGATTCATAGAAGTGTGACACAATTATAGCACACATTTTTGGTGCCCACCGTGGGGCAGAGTAGATAAAATTTGTCCTTTAGTTTCTTGCATTTTCATGATTTTTCAGATTAATTTGCAAAAATTTTGCATTCTCTAGTTTTCTATCTTAGAGTATCACGTGACACTTCTCAGGTATATCGCATGATATACCTTATAATACCAGTGTGACACTTCGCATCATAGAAGAATTGCATGCGCGTATTGAGGTTTATCACCTAGTGTCGTGCGAAGTATTGCCCACCTATTGTGCAGTATATCACCCAGACTGAGGTATATCACCCGACTACAGGAAACTGTGTTGCGCGATACTGGTGAAGTCTGAGATATATTGCCTATACCTGAAAAAGAGCTATTTTTGAGCTATTTTTTTGTATCTTGCAAGTTTTAGGTTCTCTGCTAAACGGGTAAATGGGTGCCCATTTTTGAGAAATTTTTGCAAATGGTATTGAAAATTGAAGTGTGATATATCATTGGAAAGGTCTTTCTGAGCCTAATCCAACCATGATGGTTTCATTTTTAGATTTTGTCATTTGATCAATTATTTTTTGTAGATTATCTTATTTTTCATGAGCTAACCATTGTTAGATTTTGGATTTTCCTAACCCTGGTGGGTCTAATAAGTTGTGGTTGTAGGTGCACTTGCTTGAGATATTTTCCCAAAAGAACGCATGTCAAAGAGAGCTACTAATGGTTTTTTCAGGGCTACCCTAAGCATAAAAACCAAATCAAGTGCTTGTTTAATTGCTTTCTTTATTGAGTGTGGCATATACTAGTTTTTTCATTTATTAGGCACTTAATACCTTGTTGTAGGAATTTTGAGGTGGTAGGAGAGTATGCTCTTCACACTTGTGGCGAAATAGAAATCTTGACCCATCTTGGGATTTTGAAAGTAGGGGGGTAACTAAATCTTTGCTTGGTGTGTTTGGGTGAAATTTTTGAGATAGGGGAGTATGCTCTTCACCCTTGTGGTGAACCAAAAACCTTGAACCTCAAGAATTGATCCACTTTTTGTTTAGATTTAGAATCCTTTAGCAGGCCTAATCTTGAGCAATCAAGAGGAATGACCCAAGTGGGGACAAGCTAATACCGAGCTATTCCAACCCACTATAATCTCAAGGCTATTGAGGACACAAAACCTTGGTAGACATAGTACTTATCTTCGCTTAATGTGAGTAACTTGTGGGATTGTGACCATGAGGAAAGCATTGAGCAAGAATGCTTAAGGTACTCTTGAGGCCGTGAGGTCCTAGTCCTTTATGAGGAGCAAGAGGGGTGCTATGAATGGAAGCCCTTACTACGAACCTTTAGATAGAGGCCACCTTATTTTAGCTGCTTAGCTTCTTGGTGCAAGGATTGATCCAAGTGGACTTACCCGGATCACCCCAAGACACTCACCATATGTGTTCCTTTGGTTGTGTTTTTGACACTTCCATGACAACACCAATATCTCTTGTGGGTAACCACTTGGTGTGAGGCAAGGGAGCATCGAGTTGTGGGCCAAGTTGCTAAGTAATGAGCCTTGACCTTCTAGGTAGTAATTGCTTGAATTTTCTTCGATTGTGCTATACCAGTGTAAATGTTCTCAACATTCAAATGAATGGTAGCATTCATAAGGTTTTCCATTTTGATATCACAATTGCTTGTCTTGGCAAGGTTGCTTTTGCCCTTGTGCAAGTGTTTTATGACATGTTTGATCACCTCCTGTTTGCAAACTTGTCTATTTACTATTGTCACTATGCTTGAAATCAAAAAAACTAACCTTTACATTGAGATTTTGAACAATTGCTTTCAAAACTAATTTTTCACGTTCACTGATCAAGAGTCACACTTTTTTCCTTGAAACTATCACATAGTGAACATTTGTTGTCTGCTTGATTTGTGTCATTTTCGGTCTTCCTTGGTCAGTCCAAGTTGAATTGTAGGGGTTATTACATGTTTCTCAATATCCAAATGAATTTCAATGGTATCAATTTTCTCAAAATGACTCTTGGTCACCTTTCTTCCACATCTCTCATGTCTTCCTAGTCTCCCATTTTCATCCTTTCTCTTCTTTCTTCATGCTTTTTTCTCTTCTTCCTAAAATTTTCATGTCTTCTTGATTCTTTTCCTCTTATTATCTAGTCTACCTTCTTCTATTTCATCTCTTCTATTCATTTCTTTCATGCTTGATTCCTCCTCTTCTAGAATCATGAATTTAAACTATCTTGCTATAGAACCTCTCTTGAGAAGGGATGATCTCAAACTCATTGCTCAATTCGAACAGTATTATTTTTCCAACCATCCTACAAGTCATCAACTTAAGGAAAGAGTAAAGAAAAATATGCTTGAGTCTGATGCCTTTGCTAGGATTATAGACATGATTCTCTCACAATCTCCTTCTTCCAAACACTCTTTATCTTCTAGGTCTTCTCATCATTCCTCATCTTCCACATCTTACCATGCATTTTCTTGACATTATTCTCCTTCTTCAACTTCCAAATCTTATCATTACTCTTCTAAACATTACTCGAATTGCTCATTATCCAAGTCCTCTTCCTACAATAAGTCTTCAATTTCCTCTTCTTCATGATCTTGTTCTTCCTCTACTTCCCCCAAGAGTCTTGCTTTTCTTCATGAGCCATACCATAATGAGCAACGTGACAATCCTTGTAATACTTTTGATGACTATGATGATGGATAATGTAGTGATACTTATGACACCTCTATTCCTCAGAGTCCTAGTCGCAGACTCATGCTTACTAAAAATGGGTTGTCATATTGGAGAGATTGTGATGGTGATCCATATGATTCTGATTTCGAAAGAGAGTTTGGTTATTTTTGTAGACAATACCTTGATGATGATCCATCTACTACTGCTGAGGACTATGAAATGCAATGTGCTGATTATAAATGTTACTACTATAAGAATCTTTCCTCTAAGAATTCCACTGCTGAAAATCAAAATTGCACTTCCGAGCAAGATCATGTTAATGTTGAACCTTTGTCTTGTGATGGTCCCCTTCCATCCCCTACTTCCTCCAATACTCATACATTTCCTAAAGCTTCTGAGTCTTCCAAATCTTTCACAAGTCCTTCATCCAACAAAGATCCTAATACTTTTCATGCAGTTCCCTACAGTTATCCTCAAGGGCTACCTCTTAAAGAAACTCAAGCTCACCTTCAATTTGCTGCAAATACTTCTAATGATGCTAAACTGAAAGATCTTAAGCCTTCATCTGCTATACTACCTACTTTAGCTAATTCTTCACCATCTCTTCTAAAGTCTTCCATACAATCCCAACATGCTTCCTTGTCCTTAGAAGTGGCTCCATGTCAAGAGGACTTTAAAAATGATAAAGAAAAGAATATAAAAAAAGATCAAGATCAAGAACCCTCCATGTCATCCAATTATTTTCATGATGTCTATGATCCGTTTCATGGTTCCTTTGATCCTCTACGCTCTTCTACATTCATTCCACCATCTCCTAATAAAGATCAAGCTACTACTTGCACCATTGAGCTTATTGACAATCAAAATAACCTTACCACACTTGCACTTTCCAAAGATGATGTTTCCATTAAGTTTATTAAAAATGGTGTTGTTACTGCTAATGTTAAGCCTATTGAAGATCAAGAAGCAAATTCAACATTTGTGTTATCCAAAGGTCCTTGTCAAGATCAAAGTCTTCCATCTTGTTGTTCTACCACTCCATGCTCGCTTCCACTTTCTACTCTTTCTAGGTCCTTGCAAGCTTTGAACAATCCTATCAAAGAAGATGCTCCTATTCAAGCTGTCCACAATTCTATTAAAAATTCTAATGCTCAGTCCAAAGATGCTGATATCCTTAGTTGTCATATAGATGCTGATGAACTTATTGATTATGCTTTTGCATCTTCCACTTCCATCCTTGGACCTCTCACACCACTGCTAAGGCATTCATGTCTTCCCTCCATCTTGGCTCCTTATGTCCCTTCACTTTCCCCTCCTAATTCTCCTAATTTGTCATCCATTTTGGGTCCTTACATCCCTCCATCTCCTATCTTTCATCAAGATCAACATAGATGCATACCCTTGAATCCTTTTCATCCACTTACCTATCTAAACCAATCATATCTTCCTTCTTCTTCTACAATTCCCAAGTCTTTTGGAAGTAACTTGAATTTTCAATACAAGAAAAAGAAGCAATACAAGAATCCATCAAAAAAAAAAGATCACCATGTCTCCTCTAATTGACATGGAAGCATAAAGTCAAAAGAGATATCTAAGAAGAAAACTACAAGACAAGTATGGGTTCCAAAATCCATCATTGAAGATATTCTCTCTAAATCATCAAAAGGAAATAAAAAGCCTAAGGCTATATGGATTCCAAAATCTCTCTTGAAAGAGTCTAATGTTGAGAAACAAGTGAAGTTGACATTCAAGCTTCCAAAGGCTTCCACTTCATCTTCTTCCAAAACTATTCTTCTATTCCATGTGCCTGAACCACAACCTCTGCTAAATATTCGCTATATTCCTTCTCGTATTCCTTCCTTCACATTTCCTCCATCCTCTCGCCACCCTTCAAGGTGTGTGTCGACGTTGATCTTGCCTTCCTTTCCATCTCCCCTTTCACAATCCTTCAATTCATTATCCTTCTACCTTCTATCTTTTTTCCTCATTTGCCTATTCCTCATATCTTCCAACCTCGCTTTACATAAAAACTTATCCTCCATTTTTCTCTTCCATCTTTCTTTCCCTATCAGCATCTTTGAGCATATCATTTTGAATCCTTGGCATATTATGGTTTATCCATTCAAGGAGCATTATCTGGAATAGCTTGCCTTCTTCCAAAAAAAATAAAAAAAAAGAAAACAGAAAAAAAGAAAAAAAGAAAAAAATTGAAAATGTGCCATGGTGAAAACATGGAGACAAGCACCTTGGTAGCAAAATTAAAGAGAAATAAATTCATCCTATGGTGAAAACCACTCCCTTGTGGCACCTTGGATAAGTACCATGATGAAAACCTGGCAATCAGGCATTATGCGTAGTTCTTCTACATATTTCATCCATTCCATCTTCTCTCTTTGATCTTGACAATGTTGGTCTATACATGAACATTTGGCTATCTTGTGAGCTATCTTACAATGATCTTGCTTTCATTCCATTCATGTTTAGCCTTCATATTTATTTTCCTCCTTTCATTCTAGCCTTTCTCTGTCCTTTTCCCCTTTGGTCTTGATCTAATAAAAAAAGAGTAAAACATGATGCTATGAAGCCTCTTGACATGTCTACTTCTTTGGACTGCATCATTTCCTTCTTCTGCATTACGCTTTTGTGACTTATCCTATGCTGGCCTTTCATTGCTTGTCCAATATGCTTTTCCTAACAAATTTTCCCTAGCTTGGGTACTTTTGAGGAGTTTGCTCTTGAGGATTTCATCCCTCCATTCTCCTTCATTCCCTAGTCTTTCATCTCTGCCACCAGCTTGCTACTCCCTCTCGTTCCCCACCTTGCTAGACATTGGGACTACATGATGTGATCTTTCTTGAAAGTTTGATGCCCGTTTCTATCTAGGGCATTCTTTGTACATATTTTTATTGATCCTGAAAAAACTCCAAAAAAATTCATATATGATGCTGAAAAAATCCTAAAAAGCATAAAAAGTACTAAAAAAATGAGCATCTTAGTGAAAACCTAGCAATAGGCGCTTTGATGTCTCACCAAAAAAATAAAAAAATTCAAAAAAAAAAACTGAAAAAGTGCCTTGGTGAAAACTTGGAAACAGGCACCTTGGTAGATAAAATACAAAAAAATTTATAAAAAGTCCTGAAAAATTTGTAATAAATCTATCAAGTGGTGAACACCTAGAAATAGGCAATACTTGAGACCCTTTACATCTATGTCTATCAGTCTTGCATGGCGCTCATTCACTCCACTTCTCGCTTTGCCTCTCCTAGCCTGGAGTTGACTCTTGTCTTAGTCTAGGGGGCATATGTTGTTTTAAGCTTATCTTGGGTCTCTTTGTGTATCTAGGTTTCTTAGGCACCTCACAAATGGTGTTTTTCAACACCACCCCAACTACACTACCCTAGCGTCGAGTGTTTCTCAACACTTATCAGATGTCCTACCCATAGTCTAGATGATGCGATATTTCTCACTGGCAGATGCGATACTCAAAGTTTGACTCTATGACCTACACACATGCACTTAAACATTTGACTCGCTGAGATTTGCCTGGCTTTATTTCTTTGTGTGCTGTCTATGATGATTTCTTTGCTGAGTGTTCTCCCCCTATGATCATTTTTGATGATGCATAGCTAGAAGGTTGAGGGAATGACAACATTTTTTATTTGCTTTCTGCCTGTGGGTATATTTTGTTGATCCTTACTGTCATTAGCATTTATGCTTGTTCCACTTGACATTGGGATCTACAAGGTATTATCCTTGACTGTTTCTCAAGTGCATGCTTATAGTCATCTTGAATTTCTTGTGTCTCGATGGGAGCATAATCTTGATATATCAAACTTAGCAAACCTCACTACACTAGTCATCTTGACCTACATGTCTTTGATGCCTAGGTGAGATTTCCGCATTTTTATCTGATATAGATCATATTCAGATTCATATAGTTATACTAGTGTGTATTGTATGATCTTGCGACGCTGCCAATAACGCTCGATGATGAATATTATATGTCTATTAGCATTGTGACCTTGCAAGTAAATCACTTTTCATGTAGCTTGCATTTTTAAGTTCATGTTAGTTTAGTTTTGCATCTTGCATATGGAGAGAGCTCTCCTTTTCATCTCACATGGACTTGTTAATCAACTGTGCTCACCTTTCGCTTCTTCCTGATCATATCTTTCGCTTCTTATCTTTCATATCCCATCATTTTGTCTTCATTTCAGGATCCAAACCAAAATCTGAGTTCACCTTGATCACCCAAATTGCCTTTCTCCTTCCACGCAGTTGGCTAACCTTTTGAGGCCTGATCCTTCAATTTTCACTGGGGCATTCTTCCCTTCTTCATCCCCATCTCTTTCAACCTTCTAGTCTTTCATTCACTTTCCAATTCCTCCCCTCTATGGTGTTTTTGGGTTGAGGGACTGATACGTTCGTGCCCCAAGTCCCATGTGTGGGGTATATCTTCACTGCTTGATGGTTATTCCATTCTTGCTCTTCGATTATGATTTCTAGTGATTTGATCATGTTGCTCTTGCTTCTACATTCCCTCTACCTGATTTCACTTTCGATCTTGAGGGGGCAGACACATCATATCTTATTGGCCATCTCTTTCCTAAGTGTTCAGTACTATCGCTACCAGGCTAACCATGCATGATTTTCTATTTTTCTGCACTTCATTCTTTGGAGTCAAAATGCTATTGCTTGCCTTCTTGGCTATCTCTTTCTTTCTTGGTTGATCTGAGTTGCTTTCTAATCTCAAATCGATCTCACATTTCAACTTCATTCTTTGACTGCATGTGTTCCCAGATCGATCACACATTAGTCAAAGAGGGGCAAATGTATACACCTAAAAATAGTCATCTAGACTATTAGCCCCTTTTGCTAAATCATCAATTGCTTATTCTTGATCAAATCCTAGCTCTATCATTAATTTGATTATTTTCTATGGGCTAACCATCTTATCCTAAGTTTTTATTTATTTAAAAGGAATATTTCCTCCCCTTTTAATAAATAAAAAACCCCCACCTTTTCCTCTTATCCTAAGTTGCACCAATAAAGTATTATTCTTATTTTATAAAAAGGGAAAAAACACTTTTTGTCTCATATGGACACAAAAGTCAACTCTTATTTTCTCATTGGAGGATATTTGTGCACATGGATTGCTCCTCTTTTAAGCTCCACTTTTGATTAAATCTTTTGCCTCTTAATCTCCATGGTCCATTCCTTCTCATTTCTTATAAAAGGAGAGTTCTCTTCTTCATTTTAGATCCTCAACTTTTTATGCTAATGTTATGCTGCAGGTTTTCTAGGTCATCTTGGAGCTTTTGAAGATTTGGAGCATTCTTGGCTTTTGCATCTACTGTTATCATAGTTTCATTTCTTGCATTATCATGACATTCTTATCTTAGATTTCCTTTATGCTTTAGATTAATTCATCTAGCTTAACTAGGAGGCTTTGTAATACTTGCATCTTTCATTTTCATAACTTAGCTTGCATTTCCATTCTTAGCATAGCATTGCATTGCATTTTCATTCTTGATTCTTGAGGATATTGACATTCTTGCCCTTGTCTTCATTTGAATCTCCCAGTGCATGGTTTACTAGCAAGGTTATTGGCTTAATAGCTTTAGTTGAGAGCATTCTTAAAAACCCTTGCACTCCATGCCTAGGGAGCTATGGATTAATTTTTGAGACCTCATTCTTGAGTGTTCTTGAATGTAATGATTCATAGAAGTGTGACACAATTATAGCACACACAAATAACATGTTATATCCAGCACCTGATTATGTGGAATAAGTTCATGTGATCTTATATATGGTGTATAAAAACATTATGGAGTATATATCTATGATTGCAGCACTTGGAGATTCATATCCTATGATCGCAAAATTTATGTTTGATTGGATAGTGTGTGAAGTTGACCTAACTATGATAAATGCACTTACTCAACCAACAATGGATAAAATACCTTAAATCATATCATTTCCTCATGGTTTGATAATCAATGACCAAGGAGATCAGAGTTAAGAAGCACTACAACCATCTAGCAACCACATTGCATGATTAATTTAAGCAAAAGTTCTAGAATTTGGCGTATTAAAGGTATTTAGATCATATACTCTTTCAAGAAGCTATGGATGCACCTATGATCTATGATGTAGTTAATAGGCCACGATACAAATTTAAGAAGTACTCTTTTAAGTCTTGTGAGGATGATGTGGAAGGAGCATTTTTGCAAACCCCATATGGCATGTTACACATTGAAGATATTAGGGCTTACATTCATTGTAAGTATGAGACCATAGGGGATGCATAAATCTATAAGGAATTGGGTGAGATGATAGATTTTGATGGAAAAATGAAAGAAGAGTTCAAACATTTGGAAGACCAATCTATCATTAAGTTAACCCTTCTAAATGAGTTCTACAAGACCAAATGGTTCAAAATAAGACTAAGCAGAATCAATGTTCAGTTCATCTGGATAGGAGAGTAGCCTGTAAGGATATGCAGTCAATTCATTCATGAGTTAACTAGGTTGGAAAATAATCAATCCCTCCCTGTAGCTAAGAAAAATATCAAGAAACAATTAGAGACCCTAACTCATTCCAATAATGGATAAAAGAGCGATGACTATGAATGACATTTTTCAGCAAGATGTGAGATTGGTAGAAATGCTACTAGGATATATGTTTTACTATAGCAACAAACCCAATTTTGTATCAGTGGGGGTAATCATGATGGCCTATAGAATGGTTAGGGAAAATATATATATATATATATATATATATATATATATATATATATATATATATATATATATATATATATATATATATATATATATATATATATATATATATATATATATATATATATATATATATATATATATATATATATATATATATATATATATATATATATAACCTATGTGAGATCCTAGCACAACAATTCTTGGAGAATGTGAGGATTATCAAGAAAGATAATTCAAAAGCATTCAGGTTTGGTTCACTTTTGATCCACATGTACATCCACATTGAGCACAAATTTCTTGGAATGCACCTTAGAGTATGGAAGGATAGTGTACTTACTGTTATACAAATCTTAGAAAGCTACTAGAGATATACCAAGAACTGGGTTGATTGTGAGTTGTTTGCAATGACTAAGATTCTAAAAAGGAAAATGAAGGAAAGATATAGGATTCTTGAGGATTTAGTTGAAAAATACAAGGACATAATTTGTTTCATGGTTGAAGCTGATTATGTATGATTTTAAGTAGTTGAGCCTAGAAAGAAATGGTGCTACCCTATGGGGTACGGGGTCAGTTCTACAGTTCCTACTGTATGCACCCTTAAATGGTCACCTAGACTATGGGACCCCATTCTTCAATTTATCAAATGATGGAACTAATTTATCAATTTCTTGAATCAATGCCTTGCAATATTTTTAATTCAAATCAATTTTCTTAATCAAATTGTAATTAATTCAATATTTCCTAAGGTTTGATCATTTATCCTAAGTCTCATTTAATTAAAAGAACATACTCCCTTTTAATAAAATTATTATCTTTTTTAATAAATACAAAATCTTTTAATTAATAATGGAAATCACTTTGGTAAAAATAATAAAATAAAAATAAAAAAGAAAAGTGCACTTTCCAATGAGATAGAATCTTTTGGCTTTTGAAAAAAGGTTTTTGCCTCTTTATCTCAACCACTCATTATTTTTCCTCTTAATCATTTGAGGCATCCAAAGATCCAGAGATCCAGGCATCCAGGCATCCATGCATCCAGATTTTAGAGATCCAGATTTTATATTATGGTTATGATTCAGGTTTTGAGAGTGATTTTGGAGGAGAGTTTGAGCACTTAAGCTTGAACATTGCAACTTCTCTTTTCTTGTCTTCTTCTCTCATACCTCCATGACAATCCATTTAGATTACTCTTGCACTTGCATGGTAGATTAGATTCATATTTCATTTCATATAATAATCTTGCATGAGTATTTCCTTTCATAGATTAGTTTTCTTTCATGCATTGTTATGATATAGAATAGCTTTAATTTTCATTTGCATGCATATTTGATGACCATAGAGACTAGCATTCTTTATTTTCCTCTTTGAATCTATCATTTTATGGTGTACTTGCATGGGCACAAACTAGGTCTAAATTGAAGGCCTCCATTATAAACCCTTGCACTCCATGAATAGAGAGCTATGAGTCACCATTTGAGACCTCATTCTTAAGAAATCTTTGATACAATGACTCATAGAAGTGTGTCAACGTTTTAGCACACATTTTTGTCACCCACCATGGGGATGATGCTCATGATTTTTCTTCATTTTATTCAGATTTTCTATTCTTTACATGGTTATTTTATTGATGTTTTTTAAGCCTAACCCTTGTCTAAATTTTCTTAGAGACAAAAACCTAGGATTTTTTTAAAGATTTGATCATATCTTTCAAACGGTTGGGATTTTGGGTCTAAACTTTTTTTTGCAAGTGGGGGATTATCATAGTATGTCTCAGTCTGAAGCTCAAATTTTTTTGATCATTTTCCTGTGAGTTATGATTTTTTTATGATTTTTGTAATACCCCAAAAATGGGCTATATGTTCATTAACCTCTTACATCGACAAATCAAACAAAATTGACATCAAAGTCCTAACCTAAGGCACATCTAAACATCATCGACTCCTAATTGATTATCTTAAATTTTGCATCAGGGAATATTTCAAGTAATATTCCTAATTATCATAATTATCTTTATTTTAATGATTATTTGGCGATAAATCCCATTTATCCTAAGTTTGATTAATTGAATATTTTCATATTTAATTAATTGGATTTAATTCTACCACTTAATTATTTAATTGAATTTAATTATATTTATTCCTAAGTATTATTATTTAAATTTGATAATAAATCAAAATTCCTATTATTAATTGATTAATTTTTTATTTAATTAATTAAAGCAAGTTCTATATTTAATGATATTATTTTTGAATAAAAGTTTGAATAAGTAATTGATTAACCAATAAATCAATTATTTAATTTCAAAAATCAATTAAGTTGAGAATAAATCACTTTATTTATTTATTAATTCATAATTATCCATGTGCACAATTAAAGAGCAGTTAAACTCCAAATTAGAAAATGAATGCAAGTTATTGACTTTTTGGAACTCAACATCATTTTTGAGTTTTAAAATTGATCTAAACTTCTAATTTGAGTTAAAAAGATGTTTTTGCATGATTTGCATATTTTTGTGAATTAAATTATCTTTATTTTCAGATAACTCAAAAATCAAGCTGAGTTAATCTGAGTGATTTATGGCTTTCTTCCATGCACCTCCAAAGCCCTGGATTTCTATAAATTAAGGCCTTAGCTCATCTCAAAGCATCTCTTTTGCATCCTCGTGCTGTGGAATTGGAGGACAAAGAATCAAAGCTTATTGCGAATCGAGGCTATTGTGAGATCAATTTCATTTGCATTCATATCATATTAGTTTTCATTTGTTAGATCATTTAGCATATCATAGATTAGTTTTCATATTATCATAGATTCATATTAGTTTATCATTCTTATTGCATCATAAAATCCAAAAAAATAGCGTAATTGCATTCAATTCATATCTAGATCAATTGCATTCAAATCCTTCATTTAGGTGTCATCTAGGTCATTGATCTCGATAACAATCTGAGAACATCAATCTCACACCTATTAGAAGGCAGTAGATCACTTGGTTAGATTAGATTTCAATTTTGCACGATTTTGATTTTTGCTAACCTCTAATGTTTTACCAGAAGTGTTGTGTCTACAGATCAGGTACAATTTTCACGCACACATTTCTGGCACCCACCGTGGGGCCCTGAAATAGGTTTCCCTTTATTTCTATCAATTTTCTATCTTTTGAGGTTAAGGGTTTCAAGGATCCAGGTATACTTTGTAGGACGTTATTTTTTGTTTCTTTTTTGCCTGCAAAAAAGAATTTTTATTTTTTTTGGCACTTTTTCTATCAAAAATGCAATTTTTATCATTCTGTCCATACTTTCGTACATCTCTGTACGAAGTCTCATGTGAGATTTCACACTATGTCGTGTGAGATTTCTTTCTATATCACGTGAAATTTCACTAGTATCATTATTTTTTTTTGTGCGCGAAAATCACTTTGTCGCGTGAGACTGTACTTCCTCACGTGGGACTGCATTTGGACTCACGTGAGATTTCATCCTTCATCATGTGAAATAGTGTTTCCTCACACAGGACCACATCCTGACTTGCATAAGATTTCATCCTTCATCACATGAAACAATGTTTCCTCACGCGGGACCACATCCTGACTCACGCGAGATTTTGCTACAAAGACAAAATTTGCAAATTTGTACTTTCAAATTATTGATTTCTAACGCTTATGATTTGCTATTGATTTGTCTTGATTTTGTACTTTTGGACGTGTGCTAAATTATGGATTGCAGAGTGTTGGACCTAACATAATCTTCTCAGCTGATAAGACTTCAATTTGGATCCTTAAAATGAATCTCTCATGTCTTTAGCTTGAGTGTTTCTTTGCATTCTTTTTCTATGAATTTGCATAATTGATACTAGGTTGTGACACCTTAGGAATTTATTTAGTAGTCTTAGATACTTGTGATTGATCTAGATTGCTATCTTGGGTTATTGGACTCACTAATCTGCCGACCCCTCGTTCCACCCGGTGGATACAAGGTCAGCACCACATTAAAGGGGAGGGGTCTACATGAAAGAAGCGTTAAGTGTTCCTCTTGGCAACCCTTTTGTGCTTTTTGGAACTCACTTGTTTTCTAAGTTGTGGACTCATTTTCAACTTCTATGAGGTGTTAAGTGTTCCACCTTGTGGAATCATCTCATATTTTCTTTAAGCATTAAGTGTTCCTCTTTCTGCTTTTTGGGTACTTTCAGTAGATTTGCTTTTGGAAACATACATCTGTGCTCACATAGTAATTAGGCCCTATGAACACTATTCGTGATTCTTGAGAGATTGGATTCCCAGTGAAATCCTTCTTGATGATAGAATCCTTGTAGGTAGGGGGGATACTTAGTGCATTTCACATTCAACTTGGTTAGTGCATCTTCTCTTATTGATCAAATACATTCTCTCCTCGGAGAGGTTGATAGATCATGTGGGGTTGACATCATGAGCTTTGGTGAATCAAAATTGGTTAGTGCATTTTCTCTTATTGATTGATACATTCTCTCTCTGGAGAGGTTGATAGATCACGTGGAGTTGACATCACAGACCTTGGTGAAGCAAAAATTTGTCTTAGCATGTCAAATTAATCTACTTGCTTTGTTTGGGTTAAAAGTGAAGAGGTGTCAAAAAACCTTGGATCTAGAGCCAAGTCCCCTTGTGGTATACTATTGTGAGTCACCTTTAGAGAGGGTTAACCATAGCGAACAATCCCTTCACAAGGCAAGCTACGTTGACAGAACCTCAAGTGGTAATAGCCATTTTTTCCATGGTAGTGATAGTCGCTATATAAATGTCCTTGTGGAAGAAATCTCCATAGGTGTGGTTCATTGTTGGGTTGTCAGATCTCCCTAGCAGCTCCTGAAGATTAAGTTCTCGGACTGTGTCAAAACCCTGGTGCCCTGGGATTGGAGTTCACCCCTTTGGATCATAAAAGTTGCAGAGTTAAACCATTACTAAAAACCCTAGCGAGGCCAAATTTTTATTTTCTAGGGTATATGTGCATCATTGCAAAACATTTTGGAACATACACAATTAGCACTTCTAAAGATTAGAACGAATAAGTCACTTGATTGTTCATGCACAAGTTTGCTTTTGCCCTTGTTCATTGTTTTTAGATGTGCTTGAAATCACTTGCTTACTATTCTGCATGCTTGTTTATCTACTTGGCTACTAAAAATGATCAATTCTGGTATAATCTTCAAATTTGGAGAGTACAATTTGCAAACAATTCGAATATGAAAACTCAAAATTTCCAAAATCTAAAGTAAAATCCTTTTCTAGAGTCAAAATTCATATCAGGAGGTCAAAAATTTATACGATTTTTCTCAAAGTGTCATTTCATTAGAGCCCATCTGTCGTATGATTGAATACCCAGTGTCGTACGAGTTTTCATGCCAGCAAATTCTCAAAGTCAAAATCTTGCAACTATCGTATGAGATTTTCAAGTGTCATTTCATTGGCTACCCATTGTCGTACAAGTTTTGCAACTGTCATTTCATAGCATACCCACTGTCATATGAGTCTGTAGAGTGTCATTTGGGAAATTTTTGAGAGTTGTCAGAAAATTGTCAGAATTGCCAGATATTTAGCTTTTTCAGCCTAATTTCAGAATCTATTGAACGAATCACTATGTCAAGAATAGAGTAGTAGCTATTGAGAATCCAATCACTTTCCTAAAGTGGCCTTTTGAATCCAATTCAGCCTTCTATTTAATCGATTTGAGTCTTTATCATCTCGTGTCAAAACCTTTTCATAACTATCAATCTTCAATCAATCATCAAAATGACTAAGTGTTGTGATATCTTGTCCGCTATCTTTTGGGAACCTACCCATACATCCAAGGCACAATATCCTTCATCCACATCTAATCAAATCTTCAAATCAATCAAACTTTGACAAGGTTGCATCATCTGATCATCTTGATTCAATTCATTCTTCGATTATCTAGATCTTATTCTTTTGTTTCACTTGAGGTTAATGGTGGAGACTAGAGCTTCCTCTCACAAGAAATCTATCACCACTCTCCAAACTCCAACTCTTGAGAAACTCATCAATTCTAGTCTTTACGAGGACAACAGTCTTGGCAACTATCGATTGAAATCTAGTTACATACCTCCTCCATCAACTCACGGAGGTACTCAACATACCCCTCATCAATCTAATCCAAGGAGTCCATACACTCCTACCATGTCTCAAGAAGGGACAAATTTTGGCTCTCAAAGAGCTCAATCTCAACATGGTGCAGATTAGGAACCTACACCTGAAGAAATTGCTTAATATCAAAATCATGATAACTTCAAACGGATGATGAAACATTTCTTGAAAGAAGATAGAGAGGTATACTTTTTACAATTAGCTCATCAAGGAGATAAACTTCCTCCCAACTTTAATGTTGAAGATATCATTATGCATGAGGAAGAAACTCCACTCACAACCATGATGAAACAGATGCATGCTATGCAAGTTGAACTTAACAATCTTAAGAAAGAAAAGGAACCCAAAGAGTTCTCCATGGAGGCTCTATGTCATTTTCCATTTGACAAAGACTTGTACATGCCACCATTTCTAAAAAGAGTGGAGATGCCGAAGTATGATAAATGTGATGGGCACTCTGACCCTCAAGATCATGTCAAAGAATTTTGTACACAATCAATGGAGTTCATGCATGAACCAACCTACCTTATGCACCTCTTTCCTAGATCTTTGGGAGGAGAATCCATTCATTGGTTTTCAAAATTGCCTTCTACTATCAAAAATTTTGAGGACTTGATCAAATTGTTTTATCAACAATACTCCTACAATATTCAGCACCCAGTCACCATGATCGATATCTATAATCTCAAGCAATATCCAGGGGAACCAGTCCTAACATTTCTCAAGAGATGGAGGAAGAAGTTCTCTCTATATGCCAGACCTATTCCAGAAATAGAAAAATTAGAAATCTTCATCAACAACCTTGTTCCAGAAATCAATTATCCTCTACAAATGCAATATCATTCATCTTTTGATAAGATGGTGGATAATGATATCAAAATTGAAAAAGTGCTTGTGGAAAAAGGAGAAATCACACTTCAAAAAGACAAGTACGAATCAGGATCCAATTCTAAAGACAAGAACAAAAATTGGAACAAGAACAAGGGCATCATCATAGATGGCATTGTTGACACTATCTATATCCCATCAAAGGCACCAGCCTACAATCTCACTCTTGGCACTCAATCGATTAAAGCTTCAGAGAAAAATTCTTCTAAGCCATCTCAAAAGAAGCCAGAATACAAAAGATGGGATAAACATCAAAAGTTTACTCCTCTGGGAAAGTCTTTAGAATCAGCTATGAAAAATCTATTGGCTGATAACATCATCTCTTTACCACCAATCCAACCAAATGATCAGGACCCCAAACTGAAATGGTGGAGAGAAAACAAATTCTTTGATTTCCATCATTGTAAAGGTCACAAAACTAATAATTGCTACCACTTGAGGCATACCATTCAAGATCTAATTGATAGTGGAGACATCACAATTGACAATCCCAAGAGCAATAATGATCATATAGCATTCACAGAACCATTTCTGAAACATGGTCAAGAAGTTTCAACTTCTTAGCCTAATATGGGGGCAAAAGTCAACTATGCCTACCCTGGAAATAATGCTATCATCAATATGGTTGAACCATGTCTCTCTGAAAGTTGCAATGTCATCACAATTGTACGAAGAGACATAGATCATTCCTCAGCTAATGTAGTTACTTGATCACAATCTCAAAGGCATTTGAAAGGACAAATCCTAGATTCATCAAATGTCCCTAAGGTGCCCTTCAATCTTTCATCTGCTTCTAAACAGAAGGCTGCTTCCAAATCTTCCAATCCAAAGGATACAAGGCCTACATCTTATAGAATTATTCAACAACTCCAACACACTAATGTGAAAATATCCATGTTTGAGTTGTTTCGAATATCTCCAGCTCATAGAGCCATTCTCGATAAATCTTTGCTCGATTCCAATGTTCCTGATGACCTTGATTTAGATAGGTTCCAGACTATGGTTGGACATCTTACATCTCTGCAATATATCTCCTTTTCAGAGGAAGATGAAAACTCCTTGAGTCACCCGCATAATCAGCCTTTTCATATAGAAGTCTTGTTCCAAAACTGTAGAGTCAAATGTGTGTTGATAGATGGGGGCACTGGCCTAAACATTTGTTCTTACAACTTGATCACACAATTGGGATTTTTATAATTGGTTATTGATCCTTGAAAGAAAATAACTATCAAGGCCTATGATGAACAAGAAAGATCTTCTAAAGGCACCATTGTCTTACCTATCAGAGAAGGTCCAGTTATCAAAGATACCATCTGTCAAGTGCTTGATCTACCTTTGGCCTACAACATTCTTCTAGGGAGACCATGGATACATGAAATGCAAGCTATTCCTTCTACATACCATCAATGTTTGAAATTTCCTTATGAAGGAGTAGAGGTTACTATCCCCGTAGATCTAAATACAACTTGCAACACCTTGAAGGAAAGTGCATATAAGCTTGTGCCTAATAACAGAGAATCTTCCATTGAACCAAGTAAAGAAGCATCCACATCTAAAATGGGAGATCTTGTGAAAGAGGTTAATATCAAAGAAAATAGTATGGGAGAATATATTATCGAGCCAGTCTTATCTTTGACATCTCTCCCTATCTCACCTAAGTCTTATGGGCAATCTGTGAAACCATCCAAACTAGACTCTAAAGAACCTCTTGAGGCATATAAAAAGAATTTTGTAGCAGAACAAGTATCCAAGAAAGAATTTGAAGAGGATGAAGCTGTGCTATCATGGCTATACAAAGATGAACCTGAATATCAATTTGTTCAAACTAGTGACTCTACAGTATCTAACCTCCCTTCTAAGTCATATGGTCCAGGAGATAAATTAATAGCTAAGATGGGATATTCAGGTCAGGGACCTCTAGGAATCAGAGGAAAAGGTCTTGTGACACCTCTCCCACATACTATTAGAGAAAATAAAGATAAAGTTGACTTAGGCTTTAAGAAGAAACCCTATCACCTCAAAGGCAATTGTCCTCATGTCATAGAGAAGATTGCACCAGGAGAACCTCTTCTTAAGAAAGAAGAATAGAATCATGAGATTGTGATTTAGACAGCTCAAAACTTATCCCCTATGAAAAATTGCCTAAGGAAATCAAAGACCTTCTTGATGATAAAGATGATCTAACCAAAAGAATTAATGTAGTAGAAACACAAGAACCTACTATCAATCAAGAGATAGTTGCAACATAAGAACCAGCTAATCTCAAAAAAAATCAAGAAGAGGGAGGTGGTAATGATTCTAAGAAAGATTCCCATGAGTATGAATTCAAATCAGAATCTGAGGGTAACCCTTCTTGGGGTATTCACCCTGACTTTACTCATGTTCTAAAATTTCCTAGAGATCCTAAATCAGAAGCTGAATCAAATGACTATGAATGGGGAGCTATTCCAGAACCAGATGGAGATGAGCTTATTACAAAGAAACATGTTGATATTATTCACCAATATACACCTAAACCTAATGTAAGTCTAGAGAAAAATGATGAACCTATCGAGTCTGATCCACCTATGGTTGAATTGGACTCCCACGATGACATTGAGCCTATTCATGAATTGAATGTCTTAAGTTGTAATATCACCTTTGAACTCAAGCATCAGGTTAGGACCAATGATGACAAATCCATATCCGTAAACACTATCTCCCAATCTTTCCCTAGTTTGACTATCCAATATCCAGAACTTATTGATCAAACCTCCACAAATCCAAGCCATGGTATTTATACCTTCCTGAATGACTATGCCCTTGCTTGCTACCTCAATGCGGTTGATCCTATGAGGACTTCCATCAATGAACTGAGCGTCAGCATGACCGAGTCAGACATCAAATATCTTAGTAAAAAAACAAGAATAAAAAGAAAAAGAAAAAGATTTCTGAGGGTGAAAACCACTTTGTGGCAATCTTAGAACTTACAAAACTAAAAATAAAAGACGTATCCAAAGGTAAAAACCTCTCTGAGGCACCTAAGGATGAGATATTTGATGTCCTTCCAAGTCATTTACAGGATAGATCTCCAGTTCTAATTGAGCCCACTCAATCCATCAATTTGGGTATAACAGAGGAACCACAATTGGTACATGTAACACAATCATTATCAGAAGAAGAGAAACAAAAATTTACAACATTCCTAACAGAGAAGAAGATCAATTTTGCATGGAAATATTTAGATATGCTAGGATTGGATCCTCATCTTATAATGCATCATTTATCTATTGCTCCAAATGTCAAACCTGTCAAGAAAAAATTGAGAAAGATGCATCCTCATGTTGCACTCTTGGTAAAAGATAAATTAGAGAAGCTCCTAAATGCCAAATTCATCTGATTTATTGACTATGTAGAGTGGATCTCCAATATTGTGCTTGTTTCTAAACCAAATGGTTCAATCAGAGTGTGCACAGACTTTACAGATGTGAATAGAGCATGCCTTAAGGATGATTTTCCACTACCTAACATTGATATGATAGTGGACATGACTATGGGTTTCGAGATGTATTTCTTAATGGATGGTTTCTCTGGATATAACCAAATAAAAATTGCTCTAGAGGATCAAGAGAAAACTGCTTTCACATGTGCATGGGGCACCTTCTGTTGGAATGTCATGCCATTTGGGCTTAAAAATGTTGGTGCTACATATCAAAGAGAAATGACATCTATTTTTCATGACATGATGCATCGAACTATGGAAGATTATGTTGATGACACATTAGCAAAAACTATGATCAGAACTGAACATCTAAAGGACTTGAGCATGATCCTAGACAGAATGGAAAAGTTTAGTCTCTGACTAAATCCTAAGAAGTGTGCTTTTGGTGTCACTTCTAGAAAGCTCTTAGGATACATAGTTTCAAAGAAGGGCATTGAAGTTGATCCAGCTAAAGTCAAGGCTATAATAGAGATGCAACCTCCTAAGAATATCAGTCAGATGAGGACTGTTAGGCCTTTTTTCTGTCATTGCAAAATATTGTGATGTTGGTCTATTCCATGCAATGTTTTTATTTTGCTGTCCTACTGTGCCTACAATCTCAGTCTTAACTTGCAATGAAAATCCACTTGGTTTTATGGTGTGCACTCCTACCTTGTGCTCTTTGTGTGTCACCTTGCTTCATCCCAAGTCATGTCTGCTAATGTGAAAAACCCAGTAAGATTTTTGAGTTTCAAGGTCTGTGGGAAGCATTTTTAAAGTTTTACCTTAGTGTCAAAAACCCACAGTGTTTTCAAAAACCCGTGATATATTCAGCTTCCTTGCTATCTTTCGGTCTATTGAAAAGTCCTATGTGTTTTTGATCTTTTTCTGAAAACATGCGTTGTTTTTGACCCTTTGCCTTCAAGCTTTGTGCACTTGTCTTACGGTGCCAAAAACTTTGTGTGTTTTTGACGTTCCCTCAACTGTGCAAGCGCGATGTGGGTGGTGGGTCCAGGCTCTTCCTGATTGGCTGTCACATGGCTGCATGTTAGACTTTTCTGACATGCGATCATGCAACTGCCTGCCACCTGTTTGCATGGTCCCAGCTCTTCATTGTGTTCGGCTGCCTGGCAGTTAGTCTTCTTCTGGTGACCTGGTGACTTGCGGTTTTCTCCTTGTCACTGAATCCTGACGGTTAAGTCCCTAGCATCTGGCGACTTGGCTAGTGGTTAAGTTTTCCATAGTCATGTAGTCATTGAATGCTTGGTAGTTTGTCTCTTCTTATGCTTCCTGCATGGTTAAAGTTTGGACAAGATCGATGGTTGCCACAAGTTTGCATGGTGAAGATGCATGAGGTTTATTTCTTGCACTTTCACAACAATCGTCCGATCCTTTAAAAAGGGTAGGGCTTCTTTGGAAATGGTCTTGGAGGTGATGATGTGGCAGCTTGTGATTGGCTATCGCATGGTCACATAGCCCAGTTTTTGGCTATGCGATCATGTGACTGCTTGCCACGTGTCAATGGTGGTGACTTGGCTTGTTAGGTGGGCCCGTTGGCTTTGTTGCAGAGGTATGCATTCTATGCGGTGGGTCCTATTTTCCAAGTAGTTCTTATGTGCCACGGTGATCTGAGTTGGTGGGTTTTCATTTGTCCATGTGGTGATGACTTGGTTTGTGTTAGGGGGGCCTGCATTGAAAGTTTTAATCTAACGATTGGTGTATGATCGCAAGGAATATTCCAAGCCTTTGCGATCATGTGCCATCCATCAGATTTTATTCCATTTTGTCAGGTTACTTGTTGTGCGAGTGGGACTGTATGCCATGTGGTGCTTAGGTGGAAGTTTCTTATTGGTCGACCTAGATGTGCTCAGAAGTGGGGCCGTTGTCAGAGGGGTCTGTGATGAGGATAGATCTAACGATCAGTATAAGTTCTCGTGCAATTTGTCAGAACCATGAGATCTTACGCCAGCCATTCATTTTCAAAATCTCGTGGAAGGTGGGTCCTGTGTCAGTATGACCAAGCATGGATCAGCAAATGGTGTGATGATACATGGCATCGGGTGGACCCTTGTAGGGTCTTCCAGTTGGTCTAGAGGTGGTGATGTGGCTTGTTAGTGGGCTGATTGTCTTTTGTTGTGGAGGTGCACATTTTGCATTGGTGGGGGGTGATGACATGGTGCCAATGTGGAGGCCTATCGCATGTTCGCATAGCCCAGTTTCTGGGCTATGAGATCATGCGACCACTAATGGTATCATGGTTGCAGACTTATTAAGTGGGGCCACTGGGTTTCTAAAGTGATTAAAGGGCTGACAGATCTTGTGGCCATTGTACCACCACCGGGGTAAGGTGGGAGGAAGTTAACTTGGTGATTTAGCGATAGCCATTGATGCTGTCTAAGGTGAATTGAAGATCTCAAGCCTGTGAAAAGTAAGAGGATCAACAACCGTGACTTAAAGCTGGATTAAATTTTAAATCATGACCGTTGATGAGCTGGGTGCCAAAGATGTAGCCATTTGATTTCAAATTCAAATTTTCTAAGGGTTTCCAGTGACCAGAAAGGACTGGTTTTCAATGCAGAAGTGACCTTGTTTGGTGAGAAGTGATTGGTTGTTGTTCACAGTGTGGTCTAGGGTCTATGCGGTTAATTACAAAGGAGGTTTTGTACCTGGTGAAGGAATTTCTTGGATCGAGGTGTATTTGTAGTAAATTTTGTGACCATTTCCAATAGGTTGGGTGGTTGAAGCCCTAACCCTAGTCATCTGTAGCTTGTTGTAGATTTTCAAGATGACTAGGGGGTATAAGTTAGAGAATTTTGGATTTTGGAAGGGTTCCAAAACATTGTTGTTTTTTGGTCCCTAGTTTTTGACTGTATATACTGATAGAGGTCTAGTTTTGTGATTTTTCTCATCTTGGTGTCATTCTAATTGTATGTTGATTCTAGATTTGTTAATGAAAACATCATTGAATCCCAATCTTGTATCTTGTGTATGTCTTCTTACTTGTCTCTAAGCTCATATATGTTAATGTCACAAAGTGTGTTAATGTATGGTAAAAAAAAGTATTTTGAATTCATCTCTAAGTTTCTAACAAAGTTAGGATTAAACCCTTTTAGGTGAATTCAGTGAGTTTATAGCCAGGTATAGAATTTGATGTCCTTGTGCTTGAGGGAAAGGGGTAATAGGCAAAGCACTTACTCTAGTTTCCATTGTGTTTGATTTGGGGTATTCAGTTGAGGTATACAATTAGGTGACTCTAAACCCTGGGATAAGGCACTGGTCTTTTCTCTTGAAGTTTCATGGCTAAAAACCACACAAACATAAACATTCATTTGATAAACCTTTTATAGAGTTGTGTTGAGCATTGTGTGTATCATTTTGAGACTCCTTTGAAGAAGTGAGTCAAGGGTACACCTACCCAAGCATTAGAGCTCAAAGTGAAGAAGGATCCTTTGATCCTTGTCAGTTGGCCCTCTTCCTTGTGGACTTTGGAGTGGTGATAGAGTCAGGATTTTATTTAAATTATCCATCAAAGTGTAAATCTACAAGTTGAAGATCAAAGGGAATAATCCACAACCAATAAAATAGCGACTCTGCTGGGAAGGACAACTAAAAGATATGCATTTGTTTAGAGTCAGTGATTCTACTAGGGAGAATCTGAAGAGAAAGGTTATAGTCTGTTCTTGTTTTCCTATTTGTTTTGAAGATTTCCCATCTAGGTGGGTGGTGACTCAAAGGTTTGAACCAGTGCAACATATTGAAAAAAGCATGGATAAGAGGAGAAATACTAGGTCATATATTAGAAAGAATCCAGAGGTCACTCTGGAGCAATTACCTAGACAGGAAAAAAAGAGCTGGATTAGAAGGAATGGTGAGCCTGCCAATGCTCCCATGAGAGAATAGAGAAATGCAAGAGCCAGAGGATCACATGTATCCTCAAGTGAGGGTGGTTCACAAAATAGAGTATCTAGATCAGAAGGTGGTCACTCTGAAGAAAGATTCTATGATACCCCTGAGGCTGCATTTCAAGACAAAGGTCCATTGCCTGCAGGTCAAAATGAAGAAAATAGAGATATGGGTTTAGAGGTTGACTTGGATCTTGATGAAGATCAATTCAGAGGAGAACCCATGAGACATAGGAAGGTTCACTTCCCATATCAAAATCTTCCTGATATGGATGAGTCATTTGGTTCTGATGACATTATGGTTGATCCTGATGACTTGAATACACTGAGGTTGTAGTTGGTAGAGCAGGATGCCATACATAAAAGATTACAAGAAGAGAGAGAGGCTGAAAAGGTAAATGCTTTGATAGAGAGGCAGTCTCTTTTGAGAAAAATAAATGAAATGAAGGAGAGAAACAAGATGCTTGCTTCTGCTCCTAAAATGTTGCAGCATGATGTTTTTGGTGATCTTGATGCCTTGAGGAGTGAGCAAGAGCGCTTACTACAGGATCATGAATTTGAAAATGAGGGCCTTGTGGTTAGACAAGTGCAAAGTTATGTCCCTTTGCCTAGAGATAAAGATGGGAATAGGATTACTAGGCCTGCTATTATCATAAATGAGAAAGGAAAGCAGAAGATGATGGGTGACCAAGCAAGAAAACCAGTGACAATACCAGGGATCCCACCACCTGATTCAAATAAGGACATTGAAATGGAGAGAAGGAGAAAAGAAGATGAGGACCTTGTAAGAGAACTAGAGAGAGCTGAGGTTGATGCTGCCATTGTAGAAAAGAAAAGGAAGATCCAATTTTTATGAGCTTCTTCAGCTAATGCTCTTGGCCCATCTGCTACTGAACTAGGTATGCCATCTATGACCACTACTTTTCCACTTAGTAATGCTACTAGTTCTTTTCCTTCTTCATCTGCTAGGATAGGTACAGATCCTAGGTAGCAGACAAATGCATAGATAAATGTAGATGCTAATGTTGATCCTAGGGTTAACATTAGTTTGAGCTTTCAAAGAAGACCTATGCAATTAGAAGGCTATAGGAAAATAAGTTTTGATGAAATTCCTGGCTATCCAAATGCTTTTCCAAATGATATTAGAGATAAGGTACCTAAGTTTGCTGGTAATAATGCTATTAGTTGTGAAGAGAATCTTAGGTTATTTGTTGATATGCTTAATGATTATGAGGTAGAGCATGAGGATGTTGTCATGAAATTGTTTGTTCAATCTCTAATGGAGGATGCTAGAGATTGGTTTAAGAGGCTTCTTGATAGATGTATTGATACTTGGGACTCTTTTGAGAAATGTTTCAAAGAGTAGTATGGTGATAGGCCTAATGCTAGCTTCATGTTGAATGAATTCAATACCATAAGGAAAAATTAGAATGAGTGTGCAGCTGAGTTCAACATGAGATTTTAGAAAGGTATGCACAGGTTGTTCCAAGTCATGCGGTTGGATGACAATGTCTGTCTGACTACATACTTCAATGCATTTGATGGGAAGATGAGATATTTATTGAGGGATAAAGAACCAAGAACTCTTAGGGATGCTTTTAGGATTGTTGTCAATATTGAGAACAACATGAAAATATCAAGAAAATTGGGTGGAAAGAGAGATGACCCAAAGTTGTTTGGGGACAGGAAATACAAAAAAGAAAATGATAAGAATGTTGGATATAGGAGGCAAGAAGAAGATAAGTTGGATAAGGTACTTAATGAATTGAAGGATTTGAAGGCACCTACAAGTAGGAACATCAGTGCTCCTACTAATGAGAGGTCTCAGTTCAACAACAATTTCAATAAGCAGAATAGACTGCAAAATTACCCCTATAACACCCAATGGAAGGATGGCAAGCCTATTGTCCCTGCTGTAAGAGGAAATAATGACAGAGGTGTCCCTGAACCTCTACATAAGGCTTCTATAAATGTCATGGAGAATGTACCTTGGTGTGTTGCATGTCAGTCCCCTCATTCTGCAGAGCATTGTGTGGTTGCACAATCTATGGCCGCAAATCAAGATTGTAGCAATCAGGAGATAGAACAAGAAGAAGAACATGATGATGTTGGATGCAACATGGTTTGTTCATATATAGGATATGAAGATGATTCTGATTTTGATGAAGAGGTAGATGTGAATGTGAAGAGACATAATCAGGCCCTTTTTCATCAAGAGGTTTTTTTTTATGGTGAGTGCATTGATCAGAAAACATCTAACATGAACTCTTCTCCTAAGCCAGTAAATTTGAGAAGACCTTCTAGAGAAGAGATGGAGAGGATTACTGTAGAAATGATTGCCCAGGTGCAAACTAGAGGCATGGTGGCAAGGAACATAAATGAGAAAGCTGCAGGAATGTTTATAAAAAGTACCAACTCCAGAGAAACTAATGAGAACAAATCAAAGGTTGATCACATGGTGAAATTAAAGAATGTAAAAGGTAAGCATTGTGAGCCTAGGGGAGTTGAAATTGAAAAGATCTCTTGTGAGATTGAGAGGCCAGTTAACACAATGGCTAAGGTAGAAAAAATGAAGGTGGTCAATACACCTAATATGTCAGACAAGCAAAAGGATGTTAAGGCAGTGCATATTAAGATTCTTGCTTCTGCCCCTGTTGACATGTTATCTGTATTGTCACAAATTACAGTTAAGGTTCCATTGTCAGAATTGTTGAGGATCCCTGAACATAAAGATAAGGCTATTGCATGGGTTGGTAATACTCACAAAAATGATACTTCATGCAATGGGTCTCAGAATAAAGCTTTGAACGATGTTGTTGCTCAAGGAATTGTGTCTCAAATTCCTCCAATATATTTGGACAGTTCTGTCAATGCCAGGCTTGAAAATATTGACCCATTCTTCTTAAGTGTTCTTGTGAATGGGATGAAATTAAGAAATTGTATGATTGATAGTGGTGCCTCTAATACTGTAATGCCTTTCAAAATCATGGAGAGATTGGGCCTTAAAGTTTATACAGTGCAAGGTAGGTGTTGTGCAATGGATCAGAGGGAGGTACCAGTCATTGGGACTATCAATGCAATGCCATATAGGTTGGTAGCATATCTAGAGAAAGAGGTAACAATGAATTTTTTAGTGGTGGATATCCCCCCTCACTATGGGATGTTGCTATCTAGAAGATGGAGTGCTGCCATGGGTGGAAGTTTAAAGTGTGATTTGACCTATGCGACTTTCAATATTGATGATCAGTTTATCAAGATTGAACGAGAGCCAAGAGTATGCCACATGATTGAGAGAAACATAGATAATGAAACTACATGTTTTGTGGATAGTGATGTAAATGCTTTTAGGGTAGAGATCCCTGTATTTGAAAATGAACATATTTTGTCACCTATTTCTACTGAGGTAGGTGCTAACTCTGTGAAGGGTGATTTGTGGGTCATGTACTTTGATTGTGCAAACTACAAAGATGGTGCAGGAGTAGGTATTTTACTTATTTCTTATTATGGAAACACCTACAAGTTCACTTTCACATTGAATTTCTTTTGTACCAACAATATAGCAGAATATGAGGCCTTGTTATTAGGACTGAGGTTGGCACAAAAGCATGGTGTAAAATGCATGTGTTATTGGTGATTCTGAGTTGGTGGTGTCCCAAGTCAGGTTAGTGTATGCTTCTAAGAATAGAAGGTTGAAACAATATAGGAATGTAGTGTGAGATTTCATTGAGCATTTTGATGCCTTCAATATTGAGTGGAAGGATAGGAGTAACAACAAGATGGCTGACTTGTTGGCCAATATTGCAATAAATCCTAATGATGTTACATTCTCTGGTATTTCTAAACTTGAAATTTAGGCTAGGCCTAGTATACCAGATAATATTGAGAATTGACAAGTTTTTGATGATGATAATGATATTTTGAAGTTGATGGATTGCAAGGATCAGTATCATGGTCAGGAACTTGATTGTTTAGCCTTGGTTGAGTCAATAGAAGGTAGGGAGGTTGTCTTAGGCAATGAGGTCATTCAACTTAGAACTAACAAAGTGCCCAAGGGGCTTTTTGTTTTGGAGACTGTCTTTGAAAACCAAGATAGAGTTCAAAAGAATATCAAAGGAGAAGATCATGCTGATCTTGAGGAGATAAATCTTGGATCACATGAGGCACCTAAGAAAGTATACATTGGTAGAGATATATCTCAAAAGGTGAGGAGACCTTTGGTTGAATTATTGAGAAAATTTAGGCATGTTTTTGCATGGTCGTATGATGACCTAAAGGTTTATAGAGAAGATTTATTCCAGCATGTTATTCCATTAAGAGAAGATGCTAAACCTTTCTGGCAAAAGAAAAGGCCTATTAATCCTACTTTGGAACCCAAGATGCAAGAAGAATTAATGAAGTTGAGAGATGCTAGCATTATCAAGCCTATAAGGCATTCTTCTTGGGTGTCAAATCTTGTTCCTGTAAGAAAAAAGAATGGTGACATCAGGTTTTGTGTGGACTTCAAAAATTTGAACATTAGCTGATTGAAAGATAACTATTGTTTGCCCAATATGGAGGCTATGTTGCAGAGAGTAACCGGATCAGAATTGATGTCAATGATGGATGGTTTCTCTGGCTACAATCAGGTCATTGTTAAGGAATCAAAACAATTCAAGATAGCCTTTACAACACCTTGGGGAACATATGTTTATGTGAGAATGCCTTTTGGTCTCACAAATGCTGGTGCTACTTTTCAGAGGGCAATGGATGTTTCCTTTTTAGATTTCATTAATGATTTCCTTATTGTGTATTAGGATGATTTAACTACCTATTCCAAGAAGGAAGAGGACCATTGTGCTCATTTAGAGAAAATATTTATGAGGGCCTTGGAATTTGGCATTTCATTAAACCCAAGGAAATGTGCTTTTGGTGTCACAAAAGGTAAGTTGCTTGGCCACTTAGTTGGGAAGCAAGGAGTGAGAATTGACCCAGAGAGGGTAGCAGCAATTGATAAAATTCAGAGGCCAAAGAATGTTAAAGGGATTCAATCCTTCTTTGGTCAGGTCAATTTTCTAAGGAGGTTTCTGACAAACTTTACAAAGGTTACTAGACCTATTTCCAAGATGTTGAAGAAGGGATCTGTAATCAATTGGGAGGTTGAGCCTAATGAGGCTTTCAAGAATATCAAGAAGGCTATCAAAGATGCACCAGTGCTAAAGGCACCTAATTACAATGTCCCAATGCATATATTTTCTTTTGCATCTTTTCATACTATTGCTGCAGTTTTGTTACAAAAGAATAAGGATGGTTTTGAGCAGCCTATTGCATTTTTTAGTAAATCTTTGCAGGCTACAGAATTGAAATATGACATAAATGAGAAGCAAGCTTATGCACTTGTGAAAGCAATCAAGGCTTTTAGATGTTACTTGATGGGAGTAGTTGTGATTGCTTTTGTGCCAAGTACAGCTATGAAGGACATTTTCTCACAGCAAGAGGTGTCTGGAAGAAGATGCAGATGGATCAATAGGATCCAAGAGTTCAATGTTGAGGTCCAGATCACTAAGTTGGTTAGAGGACAAGGATTGACAAAGCTGATGGCCCAATCCAATCTAGATGCAAACCAGGTAAATCATTCTGAAATTGATTATACATGTGATATGGATGATTGTATTTGGTATCAGGATATTATTTACTACTTGAGAAACATGAGGTGTCCAGATAGTATGAATGACAATCAAAAGAGGACATTGAAGTTACAGGCCATCAAGTATGTAATTGTGAAATGTAAGTTGTATAGAAAAAATCTAGATTGCATACTATTGAAATGTGTAGATGAGAATTAGGCTAATGTGTTGTTGAAGGAGCTGCATGAGGGAGTTTGTGGTGGACATTATATGGGTAAAACAACTACTCATAAGATCTTGAGAGCAAGATTTTGGTGGCCCACAATCTTCAGGGATGCAGAACAGATGGTAAGGAGATGTGATGCTTGTCAAAGGTTCTCTGCTAAGCTTAAGTTTTCAAGTAATGTACCATTAAAAATAGTAGAAGTTCAGGCTCCTTTCCAGTAGTGGGGAATTGATTTCATAGGGGAGATACCAAACAAGTCAAGTGGAGGACATTCATGGATCTTAGTTACCACTGATTACTTTACAAAGTGGGTAGAAGCTATACCTACAAGGAATGCAACTAGCAAGGTGGTAATTGAATTTTTGTTGAATAATGTTGTTACAAGGTTTGGGTGCCCTAAGAGGATAGTGAGTGACAATGCTATGTGCTTCAGGTCTACCGAATATAAGGACTTTTGCAAAGGTTTGGGAATTCAGATTTTTAATTCCTCACCTTATCATCCGCAAGGAAATGGTCAGGCAGAATCTACTAATAAGGGCTTGATTAAAATCTTGAAGAGGATTCTGGAGAAGAATAAGAGGGCATAGAATTCAAAGTTGTCATTAGTTCTATGGGCTGATAGGGTAACTGTGAAGAGAGCAATTGGTTGTGCACCATTTGACCTGGTGTATGGAATTCATGCTAGAATGCCTCAGAATAATTTGTTGGAGATGTACAAGTTTGTGCAGTTGTATGATAATGACATTGATGATGAGATGCAGTTGAGAACTGAGGACCTCATTAGGTTGGATGAAACTAGAAGAGAATCAGTTGCAAGGAATTCCAAATTGCAGTTGCAGGTTAAGAATCTATATGATAAAAAGACTGTTGATAGAAAGTTTGAACCTGGTGATTTGGTGTTAGTTTGGAATGCCAGATTGGAGGATAAGGGGAAGCATGATAAATTTGATCCCATCTGGTTAGGGCCATATCTGATTCATGAGAAGATTCTTACATCATCAAGGATTTTAATGGTGATATTCAAGAGTTGCTAGTTCATTGACAATTCTTGAAGCAGTACTTCATTTGAAATACTTTGTTTTCCATGAATAGTAGTTAGGGTTGTACATCTTGTAAATTATTGTATATAGGTTGCTTTCCCCTACCCTATTTTGCCCTGGTCTGTGGGTTTTTGGTTTTGTTGCTTGGTCTTGCCCTGCTTGCTCCTTGCTCTCTGCATTTTTGTCCTCTGGGATGGTCTACTTTAACTAGTGATTCTAAGTCCTTGCTATGCCTACAGGATGCATACATCCCTAGATAGAGCCACTGTTAGGCCTTTTTTCTATCATTGCAAAATCTTCTGACGTTGGTCTGTTCCATGCAATGTTTTTGTTTTGCTGTCCTATTGTGCCTGCAATCTCAGTCTTGACTTGCATGAAAATCCACTTGGTTTTATGGTGTGCACTCCTGTCTTGTGCTCTTTGTGTGTCACCTTGCTTCATCCCAAGTCGCATCTGCTAATGTGTAAAACCCAGTAAGATTTTTGAGTTTCAAGGTCTGTGGCAAGCATTTTTAAAGTTTTGCCTCAGTGTCGAAAACCCATAGTGTTTTTGAAAACCCGTGATGTTTTCAGCTTCTTTGCTATCTTTCAATCTATTGAAAATTCCTGTGTTTTCGATCTTTTGTCAAAAACCTGCGTTGTTTTCAACCCTTTGCCTTCAAGATTTGTGCACTTGTCTTATGGTGCCAAAAACTTTGTGTATTTTCGACGTTCCCTCAGCTGCGCAAGCCCGACGTGGGTGGTGGGTCCAGGCTCTTCCTGATTGGCTATCACATGGCCACATGTCAGACTTTTCTGACATGCAATCATGCGACCGCCTACCACCTATCTGCATGGTCCCAGTTCTTCATTATGTTTGGCTACCTAGCAGTTAGTCTTCTTCTGGTGACCAGGCGACTTGTGATTTTCTCCTTGTTGCTAAATCCTGACAGTTAAGTCCCTAACATCTAGTGACTTGGCGGGTGGTTAAGTTTTCCATAGTCACATAGTCACTAAATGCTTGGTGGTTTGTCTCTTCTTATGCTTCTTGCACAGTTAAAGTTCAGACAGGATCGATGGTTGCCACAAGTTTGCATGGTGAATATGCACGAGGTTTATTTCTTGTGCTTTTGCAACAACCGTCTGATCCTTTAAAAAGGGTAGAGCTTCTTTGGCAGTAGTCTTGGAGGTGATGATGTGGCAGCTTGTGATTGGCTGTCGCATGGTGGCATAGCCCAATTTTCAGCTATGTGATCATGCGACCGCTTGCCACATGTCCATGGTGGTGACTTGGCTTGTCAGGTGGGCCTGTTGGCTTTGTTGCGGAGGTATGTGTTCTGTGTGGTGGGTCCTATTTTCTAGGTAGTTCTTATGTGCCATGGTGATCTGAGTTGGTGGGTTTTCATTTGTCCACGTGGTGATGACTTGGTTTGTGTCAGGGGGGCCTGTGTTGAAAGCTTTAATCTAATGGTTAGCATATGATCGCAAGGAATATTTAAAGCCTTTGCGATCATGCGCCATCTATCGAATTTTATTCCATTTTTCTAGGTTGCCTGTTGTGCGAGTGGGACCGTATGTCATGTGGTGCTTAGGTGGGGGTTTCTTATTGGTCAACCTGGATGTGCTCAGAAGTGGGGCCGTTGTCGGAGGGGTCTGTGATGAGGATAGATCTAATGGTCAGTGTAAGTTCTCATGCAATTTGTCAGAGCCATGAGATCTTATGGCAGCCATTCATTTTCAAAAGCTTGTGGAAGGTGGGTCCTATGTCAGTATGACCAGTCGTGGATCAGCAAATGGTGTGATGACATGTGGCATCAAGGGGGCCCAGGTGGGGTCTTCCGATTGGTTCGAAGGTGGTGATGTGGCTTGTTAGTGGGCCCATTGTCTTTTGTTGTAGAGGTGCATGTTTTGCATTGGTGGGGGGTGGTGACATGGTGCCAATGTGGAGGCTTGTCGCATGTTCGCATAGCCTAGTTTCCAGGCTATGCGATCATGCAACCACTAATGGTATCATGGTTGCAGAGTTATTAAGTGGGGCTGTTGGTTTTCTAAAGTGATTAAAGGGTTGACAGATCTTATGGCCATCATATCACTGCTGGGGTAAGGTGTGAGGAAGTTAACTTGGTGGTATAGCGATAGCCGTCGATGTTGTCTAATGTGAAGTGAAGATCTGAAGCCCGTGAAAAGTAAGAGGATCAATGGCCATGACTTAAAGCTGGATTAAATTTCAAATCATGACCGCTGATGAGCTGGGTGCCAAAGATGTAGCCGTTTGATTTTGAATTCAAATTTTTTGAGGGTTTTCAGTGACCAGAAAGGACTGGTTTTCAATGGCAACCCTGTTTGGTGAGAAGTGATTGATTGTTGTTCGCAGTGTGGTCCAAGGTCTATGCAGTTAATTGCAAAGGAGGTTTTGTAGTTGGTGAAGGACTTTCTTGGCTCGAGGTGTATTTGCAGTAAATTTTGTGACCGTTTCCAGCAGGTTGGGTGTTTGAAGCCCTAAACCTAGTCATCTGTAGCTTGTTGCAGATTTTCAAGATGACTAGGGGGTATAAGTTAGAGAATTTTGGATTTTGGAAGGGTTCCAAAACATTGTTATTTTTTGGTCATTGGTTTTTGACTGTATATACTGATAGAGGTCTGGTTTTGTGATTTTTCTCATCTTGGTGTCATTCTAATTGTATGCTGATTCTGGATTTGTTAATGAAAACACCATTGAATCCCAATCTTGTATCTTGTGTATGTCTTCTTGCTTGTCTCTGAGCTCATATATGTTAATGTCACAAAGTGTGTTAATGTATGGTAAACAAAGAGTATTTTGAATTCATCTCTAAGTTTCTAACAAAGTTAGGATTAAACCCTTTTAGGTGAATTAAGTGAGTTTATAGCTAGGTATAGAATTTGATGTCCTTGTGCTTGAGGGAAAGGGGTAATAGGCAAAGAAATTACTCTGGTTTCCATTCTGTTTGATTTGGGGTATTTAGTTGAGGTATATAGTTAGGTGACTTTGAGCCCTGGGATAAGGCACTGGTCTTTTCTCTTGAAGTTTCATGGTTAACAACCACACAAACATAAACATTCATTTGATAAACCTTTTATAGACTTGCGTTGAGCATTATGTGCATCATTTTGAGACTCCTTTGAAGAAGTGAGTCAAGGGTACACCCGTCTGAGCATTGGAGCTCAAAGTGAAGAAGGATCCTTTGATCCTTGTCGGTTGGCCCTATTCCTTGTGGACTTTGGAGTGGTGATAGAGTCAAGATTTTATTTAAATTATCCATCAAAGTGTAAATCTGCAAGTTGAAGATCAAAGGGAATAATCCACAACCAATAAGGACATTGCAAGGAAGAGTTCAATCTATCAGAAGATTCATATCACAGCTAGTGGACATATCATAGCCTTTTACAAAAACAATACATAAAGGTGTAACCTTTGCATGGAATGAAAAATGTGAGAACAACTTTAACTATATCAAGAAGGATCTATCTAATCCACCTATCTTGATGCCTCCTATTCATGGGAAGCCATTGATCTTATATGTCTCTGCAACAGATATATCACTGGGGGCATTACTAGCATATAGCACGATGAGAACAACAAGGAAAGAGCTATATACTATATCAGTAGAACATTGGTGGCATATGAAAAGAACTATTCTATGATTGAGAAAGCTTGTCTCACTATGATCTTTGCATCACAGAAAGTGAGACACTATATGTTAGCTCATACCACGCATCTAGTAGCAAAAATTGATCCACTAAAATACCTACTAAGCAAGGCTACCCTCATAGGTAGACTCGCTAAATGGGTCATGCTTCTAAGTGAATTTGACATTGAATATGTTGAAAGAAAAGCTATAAAAGGTCAAGTTATTACTGATCAACTAGAAGATGCACCTATGATTGATGACACACCACTACAAATGGAATTTCCAGATTCCTCTATCATGCATCTTTCTTCTAGAGAATGGCAATTATTCTTTGATGGCTCCTATACACAAAATGGATCTGGAGCAAGCATATTGTTCATAAATCCTCAAGGATACTCCATCCCAAAAGCATTCAGATTAAATTTTCCTTGCACAAACAATATTGCAGAATATGAAGCCCTTTTGAATGGTATGAAACTAGCAATTGAGTGGAGAGTGATAGAGCTACACATTCATGGAGGCTCTCAACTTGTTATTCATCAAGTCAATGATGTGTACCAAACTAAAGATGAAAAGCTCATTCCTTACAAGAGAATGGTAGATGATCTTAAGAAATATTTCATATCTATCACATTTAAGAAAATTCCTAGAATGGAGAACAAGGCTACTGATGCAATGGAAACACTATCTACTTTATTACAGTAGCCTGAACATGAGCTACGCTATGAGTTCCTGGTGGAAGCACTATCTTATCCTGCATATGATTCCCCTGAAACCTACATGATTTGCACTATTGCAGGTCATGATTCATCCAGATATAAAAACCTATTTTCCTATCTCAAAGACCAAATCATTCCTGATACCTTCAACTGCAATGAAAAGAGATACCTTATTCATAATGCCTCCTGATATGTCATCATTGGTCATGACCTGTACAAATGAGGTCTAGATGGTACACTACTCAGTTTGTTTCTACATTTCCAATTTTTAAGTAGGTCAGTCTGTACACCAATCTGCTCTAGCATCTGTATCCTATGGTCTCTAGTGTATCTTAGATGTATCATATCCAGTCAGAGTCCTTTGAAGCTTCATGTGAGTCCATCATTCTATCTTGTCTCCAAAAAGGATTTTGCATCTACAACAACGCAATCAAACATCAAACGCAAACTGAAAACAATATGTGCTTTACATGCTTTTATCTCCTTGTATGCTTACTGATTCACATTGAGATTTTTGCATATTGTGTCCCTTCGAGCTCTTCGATGATGTCCTTTATAGGATTTAGAGAGTGATGAATGGGGGCATAATCTTTTCTTTGTTTTATGCTTGTATGTGAAAATCTAACAACTTTGGAAATTCTGCATTGAAATGGTGTCCGACTGTAAGAGCCTCTATTTCAAATTGGATGGCCATGCGTACCTCAACCATTGATACCCAGAAAATTCAAGGAAGTTTGATCTCACTATTGTCTTTTTGAGTGAATTCTTTCTCCTACTATGAAACGCGATCTTACCTAAGGATGTAAATGATAAAGGGTCACTATGGGTAATTCACATTCGACTTAGAATGATCTCTTGACTACTTGATGTGTTTGTAATGCAAGGAGTATTTCGGTCATCACAACATTTATGTTTTGATACTTCTACAAATTGCTATATCAAAATGGACATGATATTCAGGTCATCCTGACGCTTGTGCCTTTCTGCTTATATCTAATCCAACATTTTGAAAAAAAAATCAATATTCATATGTCCATGGTTTCCTAGCCACTGGGTGTTGTATTGATTCTTGCGCATACAAATTGATATTCATATGTCTATATTTTCATAGCTAGTGGGCATTGTATTGATTTATCTAGTTACCTAAAAGTTCAATGATGATAACAAATCAACACATGATTAGTGACTAGGTCCTAGGTCTTAGGTTGCATTTCATTTTGCATGTCTCTTTGCATTTTACATGTTTTCATGATCTCACAATGGTTGGATAAACTTCACTGCTTAAACGATTCTTCAAATTGCATCTTCAAATCTAACAAGAGCTAAATCTCCCATGAAGGTTACTCTAATGAAAGAGTAGGTAGAATCCTTTTTCAGGATCAAAATCAAAATCTGAGATCATTCATAGTATTAATTGCTTGCATAATCAACCTTCACTCATCATAGAAATCCAGTATTCAACTTACCTGATTATCTTACATCAAACTATCAACTTGGTCAACTCATGTTCAAACCTAGTCAAACTTGGTCTTTTCAACCTTCAAACGATGCAGAATGTGTTCCTGAACATGTTTAACCACTTCTCAAATCAACTAACATGCTTCTAAACTATCAATGCTGACTTTTCTTGTCAGATTTTAATTTTAATCCTGAAGGGGGCATGGTATTGCACATCATTCAAAGTCTGTAATCAAATTTGAAATCATATATTTATGGAAATCATATCCTCCTCAGTAATCAAGACAACAACCACGTCTAGTTACTAATTCATCAAAAAAGACCTCATCGCTCAGGGCAAATCTATCATCACTTGGGGGCATATCAGATTCATCAAGATCCATATCAATCTGGTATTCTCCTAATCTTGTATACTGTATCAGTTTTTGCAACCATCAGATCATAGTGTTCTTTCCTTGGTTCTTCAGCAACTGAAGGGCACAGTTCTGCTAAGACAATCAAGTCTAGAACTGGTCACTCACTTCTTCGCAATCATAAGGTTCAGAATCAGGTATTTTGACACTTTTTTATGCAATCCTTGGTTCATCGCTGCTACAGTGAACATTATCTTTGGTCATTCAGGACCTATTATCTTCATATCAAATCAATATCAATTAGGTTCTGTCTCATATCAATTATCAATTTTGAATCTATTTCATATCCCTATCAAACACAGACTGTCTTTGAACCACTGCGCTTCGCACATCAATTCAAAGAGGGGCAAAATGTAATACCCCAAAAATGGGCTATATGTTCATTAACCTCTTACATTGACAAATCGAATGAAATCGACATCAAAGTCCTAACCTAAGACACATTTAAACATCATCGAATCCTAATTGATTATCTTAAATTTTGCATTGGGGAATATTCCTAGTAATATTCCTAATTATCATAATTATCTTTAATTTAATGATTATTTGGCGATAAATCCCATTTATCCTAAGTTTGATTAATTGAATATTTTCATATTTAATTAATTGGATTTAATTCTGCCACTTAATTATTTAATTGAATTTAATTATATTTATTCCTAAGTATTATTATTTAAATTTGACAATAAATCAAAATTCCTATTATTAATTGATTAAATTCTTATTTAATTAATTAAAGCAAGTTGTCATATTTAATGATATTATTTTTGAATAAAATTTTGAATAAGTAATTGATTAACCAATAAATCAATTATTTAATTTCAAAAATCAGTTAAGTTGAGAATAAATCACTTTATTTATTTATTAATTCATAATTATCCATGTGCACAATCAAAGAGCAGTTAAACTCCAAATCAGAAAATTAATGCAAGTTATTGACTTTTTGGAACTCAGCATCATTTTTGAGTTTTAAAATTGATCTAAACTTCTAATTTGAGTTAAAAAGCTATTTTTGCATGATTTGCATGTTTTTGTGAATTAAATTATCTTTATTTTTAGATAACTCAAAAATCAAGCTTAGTTAATCTGAGTGATTTATGGCTTTCTTCCATGCACCTCCAAAGCCCTGGATTTCTATAAATTAAGGCCTCAACTCATTTCAAAGCATCTCATATTTTTGCATCCTCACGCTGTCGAGTTAGAGGATGAAGAATCAAAGCTTATTGCAAATCGAGGCTATTGTGAGATCAATTTCATTTGCATTCATATCATATTAGTTTTCATTTGTTAGATCATTTAGCATATCATAGATCAATTTTCATATTATCATAGATTCATATCAGTTTATCATTCTTATTACATCATAAAATCCAAAAAAATAGCGTAATTGCATTCAATTCATATCTAGATCAATTGCATTCAAATCCTTCATTTAGGTGTCGTCTAGGTCACTGATCTCGATAACAATCTAAGAACATCAATCTCGCACCTATTAGAAGGTAGTAGATCACTTGGTTAGTTTAGATTTCAATTTTACATGATTTTGATTTTTGCTAACCTCTAATGTTTTACTGAAGTGTTGTGTCTATAGATCAGGTACAATTTTGACACAGAATTTTCAATGAATATTCATTTATGGTAAAAAATGTCCATCTTTTTTGGAAATTTTTACACTTTTAGAAAGGTTTGAGAATTGTACAAATGGAATATTCTTTGTGTTTTTTATTGTGATACGAATAGGGCTCAAAAATTCAATCTTTGAAAACTGGTCTATTTTGATAAATCAGGTCCCTAGGGCACAAACGAAGGAATTTTCCCAAAAAAATTATATTTTTGGAAAGCTCTCTATTTTCAGCAGGGGTCTTTGTTTTTCATTTCTATTTTTGGGGCCGAATTCATATCAAAAAAATTAGATCTTTTTAACTAGGTCAAACATCAAAATTTAAAAAAAAGGGCATTTAATGATTAGCTTGTACTTATTTTCCACATGGTTCAATGCATGATATGAGTTGTCATTTGGATTATTTTCTAGTTATTATTGCTTCTAAAAACTTATTTTCAGATCTAACCCTAGGGTTTGCATAAGTTGAATATACGTTGCATATCTTATTTGCTTATTTGCTTATCTTGTTTGTTGGAGAATTCGAGGCTTGATTGCATAGAAAAGCTCAACAAAAATAAAAACAAGGTAAAATACACTAAGAACATTGCTTTGGACTTGAGGTATTTTGTTACATCTCTATAACATTTGGATTTTGAAAATAAAAATGAATCTCTCATGTGTCTAACTTGAGTGTTTCTTGCTTTCATAGATCACACTTCCAAGTTTTTTCTCTAAAGGAAAGAATGAATCTAGATTTTATTTCTTGCATATATGTTTCACATAGTAGTTAGGCCCTATGAACACTATTTGTGGCATTCTTGAGAGAGTGAGATTCATTCACTTGTTTTACATGTGAAGCTCTTCTTGACGATAGAACCCCTTGTAGGTAGGGAAGGACTTGTTATCATCTCATTGTCCTACTTGGTTTAGTCTTCAACACTTGATGGTATGTTCTCTCTTGGTCCCATTTAGAGAGATCAGTAGTCATTATTGTTGGCATACAAACCTTGGTGAGGTGATTTAAACTTAGCATGTTAATTAATTTTCTTGCTATGTTTTGGTGAGGTGAAGAGGCTAGGGTAGTATTCTTTGTTCCCTTTTGGTCACATCAGAAACTTAGAACCCTTGAATCCAAGCTAAGTCCCAATGTGGTCCATATTGTGAGTCTTCCTCGTTAGAGAGGGTTAACCATAGTGGAAACTCCCTTTATTGGGTAAACCACATAGATAGAACCTCAAGTGGCATTAGTTATTCCTTCCATGGAGCAACAACGGCTATATAAATGTCCTTGTGGAAGAAATCTCCATAGGTGTGGTCTCTTGTTGAGCTATCAGATCTCCTTAACAACTCCTGATTGATTAAATTCTTAGATTGTGTCAAAATCTCTGTCCGCCGAGATTGGATTTTGCCCACATTAGATTGCAAGAGTTGCAGAGTTGACCATTACTATGAACCATAGTGGAGCCAAATTTTTCTTTTCTAGGACTCTGTGCATGACTGGAAAACACTTTGAGAGCATACACAAGTAGAGTCCTTAGGGAGTAGGATACTACATCACTATTCTTGTTTATGCAGAAGGTTGCTTTGTCCCTTGCTCATTGTTTGGAGACAATTGTTTTCTTGAACTACTTGATTGTTGTCTTGCATTCCTGATTAAGGATAAGAATATCTTAATGCATTTGATTGGTCAATTAAAATGAACAAAAACTAAGTTCCCAAGTCAAAAAACCAACATTTTACAATTTTCTCGATTTGCTATCCTATCATTTCCAGTCTTCCTTGGTCATTCCAAGTCAGATCAGGTCACTTACCCCATTGTTAGAAGCATGTTTTCACCTTGGATTCTTGCATTTTGACCTCTTAAACTAGTAATCTTTGATTTCATGAGTGACCTTTCTTGGATTCAGTGAGCTAGAAACCATCCTTTTTGAGAAGGTAAACCTTTGGATCCTTTGATAACATGCTTGGAGAGTTTTAGTAATCTCTTGTCCATTCACTTCCATACAAATTCAAATTAAATCAAGATAGCTTGGGTAAATCATCCTCCTGATCCATATGTGTTAGGGTATTCACCCATTCAGTAGGCACCTCTATGGTAGTGTTGGTTTATGCCTCTTGCAAAATTCTATCTTATCACCTCTCTTTTGGACAAGTGAGTGCTTTTATTATCCTAGTTTGGTACCAACATTTCTTAGGGTCATCCTATCACCTAGTACCTTTTCTTTCATGTCAGTTACAACAAGATATAAAGTATATCAAGGAAAGCAACCTCAAGTAGTATTTGACCAATTACCCTTAGTTCAAACTCACCAAAAACGTAAGGGAAAACAACCCTTATTTGATCAATCACCCAAGAACAACTCAAAAGTTTGGTTTGATCCCAAGAGTAACCTTAGTGATTTGAGTAAACCCTTAACATCTTCTCACTCAGATATGGATATGAGTTACACAATGACTCGATGAGAGAGGGAAGAAATGGATAAATGCCTTGATGACATATTTGAAAAACATAGAGATAAAATTTTGTTTGGCAATTTCTCTCATGAAGATCGACCAGTCTCACCCCTTATCTCAACTAGATATTTGGATGCACACCAAAGGGATGAAAGAGATAAGAGGCAAGCCTATCAAGAAGAAAAATCAAAACATGACCACCAAGATGATGAACCCTATGAAACTTGTGTGAATGCAACATACACCAATGACTTGTTTAGACATTCAAGACCAAGTTCACCGCTCAAAACAACTTCAAGATACATGAGTGAAAGACTTAAGAGAATTGAGCATGAAAGAAAAGCCTTCCTAGATGAACAAGCTAAAAAGGAAGAGTGATTTAGACACCTAGAGTCAGAGAGACAAGCCTTTTTGGAGATAGAAAAGAGAGCCTTCTAGAGCAATTTAATGATCAATTTAACAACATGCGTGTTCATGGTGGAAACAACTCTCCTCCATCCACTCCTCCTAAGACTCCATGAAGTGGAAGACATTCAAGAACACCTTCACAATATCCTATCCCTAGAGGAAGAAGGACTTCACAACATGATCATTATAGGAGATGAACACCTCTTAGGAACTCGAGACAACCTTCATAATGTGCTCACCATGGTTCATAATATGGGGGAAGTAGCTTGAGCTTTGACCTCTAATCCCAACACTTCATGAAGATAAAAAAAGAACCACTCTTCCAGTAGTATGTGGAGGGATACTTAGAGGAAAAAAAAAGACAAATTCCTAGAGAGTTTAATCAACAAGGGCACTAGAGTCACCTACAACTTTGATGTGGACAAGAAGATTAAGAAGCAAGGTCCATCTCAAGAAGAAGAGATTAAACAAATTAAGAGTATGATGGAAAAGATGTTGGCACCCAAGAGTTCATTCTCACTTGATTCAATTTGTCCTAATCCTTTTGACAAAAGTGTTACCATGAAAGACTTTCCTAGAAAGGTTGAGATCCCTCAATATGACAGGTATGATGGGAATGGAGATCTACATGATCGCGTGCATAAATTATATACCACATGTTTTGAGTTCCATCAAGATGACTTGTATCTCATGAGATTGGTCCCAAGGAGACTTAAGGTTCAAGTGGTGGAATGGTTTACCAACATAACTCCCTCCATTAATACTTTCAAAGAGCTCATCCATAGATTTGTCCAAAACTTTGCATACAACCTTTCAAGATCTATCACCATGTTGGACTTATGCAACCTAAAGCAAAATCAAGGAGAATCCTTTGTCACTTTCTTGCAAAGGTGGAGATGAAAATGCTCTTGATACTCTAGGACCATTCTTGAAAATGAGAATATTGACATCCTTGTTAGTAACTTGGTTCTCAAAATGTGGTCTGAAGTTAGGAAGATTGTTTTTGACTCCTTTGACACCATGGTTGAAACCACATGTAGGATTGAGGATGTTTTGAGAGAACAAGGAATTTTGACCAAACATGGAAACAACAACAACAACAATGGTCAAAATAACAACCCTAACAAGTATAAAGGAAAGAACTCATATTGGAATAGGAACAAACAAGTGGTCAATGATGGAGTTTTGGACTCCTCTCAACCCAAAGATCAAGTTTTTCTCCACTTGTCTAGTGTTGTTCAAGCCATGACACTCAATGCATATAATCAACAAGAGAACAAGCCAAGATATCAAGATAAGCCTAAGAAAGATAGACGTCAGTTTTCAAAACTTGGTGTTTCATATGAGGATGCCTTGAAAACATTCATTCCCAACAAACTTGTGCATCCTCAAGATCTTGCAAAGCATTATATACCTAATGTTAAGCCACATTGGTGGGATGAGAAATCCTTTTGCAAGTTTCACGATGGCATTGGACATGATATTGAAAACTACTGGAAACTTAAACATATCATCCAAGATCTCATTGAGAATGGAAAACTTAAGGTAGATGGATTGAACACCAATGTTGATCATAAGGAATTCAAAGAACCTTTGCCCAAGTATGAGAAGTGGGAAACCTCTAAACCTAAGAATGGCATGGCTGAGGTCAATTACACTTACACAAATGTAGAGAATGTCATCAACATGCTTGAAGTTGTAGAAGATAATGTCAACATGATGAGGAATAAAGATCCCTATGGTTATGATCTAGTCATGGACTCTCCTCTTATCTTTAATGAAGAACCCATCCTAGTGCTAAGGGGTCCTCACTCTATAGCATCATCTCAAAATCTCAATGTTGTTACATGAAGTCAAGGTCCCCTTGTCATTAGAGGAGCCAGTTCAAGTCAACTAAGTAAACTAGAAAGTGGCATCCAAGAATGTCACCTCAAAACCAATAGTCAATCCTAAGTTGAGCTATAATCTTGTCAATTAATTAGAAAGAAACCCAGCTCATATTTTGATCTTTGAGCTTTTAGAGTTTTTGCCAAGACACAGGAAAGTCCTTGAGGATGGTTTGCATAGAACGAACATCCCCAACAACTTAGACATTGATCAATTCCAAAACATGGTTAACCATATTGCTAGCCCTCATTACCTTTCCTTTTTAGAGGATGATGATAAAGCTTTGATCCACCCACATAATATCACTTTTCATATTGAGGTCATGATCCACAAAACCCGTGTTAGGAACATGTTGATAGATGGGGTTTCTAGGCTTAATATTTGTTCCTTGAGTCTTTTGAAGACATTGGGTTATTCTAAACAAGTTATAGATACCAGAAAAAAGATCGCTATCAAAGCCTATGATGAGGCAGAAAGAAGTTCCAAGGGTTTGGTCATCCTTCCTGTAAGGATTGGCCCTATTGAAAAAGATGTTTTATTCCAAATAGTTCACGTTGGCCTCCTTGCGTACAATATATTACTTGGTAGACCATGGATTCATGATATGCAAGCAGTGTCATCTACCTATCATTAGTGTGTTATGTTCCCCTACAATGGAATAGAGATTTGTATAATTGGGGATAACACTTTATCTATTAACTTAGTTCAATGAGCACTCATGTTCTCCTCAATAGAGAAGTAGAAGACTTCAATGCAACCTTAGCTGAATGTGAAGGAAAGTTCAAGTCATAGACCTTGGCATGGGGGGGTTTCAACTCAACTCCCTCATAGCACTACCAACTTCACCTAGGTCTTATGGTAAGCCTTCACAAGAAATGAGACCTTCCTCTTCAGCTATGACTTTATTTGGCACATTTGTAGAGTCCTCAGTGCCTATTCAAGATGAGAAAGAAGAGGTGGTTGTTAAACACTAGATTTATAGAGAAGAGAAATACATGCACAATGATAAATTCTCTCCCTCTCCTAAGGCTTATGGAAGAGGGAATATTTTTGTAAAATAGATGGGCTATCCTGGACATGGCCCTATTAGTCATAGATTGGATGCTAGAGCTAAACCTCTTGATCATTATCTTTTTGGATGCAAGTCTAAGAAGATGGTTGGCCTAGGATTTGTGAGTCACAACAAGAACACTACTCCTTTCCTTAATGAGTTGGATAGTGAAGATGAACCAAAATACATACCTAGTTTGACAAATCAGCAAGATATGTGTGAAGATTGGGTCACCTCCACTAATCTCCTTTGGGGATATTTAGATAGTTCAATCACTCATGAGAGAGTTGCAACCTTAGAATAGGATGAATCAAATGTAGAAGATCCTATTAGAGAATGTCAATGCAAGAATATTGTTCATTTGATGGAGAGAGAAGGTGTTACCCTTGATGACATTAGAACTTCCACATCAAGACATCCTAAACCTTCATGGTGTAAATATCCTAGTCAAAGTTCAGAAACAAGTTCATATGAGTATGAATGTGACTCCTTCTCAGAGCCTTCCATAGTTGACATGGATGTTGATGTCATCCACACTTATAGTTCTCAACCCGAGGTAGCTGACGAGTCACATGTAAGATTAGAAGATTTCAACCCACATGTTGTCTTAGTGGATGATTCTTCACTTGTTAGGATGAATTCCAATTTGGGTAGCTTAGATGGATGCTTGACAGACTCCAACTCTTTACTCACCAAAGATGATATCATTCACATTCATAACCTTGAACCAGTCATTGACTTACCTCGTGTTCATCCTAACCTCATTGATTGGTCCCAATGCAATCAAGAACCTGAGCTCTTAAAATTCCAAAATGATTATGAGATAACCTATTACTTGAATGCCATCGAACCTGTAGTCTCTTCCACTAGTGAACCGGCTACTAGCATGATAGAGCCAGACATCAAGTACCTTAGTCACAAAATAAAAAGAAAATAAAATCAAAAGAATAAGAGTTATGATGGTGAAAACCACTATGTGGCGGTGTAAGAACCCAAAAAAAAGTAAAAATAAATGACGTATCGAAGGGTGAAAACCTCTTTGAGGTGCCTAAGGATGAGGTACTTGATCGTCTCCCTAGCTACTTTCAAGATAGATCTTTAGTGCTGATTGAATCAACATAAACAATCAATTTGGGTGTAGATGAGGCTCCATAGATATTACACTTATCTTAGTCCTTGTCACCACAAGAAAAAGAAGCTTACACTAAGTTCTTACAGAAAAAGGAGATCAACTTTGCATGGACATATTCAGATATGCTAGTGTTAGACACTAATCTTATCATGCATCACTTGTCCATAGCTCTGGGTGTCAAACTAGTTAAATAGAAATTGAGAAAGATACATCCTTACATAGCTCTCCTAGTCAAAGAAGAATTAGGAAAACTCCTTGGTACAGGATTCATAAGAGCTATTGACTATGCTGAATGGATATCAAGCATTGTACTAGTTTCCAAACATGATAAATCCATTCAAATTTGTATAGATTTTAGAGATGTCAATAGAGCATGCCCAAAGGATGACTTTCCATTTCCCTATATAGACATGATAGTGGATATGACTGCAAGCTATGAGATTTATTTTTTGATGGATGGTTTTTTCAGATACTATCAGATTAAGATAGCTCATGAAGATCAAGAAAAGATTGCATTCACTTGTGCATGGGGTACCTATTGTTGGAACATTATGCCTTTTGGGTTAAAAAATGTAGGAGCCACCTATGAACGAGTTATGACAACCATTTTTCATGACATGATGCATCAAAACATGGAAGATTATGTGGATGATACCTTGGCCAAGTCTAAGAAAAGAGGCACACACTTAGATGATTTAGAAGTCATTCTAGATTGCATGGAACAATTTCAGCTAAGGTTAAATCCTAAAAAGTGTGCATTTGGTGTCACCTCTGGAAAACTACTAGGATTCATCATTTTAGAAAAAGGAATAGAGGTAGACCCTGAAAAAGTCCAAGCAATCATAGATATGCCACCTCCTAGAAAAATTAGTCAAATGAGGAGTCTTCAAGGACATCTTCAATCCATAAGGAGGTTCATTTCATAGTTGGCGGATGGAGCTCAACCTTTCAAAAAGAACTTACACAAAGGATTAAAATGTGTTTGGAATTAGGATTGTCAAAAGAGAATAGATCAAATCAAGAAATACTTGGAAAATCCTCCCATTTTAATGCCTCCTATCCCATGAAAACCACTTATTCTATACATTTCAGCGACAAAATCTTCCTTGGGGGCATTACTAGCTCAATTTAATGAACATGGGAAAGAAAGAGAAATATACTACATTAGTCACACTCTTGTGTGATATGAGGTTAACTACACCAACATTGAGAAATCTTTCCTTCCAGTTGTATTTTCTTCCTAAAATTTGTGACATTACATGCTTGTGCACACTATACACCTCATAGAAAAAATAGATCTGCTCAAGTATTTACTAGGTAAGGTTGCCCTCATAGGTAGAATTTCTAAATGGATGATGATCCTTTTAGAGTTTTACGTAGATTACATTGAGTGTAAAGAAATCAAAGGAAAAGACATAGCAGATCAACTGGCTGAGTTCCCAATACAATATAATGCACCTATTCAAGTTGACTTCTGAGATGAACACCTCATGTATATGACTGAAAGAACATGGAAGATGTTCTTTGATGGATCCTTTATGCAAAATGGTTCAAGAGCTAGTGTGTTGTTTATTTTTTCTCATGGGTACATGATTCCTAAGTCTTACAAGTTATGGTACCCATGTACAAACAAAATTTTTGAGTACGAAGCTTTAACAAATGGACCTTAGATGGCCATAGAATGGAGAATCATAGAGTTACACATCTATGGGGATTCACAGCTGATAATCAACCAAGTCAATGATGAATATCAAACAAAAAATGAGAAACTAGTACCTTACAAGAAAATGGTTGATTCCTTGAAATGATACTTCCCATTTGTCACATTTCAGCAAATCCCTAGAGAAAAAAATAAACCAGCTGATGCTATGGCTACACTTGCTTCACTCCTTCAGTTAGGGGAACATGAATCTAGATTTGAACTCTTGGTGGAAGAGCTACATCACTCTATCTATGACTCCCAAGAAAGTCATGTCATTTTTACCCTTGTTGGTCATGAGTCATCCTGTTATGGTGTCATTTACTCATACCTTTGTGATGACATTATCCCTAAAACCTTTAATTAATCTAAACAGAGAAACCTTTCCTGAAATGCCTCTCACCATTCCCTTATCTTTGGTGATTTGTATAGGAGAGGTCTAGATGGAAAACTTCTTAAATACTTAGAAAATGAAGAATTTGATCAAGTGTTAGTTGACATCCACGAGGGCATCTTTGGGGCACATTCCAATGGTCTTGCCATGGCCTGAAGGTTTCTTAGGGTGGGGTACTATTGGCCTATGATGTAGATTGTTGCAGTATCTTTTGCAAAGTCATGTGAAAAGTGTCAAAAACATCGTAACCTAATACATGCTCCAGGAAGGGAGCTCATTCCTTCTATATCTCATTGCCCATTTTAGTGCTCGGCCTTTGATCCTGTTGGGCAGATTCATCCTAACTCATATGGTGGACACAAGTTTATTATCACTGCTACTAATTACTTCACTAAATGGGTAGAAGCTATCCCACTTTCTATTGCCTTAGGCAAGATAGTTTCTCTATTCATTATGAACCATATCATCATTTGATATGGAGTGCCTTCCAAGATTATCACTGACAACGGAGGCTAGTTCAAACATAAAGACCTTAAGCAACTCTGCAAGAAATTCAAGATTAAGAAACATTGGTCTTCCATTTACTTCCCATAAGGAAATGGTCAAGAAGAGGCTTCAAACAAAACCATTCTTGAAATCCTACTATTATACACTGAATTTGCACCTCTGATCTCAAGCTCTCATGGTCTTGATAATCTAGTATAACAAGTGAATCATCTCAAGGTTGTAGGACCTTTGCTAACCAAGATGAGACCTCCAAGTTCTAGGCTGGTTCCTCTTGGATAGTCACCTTAGCTTGCTCTTACATAGGAAAGTAAACCTTGAGGGGAAAGGGTTAGAAGGAATGCATGAAAGGGAAATGATAGGAAAGAAAACTACCTACTAGGTGACGCACTGAAATGAAATGAATACAATACACTGGCCAAATCAGCATGAAGGCTCTCGGATCTAATAGAACACACTCTCTCTAAATAGGCTTGCATAAGTATTTCACAGAGGGCTAGGACAAATGACATGGGCTATGACCTGCAAGCAAATGTTCTCTTCAACAAAAGGGTACAGGAATGAGATAGAAAGATAGGGGTTGAACTATACCCACAAACACAATCCAATCAGATCAATACACAATAGTACACATGTGAGCTAAAAGAAAGAAGGGGCTCTGGAACTCCAAGGCTTCTCGAATGAAACCAGTATATTACATTCAATAAGAGAAATACTGATAAGGGAAAGACCGGAGGGTAGAACAAATGCCATAGATAGCCTCTATTAAACCTGAGATTTCAATGGAAGATTACAAACTGTAAGAGCCAGAGGGCAGAACAAATGCCACAGGTAACTGCCAAGAAAGAGAAAAACTCTTTTACAAATTGCAAACTCTGAGCACTAAGGCTCCCAAAAAACAAACTATATACCACCTCAACTGCACGCAAGTAGGAATCAAAACTAACCAGGGTTACAAATTTTCCAATTTAACAACCAACCCTAGTAGTCATATTTGATCATAAATACAATTCTACAAATATCTCAACCGATCAGATATTTCTCCTTGTGTGCCCATGCCTGTACTGAGCCTGCCTATAGATCAACAACCTCGATCCATCTACTTCTCTACAAGTTGGGCTGTCATGAATGCTAAAATCTAATCTCAGTTCCTCAAAAGGACCCCAAAATGGCAGTCTAGATCTCTACAAATTCTCCCAACCACAACCGCCTTCAAAATCATTAATCCTTAGCTACCCACACTTGCAAGCATTCTCTTCATAAAAAATCTCACCAAAAAAGTTGCACCACCCTCAAAAAAACACTGGTCGCATGATCGCATGAGCTCAAAAGCTTTTATGCGATCATGTGACAAGCTCCTTAGAAACTGCCACCGCTTTGCCACAACACTAGTCGCATGATCACATGAGCTAAAAAAGCCTCATGTGATCATGTGACAAGCCTCTTTGAATCCACCATTTCCACGCAAGAAACATGGCCCCGCAAAATATCCAAACTGCCAACCACGCGGACCAATAGGAATTGAACACCTCGGCTAGACCCATGACCACACCACAGGAAATGCCCCTTAGAATCCAATGGTGGTTGCATGATCACATGGGATTGAAAGATCCCATGTGAACATGTGTCCACTGTAGATCTTGCATCTATGGGGCCACATGCTACCAAGCCTGCAACAACCTTTGCTGACCTCCAGCCAGCCACTAGGAAGCAGACACATCACCTCCCAAGGACCCACCAGTAGCTGCCGAAGTCCCCGCTGACTAAACATGTCACCACTAGCCAGCCACTGAGAAGCGGGCACATCACCAGCCAAGGGCCCACTTAAATTTTTTGGATTCCCATCTAACAGCAGGAATAAGATCGCATGGCCTCAGAAGATTCCATGCGAACACACGACTGTCATTAGATCTATGCTAACTACCACCTTGCTTTAGAAAATCTAGACCCACCACCCACTGAGATGTCCATCAAATGGTTGTCGCATGATCACATGGGATCGAAAGATCCCATGAGATCATATGACCACTGTAGATCTTCATCACACTTTCAGTCCAAAAATTCTCTAAGTTTTTGACCTCCAGTTTGAAAACCCTCTGTGTTTTCAACCTTCAAGTGCACAACTCCGACCAGGTGGGTCCCTTTAATGTTTTTGACAAACTGCTATAGCTTGTCGCATGATCGCGTAGCCCTTTTTTAGGCTATGCAAACATGCGACTAGCCATTAAGTGCGCAACCCCAAGTTACTAGGTAGGCCCTAGTTAGTAGTCAAAAACATCCTGAGCCTTTAGAGAGAAGGTAAAAAACACATTGGGTTTTCAGGCCAAAAGGCAGAAAACACACTGGACTTTGAACACTAAAAGGCAAAAAACATAGAGGGTTTTGACACTTGAGCATTTCTTTGTAAAATAGGACCATGGCCAAAAATGAATGATAGGTAATTTTTGTGTAACACCTACACAGAACAATTTGTAAGAGTGATAGAGATTGGAATTTATTGATAAATCTAGCTTTGTGGGCTTATTGAACGAGTATTTGTACTCCTACTAGGGCTACTCCTTTCCCCCTTACATATGGTGTTGAAGTAGTCTTACCTTTGGAGGTTGAGGTTCCTTCACTTAGAGTTTCCCTCAATGGACTAGTTACAGATGAAGACTACCATTCCATGAGACTTCAAGAGTTACAACTTCTAGATGAGAAATGTCAAGCATCATTTGACCATATGAGGGTTTATCAAAAGCACATGTCCAAAGCCTTCAACAAAAAGGTTCACCGTAGAGAATTCCAAGTGGGAGGTATTGGCCTGCATGAAAATCCTAAGAATCAACAACATAGAGATCAAAAGGGAAAATTTGAACCTAATTGCTTTGGACCTTACATCATTACAACAAATTTTGGGATAGGTGTTTATTTACTATCTACAATAGTGGGAGAGCAACTCCCTGATCCTATCAATGTCTTGCACCTGAAGAAGTTATATCCATGATGCCCATTCTGTCTGGGGGCATCCTTTGTACATACTTATTGATCCTGAAAAAATCCAAAAAAATGATATATTGTCAATAATTCTAAATATCTAAAAATGTCTTAAAAAAATGATCATCTTAGTGAAAACCTAACAATAGGTGCCTTAATGTATCTCAAAAAAAAATTATATATTCCAAAAATACCAAAAAAATAAAAAAATAAAATAAAAATCAAAAAAGTGCTTTAGTGAAAACCTGGAAATAGGCACCTTGGTAGCTAAAATACAAAAAAATTATAAAAAGTCCTCAAAAAATAAAAATTTGCAATAAAATCCAAGTGGTGAAAACCTGGAAACGGATGCTACTTGAGGCCTTTGCACCCCTATTTCTTAGCACACATCCTCGAAACTTAGCCTTTCTCCATCATGCCTTGTCCTTGTTGCCTTGGTTTGGAATTGGTCTTTGTATTTGTCTAGGGGGCATAACTGTGTTAGCTTTGGTCTCCTGGATGCGTTAATCTTTAGGAAACCTCACAAATGGTGTTTTTCAGCACAACCCCAACTATGTTTTTCAACACAACCCCTGACATCAAGTGTTTTTCAACACTTATCAGTTTGGTCTTACCCAGTTTTGTCATATGATCTTACCTACTGGAAAGCATTTGATCCTTATCCTCAGAACTCAGTATCAGTTAACACACTTCAATTTTTAAACACAACACTTAATGCTTGATCTATGTCATGATATTTTCTTTGTGTGCTGACTGTTATTGATTTTTGTTGAGTGTCCTTGTCCAATAAGCCTCTATGGTATGCATAGCTTGAGGACTTGGGGCATGAGGCATTTTTTTATTTTCTTTCTACTTCTGGGTGTGGTCTTGAAAATCTAGAGTGTCTCTTGTTGTCCCCTTGAAACACTTAGGAGATTTGAGACATCATCCTTGACTATTTTTGCACAACCGTTCTTATGGTCATCCTAACATCTATGACTTGATGTGAGTGTGGTTTTTCTACATTAAATTGGCTAAGATAACATTGAATTCATCTTGAACTTTATGTCTTTGATGCTTATGTTAGAATCTTTCCACATTCCAATCTGATATAAATCGCATTCATACCTTCATAGTTGCACTTGTGACTAGTGATGATTGTGTGATTTTTTGATGTTTGTTAATAATGGCCCAATGATGAAAATAAGTTCCTTAAAATTCTCTAATGAATGATGAACACAAAAATCCTATGTTACAGTTGCTATATTGCAAGTACACTTTTTCATTTTCATTTAGCTTCCATTGTTAGAATTCATGTTAATTTGCATTTTTACCTTCATCTTTCTTTTGGACTTTTAATCAACTATGGTCATGCTTTGATCTTCATTTCCTTATCTTCTTTCGTGATCTCAATCAAAATTTTCTATCTTAAATAGTTGATTGATTTTCTAGCATTCTCTTTCTTAAGCAAAATTCTCTTTCTTCTCTCCATTTCTTTCCACCTCTTTCAAACTTCTATCTTCCATTCACTTTCACCCCACTTATTTTCTTCTAATGCAACCTTGGGGCATAATCTTTCATGCTTGATGATCTACCTTGCTTCTGTGATCCTTATATCTTTCATCTTATATCAAGAACCTTATTTTTAGTTCGATATGATCAAATTTATCAATTTTATATTTCTCATCTATCTCATTTCGATTTTGATCATGAGGGGGGCAATACCTATCCAAATTCAATCCTTGATTCAGCTTTATCAATCCTATTAATTTCTTTTCTTTGGGCAACCTTTCTTTAGATTCATATCTTGGACATGTCAATTACCTATTTACTAGGGGGTTGACCTTGTCTTTTTCAATCAGCTTATCTTTGTCCTGATGTGTTCCCATCCATCGATCACATGTCTAGGTTGTTTTGTGATCCCAAATTGATCATACACTTCGACTGCATTCTTTGACTATATGTGTTCCCATAAAGATCACACATTAGTCAAAGAGGGGTGAATTTATGCACCCTAAAATAGTCGCCTAGACTATGGGCCCCCATTCTTTAATTTTTCAATTGATGAAACCAATTTATCAATTTCTTTAATCAATGCCTTGCAATATTTTCAATTCAAATCAATTCCCTTGATCAAATTGTAACTAATTCAATTATTTCAATATTTCCTAAGATTTGATCATTTATCCTAAGTCTCATTTAAAAGAACATGCTCCCTTTTAATTAAATAAAAATCTCTTTTAATAAATAAAAAATATTTTAATTAAATAATGGAAATCACTTTGCTAAAAATAATAAAATAAAAATAAAAAAGAAAAGTGCACTTTTTAATGAGATACAATCTTTTGACTTTTGAAAAAAGGTTTTTGCCTCTTTATCTCAACCACTAATTATTTTGCCTCTTAATCATGTCCATTGATTTTGCCTCTTGAGAATATTGAGCACATGGATCAACCAATATTTAATCTCCACCTTTGATAATTATTTTTGCATCTTAATCTTAACTGTCCATTCATTTCTAAAATCCTTTATAAGGAGCCCTCTCCTTCTCATTTGAGGCATCCAGGTATCCAGGCATCCAAATTTTAGAGATCCAGATTTTATGTTATGGTTATGATGTAGGTTTGGAGAGTGATTTTGGAGGAGAGTTTAAGCACTTGAGCTTGAACATTGCAACTTTTCTTTTCTTGTCTTCTTCTCTCATGCCTCCATGACAATCCATTTAGATTACTCTTTCACTTGCATGGTAGATTAGATTCATATTTAATTTCATAGAATAATATTGCATGTGTATTTCCTTTCATAGATTAGTTTTCTTTCATGCATTGTTATGATATAGAATAGCCTCTATTTTCATTTTCATGCATATTTTATGATCATGGAGACTAGCATTCTTTTTTTCCCTCTTTGAATCTCTCATTTTATGGTGTACTTGCATGGGCACAAACTAGGTCTAAATTGAGGGCCTCCATTATAAACCCTTGCATTCCATGAATAGAGAGCTATGAGTTGCCATTTGAGACCTCATTCTTGAGAAATCTTGGATATAATGACTCATAGAAGTGTGTCAATATTTTAGCACACACCTACAATGCAAATTGAACATGTATTAGCAGCTGAGATAAACACATTTGAAGAGAGATGGGGAACTTACTTGGAAAAGTCAAGAAAAGTTAGAGAAGAACAAGACAAGGGAACAAAGAAGGTAAAAATAGAGAAAATGGTTGATGACATAGCTATGAAGGAAGGAATTACCAAGGAACAACTAAAAGAAGTAAGGACAAAGATGACAGAAGGGTCCTCTAGCATTGAAATTGAGGCACCTCCTCCTTCTGAAGTAGAAAAGATAGTACATCCTACTCCTAATGTAATAGATTTATCAATCACTCCTGACAAGATTGCATAAGAGGTTTCACTTGCGAGCACTCCTAGGAGATCATCAAGATCAAATAGACCTATTAATCCCATGAAACAAAAGGTCGAAGTAGAAATAAAGAAGAAAGAGGATAGGATAACTAAGAAGAAATAAGAAAAGTCATAACAAAAGAAAACAATGAATTTGTGGAAACCAGATATTAAGATATTGTAGAAGAGGATAACCAGAGATGGAAATTTGTAGACACTGAATAGATACTATGAGAGGTATGATTTAGATAATCAATCTATAACTAAAGACATGGTAATTGAGAACTTTCTAGTCTACAAGAAGAATTTTCTAGAAATACAAGGCATTAGTCCTAAGAACTTGTATAGAAAGATGGAAATAAGAAAACAATTAGCACAATCAGAGGATGAGACTATAAGAAATAAAGTAATTGAAGACATGTTTCCTATAGTCTCCATATAAGAAAGGTAAAGAATCATCAAGGAACTCAAACCTCTATTAAGAACCAAGGCCTAACTTGTGAAGATAATGGAAAGAAAGTATGATGAGGTAATAGAAGACACAAAAGGAATTGGACCAAATTATTATGAGCGACATGCCTGAGAAGTTCTCACCTCTAAAAGTTACCAAGCCTACACCTTTAGGAATGGGAGAAATATCTAAGACATCTGAAGAGAGTGTGCGAGTAAGTGAAGATGACAAGCAACAAGACTTCTTTGTTTTCAGTGTGCCTATATCAGTTGACACCTCACTTGATGTAAATAATCCATCTTAAGGAAATTTGGATAGTGCGATGATAGTAGAAGATGAAGGAAAGAAAGAGGAAGAACAAATATAAGAAAAATAGGAAGAAAAAGAACAAGAGAAGGAGAAACAAAAAGATGAAAAGTAGGAAGAAGAGATAGGAGTAGTAAAAGAAGAAGAGATAAGAGTTGAGATCAAACAATAACCTGACATCTCCTCCACTTTATTGGTGGAAATTATGGTCAAACTAGTGAGCACTGTTGTGGAAAGTATGGATGAGGATGAACTCATGAGGTTATCTTTCATGGCATTTTCTAAGGTAAAGGAAAGGTTAGAAAAAAAGGGGGATAAGAAGTTCAAGGTGATTTCTAATGTAGTAGAGACCATGAATAAAATGCTCCCTACACCTCTCACATTTCAAGGAAAGAATGATGCAGAGAACTTGAACATGGCAATGGAAAACTTTGACAACCATTTTGAGTCACTGTTAAAGATTGCAGAGGATAAAGCTGAGAAAAGATACCTTGAAAATAAGTTGAAGGAAGTCTACCAGTCTATCTCGTGGGACTTAGGAATTTTGAAAGAAACTACAATCAAAGAGAAAATCTCTATGGCACAAGGAAGAAATGTATATAGCTATTGCATAAATCCTATCAGACATGTTAAGAATGTTGATGACATTATAGCCAAGGAGAGGGCTACATTAGGCAACATAATGGACAGTAGTGAAACCTCTTCACAAAGTGTGTTGGAAATGGATAAGTAGACATCCAAGATTTTGGACAAAGTAAATGTCTTGGATGCAGAGAAAGGGAGAGTAGTGGAAAGATTTGGTTTTCTAAAGAGTTTAATCACTCCCAAGCTATCAATTCTTGAAGCTCATCTCATAAAGATGGAGAAGATTGAAGGATAAATGACAAACTTTGTACCCACTAAGCTAAAGGCAGAAGAGACTGCATCTTATGCACTAAATGGACTGATTCATGTTAGTGAACTACTGATTAAGTCATGGAATGATGAAGTGAAGACCTTGGAAGACTCCTTGCAAGACATTTTAAATCTGGTGAGTAAGCACTAAGTCATATATGCTTAACATTTTGAAGTTTTGTAAGTACCTTTTCCATTTATGTCAAAGGGGGAGAAGAAGAGAAGAGAAAAATGAGAAGAAGAGAAGAAGCAAATTTTTAAAAAAAAAGAGAAAGAGAAAATTGTAAAAAAGAAAGAAAGAATATGTATACAGAGAAGTAGAAGGAAGATAGTGTTTTTACACTTAGTCATTTTTCACTAAGTGTTGCCATCAATGCCAAAGGGAGATATTTTTGGCAAGTGATATTTAGAGAGCACTATGGATCACTTGAGGGTTTTCATTTATGGAAACACATATGATTGAGTGATCGCATGAAGTGAGTATAAGTATTGGAGACAGGGTCATGAAAATGACTAAGTACAAAATTAGAGTTACAGTATACTACAGTACTATTTTGGTCGGCGAAGGTGATATATGATGTGTTATGGCTTGTGAACTTAGAAGAAGATAGTTTGGGATATGTATGACCCTCAGTTAAGGTAGCACATGTTTTGGTGTTGATATTAGTAAGTTACAGTGTCATGAAGGCATGCAAAGATAGAGGTACAATGAAAAATGACATATGAACAATCGCGATGATTGAGGGAAGGCTAGATGGAATAGTAATGTGCTAAGTTAGATGAAGGTTTTACATTACCAACACTTTGGTAATATAAGATCACCAACTCTTTATTTATCATTTGTATAAATAATTATTATGTTTTGTATTGTATTTGAGATTCGACTGGATGGTAGAATTGATATAAGTATAGAGTGTTTTGTGGAAGCGATAAGTGTGACAACCATGTATGTATGATGGATGTGAATTTTTGATATTAGTGATGACTGATAGAAAATACGAGATCAATGATAAACAAAGGCTATTGTGAAACATAGCTAGAACTATCAAAGCACATCAGATGCTTGTATTGTTCATTATTGAAGAACACTTTTGTAACAAATTTTTGATTCTAAGAGCTATAAGTTCACCACACCTTTAACAGGGTTTTTGTATACCTCTAAAAAGGTTTCCATTCCTCTAACAAGTAAATGTACTATGTAATACTCAACTCATAATAGGGCTAGATCTCCTAAAAAGGATTCTACATTTTAGTGCACAGTTGTGGGTACCATGCCCACCGGGGTTTTCTCTTGGCCAGGGTTTCCTTGAAAAAATAATGGTGTTATGAGTTATGTGTTATGTGTTTGTGTTCTTTTCATTTCAGCATTCATATATTTTATTTTGATTTGGTTTAATTTTATAGTAAAGTGTTGTAATACTAATTCACCCACCCTCTTAGTATTACTTAATCCTAACACATTTTGAGTTCTATTTCCCTATTCTCAATCACCCTTTCATACTTGTAGCTTTCCATCTTTCCAGATCTTTCCTCTCAAGTGCTTAAACTTCTTAATAAGATACTAATCTTTGATACCAATTGTTCGACTACATGTGGAAAGGTAAGTAATGAGAGGGGAGGGGTGAATCCGTACTATAAAACAATTTTAAAATATTTAAACTTTCTTCACTATCATTTACTAATTCCTTAATATTTGCATGCATCACATGAAAAATATAAAAAAATTAACACATAACACAAATATTTGGTATCACAAAAATCCTTTTCAGAGGATAAACACTACCGTGGGGATGATACCCACAAGACTTCACTACTGTAGAATAAAGTTTTCTAGATTAGATCTACAATGTTTAAAGCTATTTATGATAGATTACCCTATTTATAGTATTAACCTGATTAAGAGTCTTCAGAATTCTAATTCTACCTTGTAAAAGGATTTTGAAATTCTAATCTAAGAATTTCACCTAGTTAAAGGATTTAAAAATAAGATCTACTAGGATTTTCTCAGTTAACAGACTTTACAACTTTGATTAATCTTTAGTAACTCTAAATATGTCTATCAAAATTGCATCAAACATATTCTTATTAGATTCTATGTGCTCATTAACTCATTACCTCATACTGTGTACCTTTCAATCATGTTCCAATCTCCAATGTTCTATCATACAATCTCCTGGAGATTAGTAAACCATTTTCTATTTGGTGTCCAGGTTCAATGTACTTAAAAAATCTTCTGGTGTTGGCCTGCTTTGCTTGGTAAAATGTTTTCCTTAACTTGGTAATTGTCTCCTCTTCTCTATTTGGTGCTTGGTACAACTTGGTTCTTGGTCCCCGATTCTTCCTTTCTCAGTGCCTATGCTTTCTTCTTCTTTACTGAAATTCCATGTCTTCTTATTTCCTTTACCGAATAGCTTTCTCTTCTTTAATGACTTATCTTTTCTTCATTACTGAATGACTTTGACAAACAATATGACTTCCTCATAAATAATGACAAGAAAAATAACTCTTAGGAGTATCAACAAATATCTCTCATAAGATTCACCTTCATTCTTGGAATCCTCCAAGAAGTTCTTAAGATGAAGTGTTTTCTCTCTTTTCAACCTTTTCTTTATTTTCTTGTCTTCAATGTTGACCCTAGCTTTTGGTTTCCAAACCCCTTTATGCTCTTCCATTAGATAGACATAGAATTCATTATTTTCTATTAGAAATTAAATTTTATAAAACCAGTAGTACGTGCTATAGAAAGTATTGTAAGTGCTATTCTTGACAGCATACGTGCTACATAATGAATCAAATGTGCTATTTAAAATATTACATGCACTACTTAATTATTTAAATACTGATATATGAGTACTATAAAGTGGCATTTAAACATGAAAATAAAGTGCACATGGTCATATAGGGTGTGTACACAGTATGAACTGAAGGTGTACGTGCTTAAAGAAAGCAAGACAAAAGATAGAAGTTATTTGTATGTGCTTAAAGGTTACGTAAAGTTGTTAAAATTAATCATGAACATGTCATTTCACTATGTAAAGGCATCATACTTTTCTTTAAATCCACTACTCTAGGCTTGGTATGCACTATTTCACCTGTCTGATAGAGATTAAAGACATAATTTCATGCAATTTTAGCAAATAAACACAAAATTTGGTTAGTAAAGGCAAGAACCCCATGGTGGGCACCATTTTGTGTACTTGAAGTACCTTCATAGGATTAGTTCATCAATATTTCAATCTAATTATAGAAAATATAATAATTAATAAGTTATTGAATAAAAATAAGGACAATAAACATCCTATGGCTCTCTAATTAAAGATGCTAATGATAAGCTCTCAACAAGCTTCCATTAGAGACAACTCTAAAATAAGAAATTAAGCTAAATGATGAAGTATTATGCCTAAATTTTCTCAAAACATGCTAAATTAAGCTTTCAAATCAAATTCACTATAGTAAGGATGCAATACTAAAATGCTCTTGCAGTCCTTTTCTCCTGATTTTTGCTTTGTATTTATAGATTTCTCCAAGCATAGGGGGTGGAGTGAATTTAGTCATGGTTGAGTTTGGGTTAAGTCCATGGGTTCAAGTATTGAGACAATTTAAATATTGTGTCCTCAAATCTTGGGACAATGAGGCAAAATGAGTGGTCAAGATGTATTCTCCAAGTGAGTGATTGAGATTCAATGTGGCTTTGATCCATGTGAGCTCAATTCTCAATTCATATTGGTTGAGGTAAATCCCTCTCATGTGGTAGGTGAGAAATATTAGGAGTTAATTAATTGATTTATTTAATTTATTTATCCATGTGTACACCTTGAGTGAGTAAGATTTGATTTAATTCAACTATACAATTGATTTGATTAATTTCATAATTAAATGATTTATTTGATTTAATTAATCCTTTTTGGCTTTGAGTTCAATTAATTCCTAATTTTTTTTCGATTGCTTACTTGGATCAACTTGAAAACTTTTAGGCGTCTACAAATATGTCCAAGCCTTTATTCTTGATTCAAATAAGTTTGAAGCATAGGCTATATATCAAAATGATATTTATGTTTAAATACTAAATTCAACTTTTGGGATACTCTAAAAATGTTCATTTTCTACCTTTTGATAGATAAATTCAACATTCAAATCCATGTATTCATTTTATCAATATCTACTTGTTTTTACACTGTAAGAAACAAACATTTTGTTTAATCACATAAAAAAATTGTTGATCCCTCGTTATGTTGTCTATTATTTTCTAACACTTAGTCATTTTCAAGGTGATGTTGGTTGGTCATCACTGTGACCGAACCATCTTATTAAGGCCGAGTCATATATAAACTGTTAGAAAGTAAAGTCCACCAAGATAACTGAGAGGGGCGGGAGGGGGATGAATCAGTTATCAGATAATTATAAATTTTATCATCTTCAAAAACATTAAACCATATAAGCAATAAAATTACCAACCATAGAAAGATATTCATACACAATAACACAATGACACAAGCTATGTTGACTAGGGAACCTCTTGATCAAAGAGTAAACCCTGGTGGGAATGATGCCCACATAAGATGCACTAATATGGATATTCCTTGTGAGAGGATGGAATTTTTTAGGAGTCTTATGAATTAAATTCAGTATATATGAATCCCTATTAGGAGATTTTGAATCCCTGTTAAAAGATTCTAACCCGGTTAAGAGTTATAGAAGATAGAAGGACCCACTACCCAAACAGCTTCAGGGTAAGATCACTAAACACACTGTCCAAATAATATTTACATTAATCAATAGAATAATATGTTACCTCTTTTCTGACTATGCCAAACCACACTCACTGTTACATCAGATCTCAATTTCAGATCTCTGTACTTCACATATCTTCCTTCACAATTTCGCTCCCACACTTAGCTCTTTTCTTCACTTCATGCATACCGCATCACACATCATCACTAAAACTACTCCCCAAAAATGAAATACATTCCTTCCTTTATACCAGACTCAAATAATTACAAATGAGTCGGCATTCAATTACAAAATAAAAGTTTCCACATGCTACACCAAAATTACATAAAACTGTCGGCTTCCAAATACAATAAATCTTCACTCATGTGACCTCAAAGTTTTCTCTATTGTCCACATCACTATCAATGTGTCTACAAGTTCCCTTTAATTTCACAAAACTAGATTCCATCCCGATTAGGAGATATCATCCGATTTTCACAAACCACTACTAAAGAACACTGCCCGAACACTGCTTCCACCAACATGATCATAACTTCCATGAATCAATGAATTACTATCTACACTCTTAACCATAGACATATGAAATATCAAAGAGTATATCATGAATGCCACATAGCTCCAACTCTAATAACCCACATGCGCTAATCCAAACTCTATCTGCTTCTTTGTAAGTCTTTAGAAAATCACTGTGTTGACATCAATGACAATCATAGTCATGAATGCAACAAAAAATACTATAGAATGGCTGCCAAAGACTTTAGCATTCATTCCTAATAATCTCCCCCATTGGCATTGATGGAAACATAGATGAAAAACATCCAATGTTCCAAACATCCAATACTACAACACTGCTTCTTCAAATCCTCTTCATCAATCAAATCTTGCTTCGTTATCCTATTTAGTTCTCTCCAACAAATGTCTCGTATTGTTTTTCATGCATACTTCTCCCCCGCTGACATAAATTATAGAAATTCCATCACTAAGTCAACAACAACTCAATGTCAAAAGACACTTTTTAGAAAATACATTTACTAGAGTCCTCATGACTTAGCTCAAATACACATACTCCCCCATAGAGGAAGTACCAACATCCGGTCCAGAAGAAAGATAGGGCTCATATTCCACTAGATAGATGCAACCAACTTCATCACTTCTCAAAAGGAGGTTGGGGCATAACCCCAAGCATACCTCTCAGATACTCAAATGTATCCTTAGGCAAAGGCTTTGTGAATATATCTACTATCTACTCCTTTGTACTTATGTACTCAAGTTTGACTTCTTTTTCAACAACTTTCTCTCTTATAACATGATACTTAATCTCTATATGCTTTGTCTTTGAGTGTAATATAGGATTCTTAGACATAATGACTATACTAGTGTTGTCACAATGTATAACAATAGGCTCAACATATTTTATTCCAATATCCTTCAATATCTGCTTCATCCAAATTATCTGGTTATAATTGTTTGCTACTACAACATATTCTTCTTATGTTGTGCTTTGTGAGATACAATTCTGCTTCTTTCTTAGCCAAGAAACTAATCTTCCTCCAAGGAAAAATGCTCCTCCACTGGTACTTTTCTTATCATCAACACTGCCTCCCCAATCAACATCTGTATATGCACATAGGGTAAAATCATTAGAATTTTCATACCATAATCCATAGTCCATTGTGCCTCTTAAATATCTCAGTATCCTCTTTACTACCGCATAATGTGATTCTCTAGGTTCAGCTTGAAATCTTGCTACAATTCCAACTGAATGTGCTATATCAGGTCTTGTATGAGTCAAATACTGTAATCCTCCAATCATAGATCTATATTTCTTCTATTCTACTGCAGGAGTCTCATCTGTGCTAGATAACTTATGTCCGGTCACCATAGGTGTTCCAATTGGTTTACAATCCTCCATTCCAAATATTTTCAACAAGTCATTCAGGTACTTTTTCTGACTTACAAAGATACCATCATTGTTTTGTGTTATCCGTAATCCCAAAAAGTATTTCATTTCACCAATCATACTCATTTCAAATTCAGTCTTCATTTCATCAGCAAATTTGTCACTAGCTTCATCTTCTCCTCCAAAGATAATGTCATCAACAAAAATAACTATAACTAACAAGCCATTTTCAATTTCTTTTGTGTATAGATTGCTATCAGTTGTACCATTTATAAATCCAAAATTTGACAAATACTTATCCAGTCTTGCATACCAAGTTCTAGGTGCTTGTTTAAGTCCATATAAAGATTTTTTTAATTTACATACCATGTCTCCTTCTTGAGTTAAAGGAAAACCTTCAGGCTGCTCAATGTAGACTTCTTCTAGTTCTCCATTCAGAAATGCTGACTTCACATCCATCTAATACACTTTGAATTTCTTGTAAGCTACATATGCCAAAAGTATTCTTACTGCTTCAATTTTTGTAACAAGTGCAAAAGTATCTTCATAGTCAATTCCTTCTTATTGTGAGTAACCCTTACATACCAATCTTGCTTTTTTTCTCACTACTTCTCCTTGTTCATTCATCTTGTTTCCGAATACCCATTTAGTTCCAATAACATTCTTGTCTTTAGGTCTAGGGACCAATTCCCATGTCTTATTCTTTTCAATCTAATCTAGTTCTTCTTTCATAGCATTAGTCCAACTTTCATATTCACAAGCTTCATTAGTAGTCTTAGGTTCAATTTCAGAAATCAAACATAACTATTCTTGTGCCTTATTTTGAGTAAGAACTCATCTTTTGATGCTCCCAATGATCTGTTCAAAAAGATGATTCTTTAACAAACTCTTGCTAGGTGTCACTGTCTCAGATCTCTCTTTAGATGTAGGTTCTTCAATAACTTCACTATGGCTTTCATTCAACAAATCACTATCAGTTTCATATAACAAATCAGTAGTTCCAGTATTAGACTTAGGATGAGTTTCTTCATCAGATTCATAATCAAGCATTCTTTCCTGAATTTTGAACTTTTTATCAACTTTAACATTTGTGCTCTCAACAATAGTCTTAGTTCTTTTATTGAAACATCTATATGCTTTGCTTTTCAAAGAATATCCAAGAAATATACCTTCATCACTTCTAGGATCAAAATTTCCAATATCATCATCTCTCTTTATATAACATTTGCTCCCAAAAACTCTAAAATACTTAACTAAGGGTGCATGTCCAAACCATAATTCCTAAGGTGTCTTGTCTGTGTCTTCTCTGATTTGTACTCTATTCATTGTATATACTCTTGTGTTCACTACTTCTCTCCAGAATATCTTTGCCAAATTATTGTCAAACAACATAGCTCTTGCCACTTCAGTCACTGATCTATTCCTTCTTTCTACAATGCCATTTTGTTCAGGTGTTCTAGGGGTTGAATACTGTCTTTTGATGCCTTTTTCTTCACAAAAGTTGTTAGACCCTCTAGAAGTAAATTCTCCACCTCTATTAGATCTTAAACATTTAATCTTCATTCTAGATTCATTCTCAACTTTATTCTTAACAATCTTAAACTTATCAAATGCTTTAGATTTTTCTTTAAGAAATGCAATCCACATCATTCTTGTAAAGTCATCAACACGAATCATAAAATACCTTTCTCCATAAAATCCTCTAGTCCTGGTAGGACCACTCAAATCTGTATGAACAATCTCCAGCTTCACTGTAGATGTAAACTTCTTACTAGGAGAAGAACTTCTCTTCTGTTTAGCCATTACACATTCTTTGCAAATCATGTTAGTAGGCTTCATAATTCTAGGTAAATCTCTTACTGCAAGGGTAGTACTTACTTTCACAATGTTATCAAAGTTTATATGACAAAACCTTCTATTCCATAACCAATTGTCATCAATTTTAGTAATAAAACATGTCATCTCAGTAGGATTCAACTGAAATACATTACCTCTAGTTCTAGATCGAGCTCCAATCAGATTTCCATCTGTATCCTTTATTACACAAGTTTTCTCAGTAAACCAAACTTGATATCCCTTATCAACTAACTATCCAACACTCAAAATATTATGTTTCAATCCATCCATAAAATAAACATCATCAGTATTAGTCTTTCCATCAAGAGTAATAGATCCTATACCTTTAATCAAACAAGGTGCATGGTTTCCAACTCTAACTACTCCACCATCATATTCATTCAACTTTATGAACTTTTTCATGTCTCCAGTCATATGATGTGAACAACCATTGTCTATAATCCAATAAAATTTCTTTTCAACTTGAGAAACTAAGGATTTTTCTTCCTTAACATCAGATTCAAGATTTTCTTCTTTAATTGCTACAAATCCTATGTCATCATTATTCTCAGTATCACTTTCACTTAATGTTGTTTCTATACTAGCTTCAAGATCTTCATCATTAGCATAATAACATTCCTTAGATCTTCTAGGTTTGAAATTGCTTCTGTACTTTTTAACTCTCTTAGGACATTTAGATGCAAAATGACCATATTCTTGACAAGTCCAACATTTAAAAATTTTCTTACCATCTGGTTCTCTTTTCAGAAGCAAAGCAATACCTTCTTCAATCTTCTTATCTTCTTCATTTCTAGATCTACTACTGTCAGCATAATCTCCACTCACACTAATGCTTCTTGACAAAGTAGGGTGAACACTAAGAGCACTGAATGCTATCTCCATTCTAGGTAAGTCCCCTAATAATCTCAGGTTCATTTCTACTGCTTCCAATCTTCCAAGAAGAGTCTCTCCTATAAAGCTCATTGTACAAGGTATCACTTTTTCAATCATTAGTGTTGTCTGCTTAAATACATGAGTTAATGTCCTTAGAATTTTCGATATCACTTAATTCTCTATCTTTGTTCCTCCACAATATTTTATACCTGAAATGATCTCTGACATTCTACTAATATAACTTCTAACAGATTCATCTTCCAACATTCTTATATCTTCAAATGCACATATCCAATTATGTAATCTAACTCTTTTTGCATGTTCATCACCTTCAAAAGTAGAGTGTAAAGCATTCCAAATTTCATGAAATTTTTTCAAATATTTAACCTGACTGTACTCATTCTCCAGTAGTGCTATCAAAAGTGCTTCTCTTGCAAGTATGTTAAACATGAATAGATCTCTCTTCCGTAGTACATGTTTCAAGATTGTCTTCTTCAACGATAGTCTTATTACTCTTTGTAATCAACCAATAACCTAGTCCTAAACATAATAGGTGTGTCTTCATCTTTTCTTCCCAGCTGTCAAAATTTACTCAATCAAACTTAGGGCTTTCTTTCTTGAAATTCACCATGGATCTCCTTAAGCTATTAAACTTCTCTTTCAAGCACCTACCGCTCTGATACAAATTGTTAGAAAGTAAAGGCCACCAAGATAACTAGGAGGGGGGGTTGAATTAGTTATCAGATAATTATAAATTTTATCATCTTCAACATCATTAAACCATATAAGCAATATAATTACCAACCATAGAAAGATATTCATACACAATAACATAATGACACAAGATATGTTGACTAGGGAACCTCTTGATTAAAGAGTAAACCCCAGTGGGAATGATGCCCACAAAAGATGCACTAATATGAATATTCCTTGTGAGAGGATGGACTCTGTTAGGAGTCTTATGAATTACATTCAGTACATATGAATCCATGTTAGGAGATTTTGAATCCCTGTTAAAAGATTCTAACCCAATTAAGAGTTATAGAAGACATAAGGACCCACTACCCAAATAACTTTAGGGTAAGATCACTAAACACACTGTCCAAATAATCTTTTCACTACTCAAGAGAATAATATGTTATCTCTTCTCTGACTATGCCAAACCGCACTCACTGTTACATCAAATCTCAATTTCAGATCTCTGTACTTTGCATATCTTCCTTCACAATTTTGCTCCCATACTGAGCTCTTTTCTTCACTTCATGCATACCATATCACACATCATCACTACAACTACTCTCCAAAAAGGAAATAAATTCCTTCCTTTATACCACTCTCAAATAATTACAAATGAGTCGGCATACAATTACAAAATAAAAGTTTCCACACGCTACACAAAAATTACATAAAACTGTCAGCTTCCAAATATAATAAGTCTTCACTCATGTGACCTCAAAGTCTGCACTATCATCCACATCACTATCAATGTGTCTTAAAATTCCCTTTAACTGTGCAAAATCATATTCCATCCCAATTAGGAGATATCATCTGATTTCCACAAACCACTACTCAAGAACACTGCTTCCACAAAAATGATCATAACTTCCATGAATCAATGAATTACTATCTATGCTCTTAACCATAGACATATGACATATCAAAGAGTATATCCTCAATGTCTCATAGCTCCAACTATAATAACCCATGTGCGCTAATCCAAACTCTATCTACTTCTCTGCAAGCCTTAGGTAAATCACTGTGTTGACATCAATGACAATTGTAGTCATGAATGCAACAACAACTACTACAAAATGGCTTCCAAACACTTGAGCTTTCATTCCTAACATAAAATTGTATAGTTACCGAGTATTAGTTACTCCCGAGAAAGTTAGAGGTTGCCGAGTAATTCAGTAGTTACTGAGAAGTTTATGTCAAGTTGTATAGAAGAGTCAGTTCTGCACACCAGTATATGAAGGATAATTTTGACCGAGCATCAGAGACTTCATATGTTGAGCAAGGAAGTTTTGACATATGTGTTTATTATGGCACAAAGACCAAGGTAAACCATTTTGGCCAACTTCTATGCAATATTTGAGGATTGTTGAGAGAATAAAGGAGATGATTACGCTTTGTAATTATTATTATTAATCCCTATGCAAGTCATGTAACCTATCAGAAAAAGAAAATGCTTAAGCGAAAAAAGTAATGAATCTAGATTGTTGATCTTGATCTATAAGCTTCATCTAATGTTTATATAAGGTGATATCAAAATCCTAAATGTAGTAATAATGAAGAGGAGAATAGGAGATCTCTTGTATGCGAAATAGAGAAGTGTAGATGCAGAGATCAGGCAGAGTGACCGAGAAAAGAAGTGAAGGATAAAACATAGCTATATTTGATTTTGGAGATGAAACAAGTATTGGAAGGAGAAGATCTGTTATCAACATTCATAGTGAAAACCAAAGGATTAGTACCAGGTGAAATAGGGTAAATCTCTTAATAGATTCATCCTCATAAGCCTTTATAAATTTGTTAACTGAGTGCTTACTTAGTTGTAAGTTTTAATATCCTTTAATTAAGGTAGATTGTATAATTCTATAAGATCTTAAAAGGGTAGACCCCTCATAGGGTATATCATATGAAGTGATAAAATTTGGTAGCCCTAAGAGGAACACTTTAATACTGTAGTAGTAAATATTTATGGGTTTTATCCCCACCCTAGTTTTACCTTTCAAGGGCTTCTGGGTTACCAAATTTATGTGTTATGTATTTCATTTGATGGATGAGATTAGAATATTTGTTTCATTTCATTGTTTAAATCTATGTTTATCATATGCAAGTGGAATCAGTTTCAAAGTATTAAATATTATTAGACAACTGAATCACCCCCCTTCTTAGTATATCACCCTCCCATATTAGATTTCCAACACTTGGTATTAGAGATGAGTTCTCTTAGAAGAAGTCTAACCACTTGAGAGTTAAGGTCTTGGAGATGGAGGTCTATAAGTTAGGAAAGATCATATAGAATCAGAAGATTGAAATCTGGCTTTCATTACACCATCTTGAAGCAGCTAGAGGAGAATTGAAGAAATCCTTAAGTACAAGGAAAGAGATGGAAATCCAACTAAATTATAGAGAATATCAATAACAAGATACTAAAAGTATATTTGACAATGGAAACTCTATTGAAAGTGATGCTGCTAAAGTAGATTTGTTAGAAAGAAACAACATACTAAATGAAGATGTCAGAAGTCTAAAGAGCGAACAGGAAATTCAATCAGTAAGATTATGTAAAGTGATTGAATAGAAAAAGAAAGTTGAAGAAGACAAGACAATGACATAAGAAGATAAGAGAAAAATGGTTGTAAGAATTGATGAAAGGACATGTGATATACAGAGGCTGACAAACAATCAATTGGATATGGTAAATCAACTGTTAATTTCAAACCAAGAGTTGAGAAGGAAAGATATGTAAATCACAAATATGAGATCATAGAATAATCAACTAAAGAATGAATTGAGATCTGAAAAGGAACTTAATGAAAGGATGAAAAAGCCAAATGAAGTTGTTAAATACTTTGAGGAACTATTGAGGTCACCAAGACGATCGAGTGACACTTCTGGACTTGGACATGATGGGAACCTATCATCTAGTGAAGAAGGAGAATCATCAAAGAATGGAGAATAGAGGAATGAAAATTCAAAGACCAAGAAACCTACATGCCATCATTGTGGAAAGCTAGGACACAAAAAATATTTTTAGAAGCAAGAATGGTAAACTGTCCAATCGTAAACCTAAATTCAATGGAAATTCTTTTAATTGTAAGAAGCATGGACATCAAGCACATGAATGCAGGTCAAAGGTTAGTAAGGCACCTACTACATCTAAATTTCAAGGACATTGTTTTAACTAATACAAATATGGTCATAGAGCACAAGAATGCATATCCAATGCTAAACCAAAGTGGACATCCATCAAGTAGAATAAAACACCTAGGAAAGGTAACACATTCAAATGGGATTACAATACATGGTATAGTTGTCATTATTGTGGAAAGTATGGTCATATTGGAGAAAATTGTGTAAAGACACATTTTAGAGGTGAATCCAAAAGTTGGATACGTGGAAGTCTTGTTTGTTACAAATGCCACAAGATTGGTCACATAAAAAGAGACTGTAGTGCACAAGCACCAAGCAATGAACAATTCAACAATGAAGATATTGTTGAACAGATAAGGAACCCGATGAATAAGACATGGAAAAATGAAGAGGAAGCAAGAAGTAGTGGATCTAGTGAACCTAAAGTCACCCAATCCAATGGATCACGTGACCACACTACTTATATCTAAGAAAAAAGGTATGTAAGGAACTCAACTTTCAAATGTTATATTTTGCACCAATTACTGACATTTTCTCATGGTCATCCATATTTTCATGAATTAAGATGCATTAGGATAGATTTGAGAAAAGGGACAAATTGAATAATTAATTTCGAGCATCATTATTTATTTCTATAGTGACCGAGTCACTTAGTGTGTGCCCAATTGCTGTAATAGCCGAGATATTATATCTATTGAGATGAAATATAAATGGTAGTATTCATCGATTCATGGTTTCAACTGAGTATGAGTATGTGGTAACTATATGCACCCTAAAATGGTTGCCTAGACTTTGGGCCCCCATTCTTCAATTTATCAAATCATGGAACCAATTTATCAATTTCCTGAATCAATGCTTTGTAATATTTTCAATTTAAATCAATATCCTTGATCAAATCATAATTAATTCAATTATTTCAGTATTTCCTAAGGTTTGATAATTTATCCTATGTTTTATTTAATTAAGAGAACATGCTTCCTTTTAATTAAATAAAAAAATCTTTTAATTAAATAATAAAATCACTTTATATAATAAAAAATCTTTTAATTAAATAATGGAAACCACTTTGCTAAAAATAATAAATAATAATAAAATAAAAATAAAAAGAAAAAGACTTTTTGCCTACACATTGAATGCACACTTTCCAAGGTGAGTGGAATATCCTTTTTCCTCTTAATCTCTTCCACACATCTTTTTGCCTCTGAGAATCTTGAGCACATGGATTAACCACAATTTAAACTCCACCATTGCTCATTTCTTTTTGCATCTTAATCTTGACCATCGAAAATCCTTTATAAGGAGCCCTCTCCTTATTTTTAGGGATATAGAAGATTTTTAGTATTGTTAAGCTGGAGGTTTGGAGAGTGATTTTTGGAGAAGAATTTGAGCACTTGAGCTTGAACATTGCAACTTCTCTTTTCTTGTCTTCTTCTCTCATGCCCCATGGCAATCCATTTAGATTTATCTTTCACTTGCATATTATATTAGATTCATATTTCCTTTCATAGAATAATCTTGCATAAGCATTTCCTTTCATAGATTAGTTTGTTTTTATGCATTGTTATCATATAGAATAGATTTCATTTTCATTTGCATGCGTACTCGATGATCATGGAGAATAGAATTCTTTCTTTTCCTACTTGAATCTCTCATTTTATGGTGTACTTGCATGGGCACAAACTAGGTCTAATCTGAGGGCCTCCATTGCAAACCCTTGCACTCTATGAATAGAGACCTATTAGTCACCATTTGAGACCTCATTCTTGAGCAATCTTGGATATAATGACTCATAGAAGTGTGTCAACATTTTAGCACATATTTTTGGTACCCACCATGGGGTAACCCACCTTTACATTTTTTTTTTTGTTATTTTAAGAGCTAAACCCCTTGTGCAGATTTGCTTGGAGATTAAAACCCTAGATTTTCAATTACTGATCATATCTCCTAGCAGGCTTTGATTTTTGGTTTGAAATTCTTTTTTTAGGTTGGTGACATATCGAAGAAGCTTCATTAAAAAATTTAGAATTTTTTGAGGTATTTTGAATTTTTTATAATTTTTTCATTCTTTTTCATAAAAAATTAATTTTTGGCACAAATCATCATATTTCTTAGAAATTTTTACATTTTTGAAAATATCTTCAAATTGTACAGGGGGTCCATTCTTTGTGTTTTAAATTTGGATGCAATATTGTAGCTCAAATAGTTGATTTACAAAAACTGGTCTATTTTGGTAAAATGGGTCTCTAAAACACAAATGAAGAGGATTTTCTGAAATTTTTTACATTTTTGGAAAGCTCTCTATTTTTTAGTATGGGTTTCTATTTTTCATTTATATTTTTGTGGATGAAATCATATCAAAAAAATCAATTCTTGTTGACTAGGTCAAATGCAAAATAAAATAAAATTGTGATGAGTATGCACTTATTTTTCATGGTTCAATGCATGATATGAGTTGTCATTTGGATTATTTTCTGGCTATTATTACTCCTAAAAATTTAGTTTTAGATCTAACCCTATTGTTTTCATAAATTGGATATACATTGCATATCTTGTTTGCTTGTTTGCTTGTTGGAGAGTTCGTGACTTGTTTGCACAAAAAAGGTCAGCAAAAATAAAAATAAGGTAAAATATACTAAGCGCGTTGCTTTGGACTTGAGGTATTTTGTTGTATCTCTATAACATTTGGATTTTGGAAATTAAAATGAACCTCTCATGTGTCTTACTTGAGTGATTTCTTGCTTTCATAGATCACACTTCATATTTGGGCTCTAAAAAGAACATAGATTCACTTTCTTGCATATATGTTTCACATAGTAAATAGGCCCTATGAACACTATTTGTGGCATTTTTGAGAGAGTTGGATTCATTCACTTTTTTTACATGTGAATCTCTTCTCGAAGATAGAACCCCTTGTAGGTAGGGAGGATACTATTACTATCTCATAGTCTTATTTGGTTTAGTCCTCAACATTGATCAATACGTTCTCTCTTGGACCCATTTAGAGAGCTCGGTAGACATTGTTTTTTACATCATGAACCTTGGTGAGTTGGTTTCAATCTTAGCCTATCAATGAATTTTCTTGCTATGTTTGAGTAAGGTGAAGAGGCTAGAGAATTATGCACTACTCACTTTTTGGGTAGTATCAGAAACTCTGATCCTTAAATCCGAGCTAAGTCCCCATGTGGTCCTTTTTGTGAGTCTCCTTTTTAGAGAGGGTTAACCATAGTGGACACTCTCTTTATTGGGTAAACCATGTGGATAGAACCTCAAGCAGTAATCACCATTTTCATTATGGTAGCAACAACTGCTATATAAATGTCCATGTGGAAGAAATCTCCATAGGTGTAGTTTCTTGTTAGGCTGTCAGATCTCCTCAACATCTCTGTTTGATTAAATTTTTAGAATGTGTTAAAACCTCAGTGTGCTTGGATTGGAGTTCACCCTCTTGAGATTGCAAAAGTTATAGAGTTTACCATTACTACGAACCATAGTGCAACCAAATTTTTCTTTCTACGACTATGTGCATGACTGAAAAATATTTTGAGAACATACATAAATAAAATCTTTAGGGAGTAGAATACTACGTCACTATTCTTGTTCATGCACAAGGTTTCTTTGTCCCTTGCTCATTGTTTAAAGACAATTGTTTTCTTGAACTCCCTGATTGCTGTCTTGCGTGATTGATTAGCGATAAAAATCTATTAATGCATCTAGTTGGTCACATTAAACAAACAAATCTGAGTTCCCAAGTGATAAAAACTTCAAATATCTCCCCAAAAGTGCTATGAAATGTTTCTCAACATCCAAATGAACTTAAATGGTATCAAGTTGCACAAAATGACTCTTGGTCTTCTTTCTTCCACATCTCCCATGTCTCCCTAGTCTCCCATTTTTATCCTTTCTCTTCTTCCTTCACACTTCTTTCTCTTCTTCCTAAACTCTTCATGTCTTCTTTATTATTTTCCTCTTATTATCTACTCTACCTTCTTCTATTCATCTCTTATGTCACTTCCATGCTTGATTCCTCCTCTTCCAAAACCATGAATTTCAACTATCTTGTTATGGAACCTCTCTTGAAAATAGATGATCTCGAACTCATTGTTCAATTGGAAGAGTATTATTCCTCCAAAAATCGCATGGGTAATAAATTTATGACAAAAATAAAAGAAAAATTGATTGAATCAGATGTTTTTTCTAGGATCATACACATGATCGTGTCATGACCTCCTTCTTCCAAACATTTTTCATCTTTTAAGTCTTTTCATTATTCCTCATCTTCCAAGTGTTCTTCTTCCACTGGGTCTTCACCTTCCTCTTCTCCATGATCTCGTTCCTCTTCTACTCCTTCCAAGAGTCTTACTTCTCTTCTCAAGACATACCATGATGAGAAACATGATAAACCTTATGATACCTCTTCCATGAAGAGTGCCACGCCCATCTTTGATGACTATGATGATGGACAATGTAGTGATACCTATGACACCTCTATTCCTAAGAGTCCTCCTAGTCGTGTGCTCATGCTTACTGGAAATGGGTCGTCACATTGGAATGATTGTGATGGTGATCCATATGATTCTAATTTGAAAGAGACTTTGATGATTTTTGTGAACAATACCTAGATGATACATCTACTTCTATTGAGGAAGATAAAGCTTTTCACGCTGATTATAAACATAAATATGATAAGAATCTCTCCTCTACGAACTCTCATGCATAAAATATATACTAGTGCATGATTATGTTAATCATGGACCTTTGTCTTGTGATGGGTCCCTTCCATCCCCTACTTCCTCCAATACCCATACATTTCCTAAAGCTTCCAAGTCTTTCCAATCTTTCACAAATCCTTCATCCAAAAAAGGCCCTAATACTTTTCATGTAGTTCCCTATAGTTGTCCTCAAGGGCTATCTCTTAAAGAAACTCAAGCTAACCTTCACTTAGCTACAAATACTTTCAATGATGCTAAACCTAAAGAGCATAATCCTTTATACACTATTATAATGCCTACTTCATCTAGTCCTTCACCATCTCTTCCAAAGTCTTCCTTACAATTCCAACATGCTTCCTTGTCCTTACAAGTGGGTCCATGTCAAGAGGACTGTAAAAATGATAAAGAAAAGAACATAAAGAAAGATAAAGATCAAGAACCCTCCATGTCATCCAATCTTTTTCATGATGTCTCTTATCCATTTCATGGTTCTTTTGATCCTGCACCCCCTTTCTCATTCATTCAACCATGTCTTAAGTCTTCTCCTAAGCAAGATCAAGCTACTACTTACACTGTTGAGCTTATTGACAATCAAAATAACCTTACTACACTTGCGCTTTCCAAAGATGATACTTCCATTAAGGTTATTACAAATAGTGTTGCTACTTCCAATATTAAGCCTATTGAAAATCAAGAGAAAAATTATATGCTTATGTTATCCAAAGCTCGTTATCAAGATCAAAGTCTTCCATCTTTTTGTTCTACCACTCCATGTTCACTTCCACTTTCTACTCTTCCTAAGTCTTTTCATGCTCCAAGAAATCCTATCAAAGAAGTTTCTCCTATCCAAGATGTTCATGATCCTATTGCAAATCCTAATGCTCACTCTAAATATGCTGATGTCATTGGTTGTCATATAGATTTTGATGAACTTATTGATTATCCTTTTGTATCTTCCATGTCCATCCTTGGACCTCCTCCACCAATACTAAGGGCTTCACATCTTCCTTCCATCTTGGTCCCTTATATCCCTTCACTTTCCCCTCTTAACTCTCCTAATTTTTCATCCATCTTGGGTCCTTACGTCCCTCCATCTCCTATCTTTCCTCAAGATCAACATAGATGCATACCCTTGAATCCTTTTCATCCATCCACCCATCTAAACAAGTCATATCATCCTTCTTCCACAAGTCCCAAGTCTTTTGGAAGTAACTTGAATGTTCAATACAAGAAAAAGAAGAAATAGAATAATCCATCAAAAAAAGATTACCATGTCTCCTATAATCGACATGGAGGCATAAATTCAAAAGAGATATCTAAGAATAAAACTACAAGACAAGTATGGGTTCCAAAATCCATCATTAAAGATATTCTCTCTAAATCATCAAAAAGAAATAAAAATCCTACAGCTATATGGATTCCAAAATCTCTCTTGAAAGAGTCTGATGTTGAGAAACAAGTGAAGTTGACATTCAAGCTCCCAAAGGCTTCCACTTCATCTTCTTCCAAAAATATTCTACCATTCCATGCACCTAAACCGCAACCTCTGCTATCCATTCACCATATTCCTTCACATATTCCTTCATTCACATTTCCTTCATCCTCTCACCATCCTTCAAGGTGTCTGTTGATGCTGATTTTACCTGCCTTTCCATCTACCCTTTTAAAATCCTTCCATTCATTATCCTTCTACTTTCTATCCTTTTTCCTCATTTTCCTATTCCTCCTATCTTCCAACCTCACTCGCTTTACATAAAACCTTATCCTCCATTTTTCTCTTCCATCTTCCTTTCCATATGAGCATATTTGAACATATCATTTTGAATCCTTGGCATATCATGGTTTATCCTTTCAAGGAGTATTATCTAAAAAGCTTTCCTTCTTCCAAAAAAATAAAAATAAATTCAAAAAATAGAAAAATTAAAAAAGAAAACAAAAAAAATCAAAAAATTCAAAATGTGCCTTGGTGGAAACCTAGAAATAGGCACCTTGGTAGCAAAAGTAAAGAGAAATAAATTCTTCCTATGGTGAAAACCACTCCCTTGTGGTGCCTTGGATAAGTACCATGATGAAAACCTGGCAATCAGGCATCATGCGTAGTTCTTCTACATATTTTATCCATTTAGTCTTCTCTCTTTGATATTGACAATGTTGACCTATACACAAACATTTGACTATCTTGTGAGCTATCTTAAGATGATCTTCCTTTCACTCCATTCATGTTTAGCCTTCATATTTATTTTCCTCCATTCATTCTAGCCTTTTACTATCATTTTCCCCTTTGGTATTGATCTAATAAAAAATAGTAAAACACGATGCTATGAAGCCTCTTAACATGTCCACTCTTTTGGATTGCATTCTTTCCTTCTTTTGGATTATGCTTTTGTGACTTATCCTATGTTGGCCTTTCATTGTTTGTCCAAATGTGCTTTACATGACAATTTTTCCCTAGCTTGGGTACTCTTGAGGATTTTTCCCTTGAAGATTTCTTCCCTTCATTCTCCTTCATTCTCTTGTCTTCTATCTCTTCCACCATATTGCTAATCCCTCTTGTTCCCCACCTTGCTAGACATTGGGACTACATGATGTGATCTTATTTGGGAGTTTGATGTCCATTCTGTCTGGGGGCATCCTTTGTACATACTTATTGATCTTGAAAAAATCTTTTAAAATGGTATATTATAAAATATTCTAAAAATTTGAAAATATCCTAAAAAATGATCATCTCAGTGAAAACCTAGCAATAGGTGCTTTGTTGTATCTCCAAAAAAATTATATATTCTAAAAATACAAAAAAATTAAAAAATTAAAAAAAATAGAAAAAGTACCATGGTGAAAACTTGGAAACAGGCACCTTGGTAGCAAAAATACAAAAAAATTATAAAAAGTCCTCAAAAAAAAAAACAATTGCAATAAAATCCAAGTGGTGAAAAGATGGAAACAGGTGCTACTTGAGGCCTTTGCACCCTTGTTTCTTAGCACGCGTCCTCAACACTTAGCCTTTCTCCATCATACCTTGTCCTTGTTGCCTTGGTTTGGAATTGGTCTTTGTCCTTATTTAGGGGGCATAACTATGTTAGCTTTGGTCTCTTGGATGCATTAGTCTTTAGAACACCTCGCAAACGGTGTTTTTAAACACCACCCCAACTTTTTTTTTCAACACAACCCCTGACATTGAGTGTTTCTCAACACTTCTCGGTTTGCTCTTCCTTAGTTTTTTCATGTGATCTTACCTGTTTGCAAACATTTGATCTTTATCCTCAGAACTCAGTATCAGTTAACATACATACATTTTTAAACACAACACTTAATGCTTGAGATATGTCATGATCTTTTCTTTGTGTGCTGACTGTTATTGATTTTCATTGAGTGTCCTTGTCTAATAAGTTTCTCCAGGATGCATAGCTAGAGGACTTGTGGCATGGGGCATGTTTCTATTTTCTTTCTACTTGTGGGTGTGGTCTTGAAGCTCTAAAGTATCTCTTGTTGTCTCCTTGAAACACTTGAGAGGTTGGAGGCGTCATCTTTGACTATTTTGCACTACCATTCTTATAGTCATCCTGACATCTATGCCTTGATGCGAGTGTGGTTTTGCTACATTAAATTGGGTAAGCTAACATTGAAGTTACCTTGACATTTATGTCTTTGATGCTTATGTTAGAATCTTTCCACATTCCAATTTGATATACATCACATTCATATATTCATAGTTGCACTTGTGACTAGTGATGATTGTGTGATTTTCTAATTTCTGTTAATAATGGCCCAATGATGAAAATAAGTTCCTTAACATTCTCTAATGAATGATGAACACAAAATCCTATGTTACAGTTCCTCTATTCCAAGTACACCTTTGCATTTTCATGTAGCTTGCATTGTTAGACTTCATGTTAATTTTCATTTTTAGGCTGCATTAGGAGTTTGAGAGGATTTTCCTTCATCTTTCTTTTGGACTTTTAATCAGCTGTGATCACATTTTGATCTTCATTTCCTTATCTTCTTTCGTGATCTCAATTGAAATTTTCTATCTTAAATAGTTGATTAATTTTGAGGCATCCTCTTTCTTGAGGCAAATTCTCTTTCTTCTCTCCATTTCTTTCCACCTCTTCCAAACTTCTATCATCCATTCGCTATCACCCCGGTTATTTTTTTCTAATTCAACCTTGAGGCATAATCTTTCATCCTTGATTATCTACCTTGGTTCTGTGATCCTTACATCAAGAACCTTATCTTTAGTTTGATTTGATCAAATTTATCAATTTTTTTTTTCTCCTCTATCTCATTTCAATTTCAATCATGATGGGTAGTACATATCAAAATTCAATCCTTGATTCAGCTTTATCAATCCTATCAATTGCTTCACTTAGAGAAACCTTGCTTGAGACTTGACAATTACCTATTTATAGGTGTGTTTTCCTTGTCTTTTTCAATCAGCTTATCTTTTTCCTTATGTGTTATTGTTCATCTATCACACGTCTAGGTTGTTTTGTGATCCCAAATCGATCTCACATTTGAACTTCATTCTTTGACTATATGTGTTCCCATGAGGATCACACATTAGTCAAAGAGGGGAAAATGTATGCACCCTAAAATGGTCTCCTAGACTTTGGGCCCCCATTCTTCAATTTATCAAATGATGGAACCAATTTATCAATTTCTTGAATCAATGCTTTGCAATATTTTCAATTTAAATCAATTTCCTTGATTAAATCGTAATTAATTCAATTATTTCAATATTTCCTAAGGTTTGATAATTTATCCTAAGTTTTATTTAATTAAGAGAACATGCTCCTTTTAATTAAAAAAAATCTTTTAATTAAATAATAAAATAACTTTATCCTAAGCCACATTTAATTAAAAGAACAAATCTCTTTTAAATAAATAAAAAATGTTTTAATTAAATAATGGAAACCACTTTGCTAAAAATAATAAATAAATAATAAAATAAAAATAAAAAGAAGAAGACTTTTTGTCTACACATTGAATGCACACTTTCTAAGGTGAGTGGAATCTCCTTTTTCCTCTTAATCTCTTCCACACATCTTTTTTCCTCTTAACCATATCCATTGATTTTGCCTCTTGAGAATCTTAAGCACATAGATCAACCAAGATTTAATCTCCACCATTGCTCATTTCTTTTTACCTCTTAATCTTGATCGTCCAAAATCCTTTATAACGAGCCCTCTCTTTCTCATTTTTAGGGATATAGAAGATTTTTAGTATTGTTATTGATGAACTACAACTTATTTGAATACATTGTATGACTGGAAGATTTGTGATTTGAGATCACTGAGTTGTTGATTAGATATGTAAGATGATTAAATCAGTAATATATTGTCATTGATGTCAACTAGTTTGACAATACTTATTCTATATGTTACTATACCCAAACATCTGAAGAAAGAAGAAGAAAATATATGAAGAACAAATATATCTACATGGGGAAGATGGATATGATAGATGAGGATAAGGATTACATTGGGTAACTTATGAATGAGTATAGGACCTTATGTTATTGATTTGATTATGTTGCATTCATCTATAATGAAGGATAGAGCCAAAATGCACAAAGAAGTGTGGTCGGTTAAAGAAGCATTTCAGTATACACCAACGAAGTGTAGTATATACCGAGCATAGTATAAACTAAGCTTGTCTTCACCGATGCATTTCTTTGTTAACCGAGAAAAAGAAAAGAAGTAAATGATTAGTTTAGCCAACAAGGATTGATGAGCTATAAAGTGTATGATTTTGGAGTTAGAGATAATGTTTGTTACGAAGATCGATAGCTAACAAAATTCAAAGAAGATCTAAAGGATGGAAATAAAACGTGCGACTGACACATCAATCGAGGAAGGTCAAAGTGGCAAAATGGACGAAGATGATTAAGTGGCAAAATCCAATGGATGGGAAGAAAATGGTTTACTTGTCTATTTAAGAGACTAAGATTTCATTATGAAATATATGTCGAAAGAAGGAGACTACAGAGATATCGTGTGAACAAGCTTCATGCATGCCTGATCAAACTGGTTAAGGAGAACTGAACTACATAGATTATTGAGTGTCAGGAAGCTATAACCAAGTGATAGTAAGTTACTGAATGTTGATTGAAATAGAATTGATATATTGATCAGAGGATTTGAATGAGAATAATATAGATCCAAACATCTACAATTGAAGTTGTATTGTAATCAGATCATCTACTGTTGTAGTTTAACCATTGTAAATAAATAAATCTCTTAACAGACTGGACTTGAAAGTCTTGTAATGTCATTCATATAGTGTACATTTGTTATCCTATCAACCCCATAGTGAATGCTAGTTGGACGATAATGGTTGGTCTAAAATCCTCTAACAAGGTCACACCTAATAGTGTGTTTGTAACCTTTAACAGGGTTGGGTCTTCACTGACCTCGCTCCAGAAGAGTGAACAATTTTTGGGTTGTCAGTCCCAAGTGGTTTTTCCCTTAACAGGGTTTCCAAGTTAAATCTCTTGTGTTATGTGTTGACTGTGATGATTGTGTGTTATCATACTTTGCATGTTGCATATTGAATTTGATCGGTAATCACTATATGATATTAACTGGTAATTGGTAAAAGCACAGATATAATACTCTTTTATGTTACCAAGATGCAGAAGTTTTAGTAAATTGTTTTTGGTTATACATTTTGTATTTGGGACTATGGATAACTAATTCACACCCCTCTCAATTATTCTAACAATTGGTATTAGAGCGTTGGTTACTTACAATAGAGTTTTAAGGACTTCATCATAAAGGTCTCAAAATGTATAAAAGGGAAGTTTCAAAGCTAAACAAAGATAACTTCACAATATGGCAAAGCCAAATGAAGCTACATGTATCTAGAATTGGGAATTTTTCCCTCACACTAATGGAGAATGGCTACATTGCATCGCCCACTGGTCCCTTGAACCTTGATCAATTAAAAGATAGACATGAGCATAATGTTACAATGATGGAGATTGTTGCTGCATGTACAGATGCTGAATTTGAAGATATCAAGGACTGTACTACTACTAAGGATATGTGGTATAAAATTGCTCAAGTTTATAGTGGTGATGTGAATGTCAAAAGAGCCAGAGCCAAAAGCCTAAGGGGAAGATTCAATGATATGAAAATGAAGGAGGGAGAAAATATTGTACAGTATAGAAATAGATTGAAAGAGGTAGTTCATGCTATCAGAGGATCTGATGGAGTTATTGATGAAGAGATGGTTGTAAGCAAAGTTCTCATAACCTTATTGTTGGTTTATGCAATTAGAATATCTAAAATTCATGAAAATAGGTCTACATCTGGTAATAACCTTACTCTTGATAATCTGATCAGAAAGTTAACAACCTTTGAATTGAACAACTATGATAACAATGTTGTACCATCTATTGAATCTTCTTTTATGTCTTCTCTAAAGATTGGTAAGTCTAGTAGCAGAAATAAGAATAATGATAGTGATAAAAATACTGATGATGAGCTTGATGAAATTGAAGCTCTTATGACTAGAAGGTTACCTAAAGCTAAAGGTAGATATAGGGGTAAGTTACCTTTAGCATGCTTTAACTATAAAGAGGTAGGTCATATTGTTGCTATATGTCCACATAGGAAAGATGATGACAAAAACAAAGACCGATCTAGTGAAGGAAGCTATGGGAGAAGAGGAAACAAGAGTTACTAACACCACAATAGAGACAACTAAGATAGTAATGTTAAAGGCAAGAAGGTGTGCTATAGAAGATTTCACCGATACTGACACTGATGAAGATGTGGAGGTAGTATTTGTTGCAATGAAGGATAAGTCAAAGGAAGATGAAAGGTATGTAGAGACATCACTTATCTCTAAGGTAAATAAAAATGATACATGGATCATAAATAGTGGCTGTACACATCACATGACATGTGATGAAAAAAATTTTGGTCATATTGAAGAATACAATGGAGGATCTGTGAGAATGGGTAATGATGCACCCTGTATGGTAAAAGGAAAAGGATCCCTGATGATAAATGATAGAATAAAATGTGATAATGCTTATTGGGTAAAAGGATTAAACTACAATTTGCTAAGTGTGGCACAGCTAAACAATTCAGACCACCGAGTTGCTTTTGAGAGAAAGAAAGTGAAGATATTTGGTGATGGAGGAAGACTTGTTGGGAGTGGAACATAATCAAGAGGTAATTTGTTTTATCATGATAATGATTAGTCTTCTTGTTTAATGATGAAATATGAAGATGCATGGATGTGGCATAAAAGGTTATGTCATGTGAATTTTGATAACATGATTAAAATCAGTAAGAAGAAAAAGGTTAGAGGTCTACCTAACTTATCTAAGCTTGATCATGTTATGTGTCATGAATGTCAGAAAGGTAAAATGCTAAGTGTAGTTTCAAAAGAAAAGATTGTTCAACAAAGAAATTACTTGAGTTAGTGCATACTGAACTATGTGGTCCTATGAGAACTCAAAGTTACTATGGTGATAGATATTTCATCCTTTTTGTTGATGACTATACTAGATTAATGACAGTCATGTCCTTGAAAGAAAAGTCAGAGGCATTTAAGATGTTCAAGTGGTATAAAGCAAAAGTTGAGAAAGAGACTGGTAAATAATTAAAATGTTTGAGATCTGACAAAGGTGGTGAATTTACTAACTTTTGTAATGAGTGTGGTATTAAAAGATAGGTCTCGGCACCGAGGACACCTCAACAAAATGGAATAGCTGAACGGAGGAATAGGTCAATAGTTGACTATGCTAGGACACTGATGTTACAAAAGAATGTTTCTCAGACATACTAGAGAGAAGCTGTAATCATAAAAGTTTATGTTCTAAACCGAGTACAACTGAAGAAGGACACTAATAAGACACCCTATGAGTTATGGTTTGGACACAAACCCATTGTAAGTTATTTCAAAGTTTTTGGAAGTAAATACTTTATTCTGAAAGATGAAAGAAATGGAAATTTTGACTCGAAAAGTGATGAAGGGATATTTCTAGGATATTCCACTGAAAGTAAAGCATACAAGTGTCTTCACAAAGTAACTAATAAAATGATTGAAAGTACTAATGTATGGGTTGATGAGTTTGATGATAAGAATGCAGAGGGAAGCACAAAGGAATTGGAAGATTACAACAGATTCACTTACATTAAACAACCAAAGCATCTACCGACACCGTAGATAGTGACAACCGGTCAACAAGAAAAAAATACTGACGGACATGAAAAGGAAACTGAAGAGCACGAAGCACCTACCGAACAAGAAAATGAACCTTCCTAGGATGAATAGAAAAGGAGACATCAGATACTGGCTAGTTTTGTCAGAAGACATTATCCTGAGACACAAATCATTGGAGATAGACAAGCTAGCATACAAACAAGGAGTAAAGCAAGACAAGGTACATGTCTAGTTTGTGAATATGAACCAAAGAATGTAAAAGTTGCATTAGAAAATGATGAATGGGTTAATGCAATGAAAGAAGAAATAGAATAGATAGAAAAGAATAAAACTTGGAGTTTAGTACCCAGACCTAAGGACAAGAATGTTATCGTTACTAAGTGGATATTCAAAAACAAGTTCAATGAGAATGGAGAGGTAACAAGGAACAAAGCTAGGTTAGTATGCAAGGGATATTCATAGGAGGAAGGAATAGATTATGGTGAGATATTTGCACATGTTGCTAGATTACAAGGAGTCAGAATGCTGCTTACATATGTTGCACACAAAAATTTTAAATTTTACCAAATGGATGTCAAATCTGCTTTTCTGAATGGAGTGCTTGAAGAAGAAGTCTACATAGAACAACCTGAAGGGTTTGTTGATCCAAAAAACAAATACATGGTATGTAGATTACATAAATCTTTATATGGATTAAAGAAAGCACGGAGAGTTTGGTATGAAAGGCTACATAACTATTTGCTAAGTATTGGATTAGTTAGAACTAGTGAGAATAATAATCTGTATATGAAAGGAAATTTTGATGATGCTATCTTGATTGCTGTGATATTTGTGGATGACATAATATCTGGAGGACAAGATCACATCTATAAGTCATTTGTTGTTGAAATGAGGAGTGAATTTGAAATGTCTATGTTTGGAGAGATTAAGTTTTTTCTAGGTTTACAAGTGATTCAACAGAATGATGGTATATTCATCACACAATCTAAATATGTAAAGGATGTATTGAAGACATTTGGCATTGAAGATGCTAAACCTGTGGGAACACCAATGGCTACTAGATGTAAAATGACTAAAAAACATGGAACTACTGAGGTAAATCAGACACTGTACCGATCCATGATTGGTAAGTTAATGCATGTAGTTCAAAGTAGGCCTGATATAGCTCATGCTATTGGAATAGTTGCTAGATTTTTTGCAAACCCTAGAGAATCACACATGGTTGCTACAAAGAGAATCTTAAGATACCTAAAGAAAACTGAAGATTATAGACTAAGGTATCCTAAGGAAGGCAAGTTTGAACTTAAGGTATACATCGATGTTGATTGGGCTGGAAATGTGGATGATAGAAAGAGCACCATCAGAGGAGAATTTTTCTTTGGTGAAAGACTTGTTACATGGACATGTAAGAAATAGTCTTGTATTTCTCAGTCTATAGCTGAAGCAGAGTATGTTGTTGCTGCTACTAACTGTTCAAATATTGCTTATATCAAGCAAGTGTTGGAAGGTATGAATGAGGTAATCACTGAGCTTGTGATTATATATTGTGACAACACTAGTGCAATTAATATTTCAAAGAATCCAGTGATGCACTCTAAAATAAAGCATATATCTATTAAGTATCACTACTTAAGAGAAAAAGTATAGGACAAGCAAGTGAAGCTAGAATTTGGTACATCTAAGGAGAAACTTGTTGACATATTTACTTAGCCTCTACCGAAGGATACATTTGAATACTTGAGGAATAGAGTTGGGCTTCATCCCCTATCTACCGGTCACTAAGGTGATCTGGAGGTTGCATCAGCCTAATCTTATCAGAAGATCATTTATCTTGATGCAGCAAAGTTCACACATTGGATTTTTTCTAAGGTTGTGAAAGATTGAAGAACTGGAATAGATTTTCATATCAGTATACCGAGGTACAGAGAATGCACTAGACAAGAGAGAGTTACATGGCTACCACAGAGCTATATGTTTCTATTTCTCTTTGGTATTGTTGTCAAAGGGAGAGAGATTTCAATATGAAACACATAGAGAGAGAGAGATGAAAATATGAACCAGAGACACAGGGAGAGAGAAACAAAGAAAGAGAGAGCAAAGATCATATCTGTAGAAGATAGTTTGTATTTGTAATGTTATTTTGTAACATAGTGATTAAACATGTCAAGCTAGGGAGAGCTTACTGAGTTACACCATTTTTTTAAAAGAGTTGTACAATACATGTTTGGTATGTGTATGACACATTTCATATTTCTTGTGTTGCCATCAATGCCAAAGGGAGAGATGATGAACTAAAATTGATTTCAATACATTGTATGACTTGAAGATCTGTGATTTGAGATCACTAAGTTGTTGATTAGATATGTAAGATGATTAAATTAGTAATATGTTTTCATTTATGTCAAATAGTTTGACAATAATTATTCTATAAGTTACTATACCCAAACATCTGAAGAAAGAAGAAGAAAAGAGATGAAGTATAGCTATATCTACATGAGGAAGATGGATATGACATATGAGGATAAGGATTACAATGGGTAACTTATGAATGAGTCTATGAACTTATGTTATTGACTTGATTATGTTGCATTCATCTACGATGAAGGATAGAGCCAAAATGCACAAAGTAGTGTAGTCGGTTAAAGAAGCATTTCAGTATACATCGACAGAGTGTAGTGTATACCAAGCATAGTATAAACTGAGCTTGTGTTCACCAATGCATTTCTTTGTTAACCAAGTAGAAGAAAAGGAATAAATGATTAATTTAGCCGACAAGGATTGATGAGATGTAAAGTGTATGATTTTGGAGTTAGAGATAATGTTTGTTACGAAGATCGACAGCAAACAAAATTCAAAGAAGATCTAAAGGATGGAAACAAAATGTGTTACTAACACATCAGCTGAGGAAGGTCAAACTGGAAAAATGGACAAAGAAGATTAAGCGAAAAAATCCGATGGATGGGAAGAAAATGGTTTACTTGTCTATTTAAGAGACTAAGATTTCATTATGAAATATATGCTAAAATAAGGAGACTACAGAGATATCACATGAACAAGCTTCATGCATGCGACAAGAAGCTATAATCAAGCGACAGTAAGTTACTGAATGTTGATTGAAATATAATTGATATATTGATCAGAGGATTTGAATGAGCATAATATAGATCTGAACATCAACAATTGAAGTTGTATTATAATCAGATCATTTGCTGTTACAATTTAACCATTGTAAATAGATAAATCTCTTAACAGAGTGGACTTGAAAGTTTTCTAATGTCATTCATAAAGTGTACATTTGAAGCTACAACTGATTTACAACTGATTGGAGAGATTGTTGAAATAGTGATTTAAGATCACATGAAAAGTAGTTGTATAGATATACAATATGTTAAATCAGTATTATGTTGTCATTGATGTCAACTAGTTTCTTATTAGTTTGACAGTACTTATCTTGTAAGTTATGATTACCGAGACATCTGAAGAATGGTGAAAGAAGGTCACAGTAGATAAGGATAAGGAATGCATTGGATAACTTATTGATGATTCTTTGATCTCATTATATTGACTTTAGTATGTTGTATTCATCTATTATGGAGAAAGGAACTAAAAGACACAAAGCAGTGTTGGTCGGTAAAAGAGAACAGTTTAATGTTTACCGATATCCTTAGTGTAAACACTGATGACAGTATAGACCGATGCAGTGTGTTGTATATGGAGCACAAGTTTAACTGATGAAGGTTTACTGACACATTTCTTTGTTAACTGAGGAGAACAGAAAAGCATTTAATGATATTGTTGACTAGAAAATTTGACGACAAAACTGATGAGTTGGATTCACATGATTTCAAGGTGAAAAATCAAAGTTTGTTACAAGGATCTACGGTTGACAAAATTCAAGGAAGATCTGATGATGGACATTGAAATGTGTTAATGTCACATCAGCTGAGGAAGTTTAAAGCGGAAAAATTAGTGGATATAATTAAGCGGCAAAATCTGATGGATGAAAATAAAATGGCTTACTTGTTTATTTAAAGAGAAAAAAAATGAAAAAGAAAGAGGAGAAGAGATACTACAGAAGCTGAGTGTGAACCAGTATTCAGCCATTTTCTAATCAAACAGGTTACTGAACCGAGCTGCAAAAACTGAGCTACACAATGAACAAACCGAGCTACACAAAGCACATAATTGATTGTTTGTAAGTGATATTGATATTAGATCTGAAGTGATATATTGGTTAGAAAACATTGTTGAGCATAACACTAATCTGCAACTGCAATTTTTTGTATTAAGGAAAATCAACCTACTGTTACTTTCTAATAATTGTAGACAGTGAAAATCTCTTAACCGAGTGGACTTTTAAGTCTTGTTTGTGTTTCATTCTGACAAGTGAAACATTGTTATCCTGTAAATCAGCATAGTGAGTGATATAAGATTGAAAGATAAATTCTAGTGCAAAATCCTCTAACCAGGTCACACCTAATAGTGTGTATTGTAACCTTTAACAGGGTTGGGTCCTCATAGGCCTCACTTCAGAAGAGTGAAATTTTTTGGTTGCCAGTTCCCGGGTGGTTTTTCCCTTAACAGGGTTTCCACGTTAAATCATTGTGTTATGTGTTTATTGTGATGATTTTTTATTATCATACTTTACATTTTAGCTATTTGATTTGATCGGTAACTACCAAGGAACTTTAACTGAAGATCGGTAAAAACTCTAATAGTGAATCATATATATGTTTGCTGACTGATAGAAATTAGAGAAACAATATTTTTGATTAATCATTATTATTTTGGGACTTGGATAACTGATTCACCCCCTTCTCAGTTATTCTAACAATTGGTATTAGAGCAGATTGGTTGCTTGAAATAGAGTTTTAAGGACTTGAGCATAAAGATCACAAAATGAGTAAGAGGGAAGTGCCTAGACTGAACAAGGACAACTTCTCAGTATGGCAACAAAGAATGAAATTGCATATAGCTAGAATTGGTGGAAGTGCACTACATTTTATGAAAATTGGCTATAGTGAACCGACTGGTCCTCTGACTGTGGAACAACTAAAAGACAAGCATGATCACAACATAGCAATGATGGAACTTGTTGCTGCCTGTACCAATGCTGAATTTGAAGAAATCAAAGGATTGACTACTGCTAAGGCAATGTGGGATAGATTAGAGCAAGTATATAGTGGTAACACATCTATCAAAAGAGCTAGAGTAGAAAGCTTAAGAGGTAAATTTGATGAAATGAGAATGAAAGAAGGAGAAAATATTGCTGAATATTCAAACAAAATTAAAGAGGTTGTTTATGCTATATGAGCTTCTGATGGAGTAATTGAAGAAGAGACCATAATCAGCAAAATCCTCAGAACCTTGCTACCTGTCAATGCAATCAGAGTATCGGCAATTCATGAGAACTAAGACGTATCCAATCTTACACTTGACACTTTGGTTGGTAAGCTTACTACTTTTGAGTTGAACAATTTTGATAATAGTGTTGTACCTTCTATTGAGTCTACTTTCATGTCTTCTTTGGAGATTGGGAAATCTAGCAAGAAAAATAGAAATAATAATGACAGTGATACTGATGATGACCTTGATGAGCTTGAAGCATTAATGGGTAGAAGATTACTCAAAGGTAAAGGGAGATATAGAGGTAAGTTACCCGTGGCATGTTTTAATTGTAAGGAAGTAGGTCATATTGCTGCTATATGTCCTTAGAAAAGAAATGATGATGATGAACCGAGAGATAAATCTGAAGAAAGTTATGGGAGGAGAGTTAACAAAAGCTATGGACATAATAATAGAAATGACTGAAAGGATAAAGGTAAAAAGGCTTGTTATATAGCTGAAAATACTAACTCTGAGTCTGATTCTGATGATGAAGAGGTAGTGTTTGTTGCAATGAAGGAAGATTTAGAAGAAGATGAAAACCAAAATGAATCTACCCTGATCTCACAGATAAGCAAGAATGAAACATGGATCATTGACAGTGGCTGCACACATCATATGATAGGTGATGTAGATAAATTTGATGAATTAGTTGAATATAATGGTGGATCTATAAGAATGGGAAATGATGCCCCATGCACTGTGAAAGGTAAAGGTACCCTTGTAATTAATGATAGAATAAAATGTGAGAATGCTTACTGGGTATATGGATTGAATTACAATCTATTGAGTGTGGCACAGCTAAACAATTTAGGCCACAAACTGGTGTTTGAAAATAAAAAGGTGAAAATCTATGAAAATGATGGAAGACTTGTTGGGACTGGTACTCAAACTAGAGGTAATCTTTTTCAACTTGATATTGACGAGTCTTCTTTCCTACTTATGAAAGATGAAGATGCTTGGCTATAGCACAAGAGATTATGTCATGTAAACTTTGATAATATGATCAAAATCAGTAAAAAGAAGAGAGTTAGAGGTTTACCTAACTTATCTAAGCCTGATCATACTTTATGCCATGAATGTCAGAAAGGGAAAATGACTAAATCTAGTTTTAAGAGTAAGGACTTCTCAACAAAGAAGATTCTTGAGTTGGTTCATACCAAATTATGTGGACCTATGAGAACTCAAAGCTATTATGGTGATAGATACTTTATTCTCTTTGTTGATGATTACACTAGATTGATGACTGTGATGTTTTTGAAAGGAAAAGTCTGAAGCTTTCAAACTGTTTTAATGGTATAAGGCTAAATTTGAAAAGGAAACTGGAAAGGAAATCAAATCTCTTAGATCAGATATAGGTGGTGAATTTATATCTTGTGAATTTACTAACTTTTGTAATGAGCATGGAATCCAAAGTTAGGTGTTAGCACTGAGAACCCCACAATAGAATGGTATTGCTAAGAGAAGAAACAGATCAATAATTGATTATGCTAGGACACTGATGATACAAAAGAATCACACTCAAAAATTCTGGAGAGAAGTTGTAAGCACTATAGTCTATGTGCTTAACCGAGTACAGTTGAAGAAAGAAACCAACCGAACACCATATGAACTTTGGTTTGGACACAAGCCCAATGCAAGTTACTTTAGAATATTTGGAGGTAAGTGTTTTATTCTGAAAGATGATAGGAATGGTAAGTTTGATTCCAAAGGAGATGAAGGAATATTTTTAGGATATTTTTCCCAAAGCAAAGCTTACAAATGTCTGAACAAGGTGACTAATAAAATTGTTGAAAGTGTGAATGTTCATGTTGATGAATAGGATGATAAGATCAGAGATGAGTAGATGAAGGAACCAGAAGATTACAGATAGTTCACTTACTATGAGTTTCCTGAGTTTCAACCGATGACACCATAGACTGCTGCAACTAGCCAATAGATAAACAATGTACCACAACTCACAGAAATGATTGAACATACCAATGATCAAGGAGGAGCTCCTGAGAAAGCTAATGAACCAAAATAGAATGCACAGTAGAATACACAATAGGATGCACAAGATAGAAGATCCAGGATACTGGCAAGATTTGTCAGAAGACATCATCCCAAAGATCAGATTACTGGAAACAAAGATGTTGGAATGCAAACAAGAAGCAAAACAAGACAAGGTACTTGCTTAATTTGTGAATTTGAACTTAAGAATGTACAAGTTGCTTTGGATAATGAAGAATGGGTCAAAGCAATGACTGAAGAGATTGAGAAAATAGAAAAGAATAAGACTTGGACCTTAGTATCCTGACCTAAAGATAAAAATGTTATTGGTACTAAATGGATTTTCAAAAATAAGCTGAATGAAAATGGAGAAGTGACAAGAAATAAAGCAAGACTTGTATGTAAAGGATATGCACAAGAAGAAGGAATTGACTATGGTGAAACATTTTCACCTACTGCAAGACTTGAGGGTGTCAGAATGTTACTAGCATATGCTGCACATAAGAAATTTAAGGTATACCAAATGGATGTCAAGTCTACTTTCTTGAATGGAATACTTGAAGAGGAGGTCTACATTGAACAGCCTGAAGGATTTGAAGATCCAGACAACCGATATATGGTTTGTAGACTGTACAAAACACTGTATGGGCTGAAACAAGCACTGAGAGCATGGCATGAAAGGCTGCACACCTATCTGTTAAGTATTGGCTTTATCAGAACAAGTGATAATAGTAATTTGTATATGTAAGGTAACACTGATGATACTATTATCATAGCTGAAATATTTGTTGATGATATAATTTTTGGAGGTAGAGATATTATATGTAAAGCATTTGCTGATGAGATGCAAAAGGAATTTGAAATGTCTATGTTCAGAGAGATTAAGTTCTCTCTAGGACTATAGGTGATTCAACATAGTGATGGAATCTTCATCACTCAATCAAAATACATAAAGGAGGTATTGAAGACATTTGGCATGGAAGATGCAAAACCAATGGGAACACTGATGGCTACTAGATATAAGTTGACAAAGGAAGATGAGACTACTGAGGTAAATCAGACACTTTACCGATCCATGATTGGTAAGCTAATGTATGTAGTTCATAGTAGACCAGATATAGCTCATGTTGTTGGAATAGTTGCAAGATTTTTTGCAAATCCCAAAGAATCACATATGATAGCAACAAAAAGGATATTGAGATATCTTAAGAAGACAAAAGATTATGGTTTATGGTATTCAAGAGATGGAAAGTTTGAACTAAAAGTGTATGCCGATGCTGACTAGGCTAGTAATGTGGATGACAAAAGAGGTACAATTGGAGGAGCATTTTTCTTTGGAGATAGACTTGTAACTTGGACAAGAAAGAAGCAGAGTTGTATTTCTCAGTCAACAGCTGAAGCTAAATATGCTACTACTACAACAAACTGTTCCAATATAGCCTATATCAAGCAAGTTTTGGAAGGTATTAATGAGGTGATCACTGATCCAGTGACTATATATTGTGACAAAACTAGTGCTATAAACATATCAAAGAATCTGGTAATGCAGTAAAAAACAAAGCATATATCAATTATGTATCATTACTTAAGGGAACAAGTGCAGGAAAAGAAAGTTAAACTGGAGTTTGTTACATCAAAAGAACAACTTGCAGACATTTTTACAAAGCCTCTACCGAAAGACACTTTTGAATACTTGAGGAATAGACTTTGGGTCCATACCTTGTCTATTGGTCACTAAGGTGATCTGGAATGCTGCATCAGCCTATTATATCAGAAGATCACTCATGTTGATGCTAGCATAGATCGCACTTTGATTAAGTTCAAGGTTGTGATTAAGTTTGAAGAATAGATGGAGATATTAGTATACTGAGATATAATGAAGAGGTTTGGACAAGACTGATGTTTGTTTATTTTGTTCATTTGGCATTGTTGTCAAAGGGAGAGAATAGGCAAATATGAATGAGTGAAAGGAAGAGAATCTATAATGTAAAGATAAAGAGTGAGAATACTGAACAAGAAGAGTTAAGGATGAACTATATAAGGGAGAGCTTATGACAGATAGATTTGTAGAGTATATGTTTGGTACATTCATATTATTTGATTTTCCATCAATGCCAAAGGGAGAGATTGTTGAACCTACAACTAATTTACAACTGATTGGAGAGATTGTTGAAATAGTGATTGAAGATCACATGAAAAGTAGTTGTATAGATATACAATATGTTAAATCAGTATTATGTTGTCATTGATGTCAACTAGTTTCTTATTAGTTTGATAGTACTTATCTTGTAAGTTATCATTACCAAGACATCTAAAGAATGTTGAAAGAAGGTCACAGTAGATAAAGATATGAAATGCATTGGATAACTTATTGATGAGTCTTTGATCTCATTATATTGACTTTAGTATGTTGTATTCATCTATTATGGAGAAAGGAACTAAAAGACACAAAGCAGTGTTGGTCAGTAAAAGAGAACAGTTTAATGTTTACCAAGATCCTCACTGTAAACACTGATGATAGTATACACCAATGCAATGTGTTGTATACCAAGCACAAGTTTAACCAATGAAGGTTTACCAACACATTTCTTTGTTAACCAAGGAGAATAGAAAATCATTTAATGATATTGTCGACTAGACAATTTGATGACAAAACTGATGAGCTGGATTCGCATGATTTCAAGGTGAAAAGTCAAAGTTTTTTAGAAGGATCTACGGCTAACAAAATTCAAGGAAGATCTGATGAAGGACATTGAAACATGTTAATGACACATCAACTGAGGAAGTTTAAAGTGGCAAAATCAGTGGATATGATTATGTGGAAAACTCTGATGCATGAAAATAAAATGGCTTACTTGTTTATTTAAAGAGAAAAAAAATCAAAAAGAAAGAGGAGAAGAGATACTGCAGAAGTTGAGCGTGAACTAGCATTCATGCATTTTCTAATCAAATAGGTTACTGAACCGAGCTGTAGAAACCGAGCTACACAATGAACAAACCAAGCTACACAGAGCACAAAACTGATTGTTTGTAAGTGATATTGATATTAGATCTGAAGTGATATATTGGCTAGAAAACATTGTTGAGCATAACAATGATCTGCAACTGCAATTTTTTGTATTAAGGTAGATCAACCTACTATTACTTTCTAATAATTGTAGACAGTGAAAATCTCTTAACCGAGTGGACTTTTAAGTCTTATTTGTGTTTCATTCTGACAAGTGAAACATTGTTATCCTATAAATCAGCACAGTGAGTGATATAAGATTGAAAGATAGCTTCTAGTGCAAAATCCTCTAACCAGGTCACACCTAATAGTGTGTATTGTAACCTTTAACAGGGTTGGGTCCTCACAGGCCTCCCTTCAGAAGAGTGAAATTTTTGGGTTGCCGGTTCCCAGGTGGTTTTTCCCTTAACAGGGTTTCCACATTAAATCATTGTGTTATGTGTTTATTGTGATGATTGTTTATTATCATACTTTACATTTTAGCTATTTGATTTGATTGATAACTACTAAGGAGCTTTAACTGAAGATTGGTAAAAACACTAACAGTGAATCATATATATGTTTACTGACTGACAGAAATTAGAGAAATAGTATTTTGGATTACTCATTATTGTTTTGGGTCTTGGATAACTGATTCACCCCCCTGTCATTTATTCTAACACATTTGTTATCCTGTCAACCCCATAGTGAATGCTGGTTGGACGATAACGGTTGGTCTAAAATCCTCTAACATGGTCACACCTAACAGTGTGTTTGTAACCTTTAACAGGGTTGGGTCTTCACTCACTTCACTTCAGAAGAGTGAACAATTTTTGGGTTCCCAGTCCTAGGTGGTTTTTCCCTTAACAGGGTTTGCATGTTAAATCTCTTTTGTTATGTGTTGACTATGATGATTGTGTCTTATCATACTTTGCATGTTGCTTATTGGATTTGATCAGTAATCACTATATGATATTAACTGGTAATCAGTAAAAGCATAGATAGAATACTATTTTATGTTACTGAGCTACATAAGTTTTAGTAAATTGTTTTTGGTTATACATTTTGTATTTGGGACTATGGATAATTGATTCACACCCCTTTCAATTATTCTAATAGTTATACTGCAACTTGAGCTTGAACATTGCAACTTCTCTTTTCTTTTCTTCTTCTCTCATGCCCCATGGTAATCCATTTAGATTAATCTTGCACTTGCATATTAGATTAGATTCATATTTCCTTTCATAGAATAATCTTGCATAAACATTTCCTTTCATAGATTAGTTTGCTTTTATGCATTTATATCATATAGAATGGATTTCATCTTCATTTGCATGCGTACTTGATGATCATGGAGAATAGCATTATTTATTTTTCTCTTTGAATCTCTCATTTTATGGTGTACTTGCATGGGCACAAACTAGGTCTAATCTGAGGGCCTCCATTACAAACCCTTGCACTCCATGAATAGAGAGCTATGAGTCACCATTTGAGACCTCATTCTTGGGCAATCTTGGATATAATGACTCATATAAGCATGTGAACATTTTAGCACACAGTAACTGAGTTATCATGTGAAGGCTGAGACAATTGTAATTCACCTTAAAAGTGTACATAATATTTAATAAAGACCTAATTTGACCATTTCAGACTATAAAGTGAAATATTACCATTCATTCTCATTTCATGCAGTGATTTGAGAATTTGTAGAGTGGTTCATAAGCAATTATGAAGATTGATTTGTGCCAAGACAAGTTTATGAAGATTCCTATAGCTTGCCATTGGCAAACATCATGGACTATTGAAATGGGGTATTATTGAGCTACTCTAACCTTTAATTTCAACCATAAATTTGGAAATAAGGCATCCACCTCATCTGCAGTGGTAAGGAAGAAAGGGAAATAATTTTTAAATGTTTAGTAAGTAAGGAGTGATGCATGTAAGTGCCCAAAATTCCAAGTCATACTGAAAAGCGCAGTGAAGGGAGATCTCACTAGATAATAAAGAAGATGTAGATGAGCCTCAATATCATGAGGAAGAGGAAAGAGAAAAAGAAGAAGTGAGTGCATCACAAGATGTGATCACCATTCAGTATATCCCTAAAGACATGCTATTTAACATCAATGCATTGACTGAGGAAGAAATAAAGAACCAAATTCTTAAGCAGGTAGCGTCAGATCCCCTATTACCAAGTACCAATCTCATTCTTATTAAAGTACATGATTATAAAAGGATTGAGGGTACATCAATTTTGGACACTAAACCTTCAAGATCTCATATGGTCATAGTTAAGAAACAAGTCTCACAAGGTACTAGTGCTAAGAAACAAGACAAGCCAATAATAACAACAAAAATTGCATCTACCAAGGAAGATAATAAAGGAAAAGGAGAGGAGAAATTAAAAGATCAAGTAGATAAATATGTAACAAAAAATTTTGGAATTCATGTGGAAGAAAAGAAGACCAAGGAGACAACCACTAAGGAGCATCTAGAGCCTAAGGAGAAAGAGCCTATCCAACACTTAGTACAAATATTGTGTGGAAATACACAAAAGAAGAAAGAACATAAGAGGAAGGAAAAGTCTCTTGGCACACAGGTCACACTTGATAAAGTTATAGTGATTTCAAAGTGGGACACTAATAACTTGACTTATGAGAAAATGCAAACATTTCAAGATCTCTTGAAGAAGAAGAGAAAGAAATAAGAACTAAGGCGAGAACATCACCAGAAGCAGGCACTACATGAAATAAAAGGTATATTTGTAGAAGCTTTTGAAATGGATGATGTGATTGAGACTTCACCTATTTTGGAACAATTGGTTCATATTGTTAAAAAGGTGAACAATGATGACAGTGAATTCAATGAAAAGCTCATGCAATGGTTAGAAAGAAAATTTGAGACAAAGGTACTTGAAAGGGTCTCAATTGAGATATCAAGAAAATAGGTAGAACTTTCTGACTTAGTGAATAATTTAGAAGAGGTTTTATAGAATGTTTATTCTTTGTAGAAGAAATTATACGATGTAGAAACCTTCATTAAGTATAATCAAGATTTCACTGATAAATTGCAATTATACTTGAAGTCTACTGGTCATTCATTAAGCATGGATGCAAGCTCCAACTCTATTAATACAAGAGCATCTTGGGGCTTGGGCAATCTTGCATCACCAAAAATATTTCATGTTTCCTATACTTGTCTGATGTTTGTTTTAGTAGCATAGATCTTTTGAACATACTAACTCTGGAAAGAAGATTGGGGGTAATAGTAGAAGTAACTTGGCTTGTGAAGAAGTTGAGGAATTGGCTAATGAGCCTAAAAATGGTGAGAACTTGATGTTGAGAAGGATCTTGTGTAATAAAGAAGCTGATGAAGAACTTGTCTTGAGGAAAATCTTGTTCAGAACCAGATGTAAGATCGCTGAAAAATGTTGCAAAGTAATCATTGATGGTGGAAGTTTTGATAATTTGGCATCTGAAGAGATAGTTAACAAATTGCAGTTTCAGAGATTGAAAAATCCTAAACCTTATCACATTTCTTGGATCCAGAAGGAGAATAAACTACTTGTAAGTGAACAATGCCTTGTTAAATTCAAAATTGGAAATTATCATGATGAAGTCTTGTGTGATATTATGCCTATGAATTGTTGTCATATTCTTTTGGGTAGACCTTGGCAGTATGATAGGAAATATTTTCATGATGGTAGATTGAATCAATATACTTTTTGGATGGATGGAAAGAAACAAGTATTGTTGTCTTTGATAGAGAAGTTTGATGAAGGTCACTGTACCAAAGTTAGAGTATGTTGGTTGATGGTAAAACATGTGCAAGAGACATGAAAGAACAAAATATTTGATAATGTACTTGATCATTTACCACCTATGAGAAGTATAATTCATTGTATGGATTTGATACCGGGAGCTATTTTTCCTAATAAAACATGACATAGGTTGACACCAGATGAGAAGACTGAGTTGAATAGACAAGTGAAAGAATTTATTTAAAGGGGATTGATTAGGGAAAGTTTGAGTCCTTGTAGAGGACCTACTTTGTTAGAACCTAAAAAGAATGGAGAATGGAGAATGTGAACTGATTCTAGAGCCATAAACAAGATAATAGTGAAGTATAGATTTCCTTTTCCTATGATGGATAACATAATGGATAGCTTGAGTGGAGAAAATTATTTCACAAAGATTGATTTGAAAAGTGGATATCATCAGATTAGGATTAGAGAAGGGGATGAATGGAAAACTACCTTTAAGACTAATGAAGGTTTGTATGAATGGTTGGTTATGCCTTTTGGTTTGACTAATGCACCTAGTACTTTCATGAGGCTAATGAATGAAGTTTTGAAAAGATTCTTGGGTAAGTTTATAATTGTATATCTTGATGACATTTTTATATTCAGTAAAACTAATAAAGAAGACCTTGAGCATATTAGACAAGTATTGCAAAGGTTGAAGGAAGAGAAGTTGTTGATTAACTTGAAGAAATATTCATTTATGAAAGAAGAGAGTGTGTATCTTGGTTTTGTGATTTCAGCTTATGGCTTGAGGATGGACCCGAGAAAGTAACGGATATACTTGATTGGCCTACACTAGAGAATGTAAGATCATTTCATGGATTGGCAAGTTTCTATAGAAAGTTTATCAAAAATTTTAGTTCTATTTGTAATGCTATGATTGAAACCATGAGAGGAGATAAAAAGGATTTCAAATGGACACATGGAGCACATAGGAGTTTTGAAACATTGAAAAAAAGAATTGTAAAGTTGCCTAAAATTGCTTTGCCTGATTTCAGTAAAGTTTTTCAAGTTGAATGTGATGCTAGTGGAAGTGCAATTGGATCTATTTTGAGTCAAGAAGGAAGATCTATAGCTTTCTTTAGTGAAAAATTGAATGATGCTAAGAGAAAATATTTAGTTTATGATCAAGAATTCTATGCTATTGTTCAAGCTTTGAAGAACTAGAGACACTATTTGGTGCCTAAAGATTTTATGTTGTATACTGACCATAAGGCTTTACAGTATTTGGGAAGTCAGAATAACTTGAATCAGAAACATATGAAATGGGTTGAGTTCTTGCAGAATTTCTCATTTTCATTAAAACATAAGAGTGGACAATTGAATAAGGTTGCTGACTAAAATGAAGGTTGAGATACATGTTTTTGATGATTTGAAATATTTGTATGAGACTAACATTGATTTTAAAGAATGTTGGAAATCTTATAAGGAGCAAACATGGAATGACAAGTCGATTGATTATTTCATTCAAGAAGACATGTTGTATAAAGGAGTTCAGTTATGTATACCAAGAGGATCTATGAGAGAAAATATCATAAAGGAGAAGTGGTTTAGGAGCACCCTCAACAAACTAAGACAATTGACACTCATTTGAAATAAAAGGTTTTATATTGGACCCTATTTGTAAGATCTAGTCCCAAGATTGGAGCTCATAAGCCCTTGGTCAACTATGGTCAATAGGTGTCCTAAACCTTAGTATAGGTTATTTCCATTTGGATTTGAAGTATAAAGTGTTTGATCCATGTTGGATCATTAGATTTAGGTTTGGACCAAGTTTGGTCATGTAGGATAAAACATTGCAAAATGTTACAACAAAAGTTGTAAACTTGCCGAGCAACTTTGACAACTTTTGCCAAAAATTGTAATTAACTTCCCAACATCTAGATAGTTTAAAAATTGGTTTGTAACCATTGGGAAAGACCTTCATAAGCCCTGATAGGGGGCTGGAAGGCAAGATGATGTAATTTGGCATTCAAAATCAATAAAGATATAACTATTTTCCTGTAATTCCAAGTATCAAAAAATTCGTATGGATGTGTACGGAGGCCAGAGCATGAAAGAATGACATTTTCAGTTGCACCTATGTTTTGGTTTCATTAGTTCTTGATCATATGTCCTATTTCCCTCAGATTTGAAAGTTAATCAAGTTTGATTCCTAGTTTTCCGAATTAAGAGCCTTGAACCAAGGTTTCGCAAAGATTGTGTGTAATTTCCAAATCCACCATGGGAATTTGATGGCCCTTGGTGGAATTCATGTTTTTAATATGTTATTAAAGGCTTTGTAGGTGTAGGTCCCTAACTTTTAGGAAAGTGGATTTCTATCGATGCCCTAGGTGTACATACCCATGTGTGCACCTTCTAAATTTTGACAATAGTCCACACAATTCACTACTGGAGAATAACCAAGCCTTGTGAGTTGGTATTTCACAGTCTCAAATATATCCTCACATGATCCAAGCATTGTATTTGGATTTGGATGTACAAAAGAGGTACCTATAGTGCAAATTATAGCCTAATTAGGCCTAGCTCCAAGGTGAAATCAGCATTCCACTGTGTCTTGCATTCACAATCATGTCTTGCACTCTTAGCATGTCTTGTTAGACCCAAAATGGTACTTGAATATATGATTAATTGGCAAGGTTGTGTTGAGTAGTGTGTTCGCAGTTAGCATTTATGCTTCTCAAAGGCTACAAGCCTAGAACTAGAATAGTAAGACTAATATGCCCAAATGGATGCCTATGTGGCATATGAACTATTGTGATCTTATGTTAAGAAGCTAAATAGACTAAGGAAAAGTGTATGGTCACCCCTAGTTCTTATTGTAATAGTTAGAGAAAATATGTGCAAAATAGCCTAAGTGTCTGGTTGTTAGCTAGTGATTAGTTGGACTTGGAGGGCTTGATGGGACTTAGTGATTGAGTACCCTTATAGTTTAGGTTGTGATAACCAAGGATCAAGTAATTTACTACACTTGTGATAACTATGAGAGGCACTTACTATTGGGGGAATTTCTTTTAGCACCTAATCAGAACCTTTAAGGGCTTGAGGACTAGTATTGGTCCTTTTTTGTGCTTCTATTTGTCCACTCTGCATCAAGTGGTATTAGAGCTATGTATGGTCCTGAGGATGAAGATATTCCTATAAGGTTTACTAACATGGAACTTGCAAGGATAGTAAGAGAAGAGAAGGGATCGAATGTAGCCTTAACAAAAAGACTTCAAGAATTTGAGAAGAAGGTAGATAAGGAAAAAGGGAATGAGTCTGGTGATGAAGAAGGGAGTGAAGAGGAGGAAGACACCCCTGAATAGAACATCCCTGCATACCAAAGACCCTTCATAGATGCCTTAAAGTCTATGGGAAGAAGGACTATGGAAGAGAAGATAGACTTACCAGTTTTCAGTGGTAAGATGAATTTAGATTTGGCCTTGGATTGGATAGAGGCCTTGAAAACATTCTTCAAATGTGAGGACGTGCCTAAAAAGAAGAGGGTGAAGATGGAAAGATCCAAGTTGAAGGGAGCAGCCCTAACTTGGTGGAACTTCATCCAAATAGAGAGGGTGAAGAATTGGAAGAGCATGATAAATTCATGGAAGAGGATGATAGCCCTAGTCAAGGAGACATATGTGCCTGAAGATTATGGGGTACAAATCCATAGGAGGAAGAAAAGTTTAAAACAAAAAGACATGGATGTAGGCTCATACATGGAGGAGTACCTAAAGTTATGTATGAAGATAAATGTTGCAGAAGATGAAGAAGAAAAACTAGCAAGATATATGAATGGCCTCAAAGTATCCATTCAAGAGGAACTTAGCCTACACTACCCTACCAAAGTCAATGAGTGCTATCAAATGGAACTCAAGGTAGAGGAGAAATGGAAGAGAAAGTAGTAGTTTGGAAAAGGAAAGAGAAATGATAGTGGGAAGAACTTTAGAGGGAGAGGAACCTCTTGGAATAAAGGAGAGTATAGTGGCAATAGATGCAGGACCCCTGACCAAGGAGAAAAAGACAACAATGATTCAAAATCAAGAGGGAATTACAGAGGAAGAAGACCCTTCAATAGATGAATAAAAAACACAAGAAGAGGAAATGGACCCCTAAAGTGTTTAAACTGCAAGCAGTTGGGACACCATGTGGGAAGATGCCCTGAGAAGAGGAACACTAACAATCAAGGTGAGCGAAGAGAACAACTCATTCAATAGGACAAACAAGAATAAAATATAGATGTAAGGGACTTGGAACCATAAGAAGGAGTATGTTTGATGATGAGACAATTATTTCTTCAAGTACCACAAAACCAAGAACCTCCACAAAGAAAGAACCTCTCCAGGACAAAGATCAAATGTCATGGAAAGGTATGTAACTTGCTCATAGATTCTAGTTCAACTGAAAACTTGGTATCTAGTGAAATGGTTCAAAAATTAAATCATCCCAAGAAGCCACATCCTTTTCCCTACCATGTCTCTTGGCTAACTAAGGGTCAACAAACATTAGTGACTGAACAAGCATGGATAGAATTTTCAATTGTAGATTTTAAAGATAAAGTTCTTTGTGATATTATTGAAATGGATGCCTCCCACATCCTTCTAGGAAGGCCTTGGAAATATGATGTGGATGCCACACATCATTGTAGGAAGAATGCCTACTCCATCACTAAAGATGGGAAAACCTTCACCATGAAGCCCTTGCCTGATAACAAATCTAAGAAAGAACCTATTGTCATCATCATGGGTGAAAATGAAATGTTGAAAACATTGAAGGAATATAAAACTAAAGCCTTTGTCCTAATATCCAAGCCTAAGTATAATGTAAGGTATGATAAGGAGGATCCTATACCAAATTAAATCAAGGAACTAATTGGAAAATATAGTGATGTCACTGCTAGTGACCTACGCACAAGCCTCCCTCCTTTAAGAGATATCAGTCACCAAATAGACATGATACCTGGTTCATCCTTACCTAACAAGGCCCCATACAAAATGACACCTTCTCAGAATGCGGAGATCACAAGGCAAGTCAGTGAACTATTGGAGAAGGGACTGATTTAAAAATGCCTCAATCCATGTGCAGTCCCATCAGTCCTAGCACCTAAAAAGCATGGAAAATGGAGGTTGTGTACAAACAACAGAGCCTTAAATAAAATTACTATAAGGTATAGGTTTGCAATCCTAAGAATGGAAGATTTACTAGATCAACTTGGCACTATGGGTTATTTCACAAAAATTGATTTAAAATCAGGCTACCACCAAATCAGAATAAAACTAGGAGATGAGTGGAAGACAACATTTAAAACAACTGAAGGTTTGTTTGAGTGGCTTGTTGTGCCACTTGGCTTGAGAAATGTTCCTAGTACATTCATGAGGCTCATGAATGAGATTTTCATTGATTTTATTGGTAAGTTTATGGTCATATATTTGGATGACATTCTGATTTATAGTCATAGAAAAGAGGAACATCTTGATCATGTTGAATAGATTTTGTAGAGACTCCATCAACAAAAGTTAGTGATTAACTTTGAAAAGTGTATGTTCATGAAGAAGGAACTTGTTTTCCTAGGATTTTTCATCTCCCAAGGCACCCTCAAAATGGATCCATAAAAGGTTTCAACAATCATCAACTAGGCTACACCAAAGAACCAAGGTGATGTTAGAAGCTTTCATGGTCCAGAAACTTTCTATAGGAAGTTCATTAAGAATTTTATCCATGTGTGTGCTCCTATGTTGGATACAATAAAAGGTGGTAAAAAGACTAACTTTGTATGGACTAAAGAAGCTACATATGCATTCCAATATCTCAAGAATAGAGTGGCCCAATACACAATCCTAGTGCTCCGCAACTTCAACAAGGTATTCACTATTGAAATAGATGCAAGCAACTTGGCCATAGGTGAAGTCTTGAGCCAAGAAGGTAGGGCTATAACATTTTTCTTAGAAAAATTGAATGATGCAAAGAAGATGTATTATACATATGATTTAGAACTTTATGCAATGGTACAAGCCCTAAAAAAGTGGAGACACTACTTGGTCCCTAAAGAATTCATTGTCTATACTGATAACCATGTACTAAGTTTTATTAATAGTCAGGAAAAGCTAGGAGTAAAACACATCAAATGGATGGAGCAGTTGTAGGCCTATACCTTCAATATAAAACACAAAAAGGGAGTGGTAAAAAAAGTGGATGATTCTCTATGCAGAAGGGTTGGATTGATTGAAGAAGTACAACTTCAAAGTGTAGGGATTGACTCCCTAAAACACCTATATGCAGATGATCCAAAATTTGGAGAAATTTTTGAGCTATGCACTAAAATGGTAGGCAAATACCATACTAATTTTTTTGATTTCCTGATTCATAATGGACTCTTGTTCAAAGGATCCCAATTGTGCATTCTTGAATGTTCCATGAGAATAAATATTATTAAGGAGAAACACCGTGGTGGCTTGGGATGACATTTTTGGATAGATAAAACCACTGATTCAGTGAAAAGAAGTTATTTTTGGCCAAAAATAGGGAATGAAGTCAAGAAGTTTGTAGAATCTTGTACTATTTTCCAACAAGAAAAAGGGGTATCCACTAACCAAGGACTATACCAACCCCTACCAATTCCCTCTAGACCATGGGAATCAATTTCAATGGACTTTGTAATGGGTTTTCCAAGGACAAAATAGGGTTATGATAGTCTCTTTGTCATTGTGGACAAATTTAGTAAAATGGTGCATTTTGTTCCCTGTAAAAGCACAAATGATGCTTCCCATATAGCACACCTATTATTTAAAGAAGTGGTTAGAATCCATGGTCTACCACAAATGATAGTCTCTGATAGAGATGTGAAGTTTCAAGGACACTTTTGGAGGACACTCTTCAAGAAATTGGGCATAAATCTGACTTATAGTTCACCATACCATCCACAAACAAATGGACAAACATAGATGGTAAATGGATCTCTTGGAAATATCCTAAGATTCCTTACAAAGTAATACACCCAAATTTGGGATATGATCTTACCTCGGGCAGAGTTTGCATTTAATGATTCAATGAACAGGTCTACGGGAAAGAATCCATTCCAAATAGTGTATGGACTTAATCCCAAAGGTCCATTAGACTTGTTGGAGTTACCTTCTGATTTTAGAGTTAGTGCACAAGGAGAGGAATTGGCCAAACTAATCTCCAAAGTATAGACAGAAGTGAGAGAGAGTCACTACAATAGTCCACCATGAAATATAAAGCACATGCAGACAAGAGAAGGAAAGAGATTCATTTCAACGTTGGAGATAAGGTATGGGCATACCTAAGGAAGGAGAGACTACCTAAAGGAAGATATTCAAAGCTACACATGAAGAAATTTGGACCATGCACCATTCTTAACAAGATGGGTGAAAATGCATATAAAATTTCTTTGCCTCATACTTTACTGATTTCTCCTATATTTAATGTTGCAGACCTCACCCCTTAAAAGTGTGTTGCAGATGTTACTAATGTGTAGAGTTCATAGGATGAGGATGATGGAGATTATGTGAAAAATCTCCCACAAAGAAAACCTATGGAATTAGACACAACTTTGGAATCCAAAGTGTTGAACAAAAAAAGGAAGAATAAGTACATGCAATACTTAGTGAAATGGAAAGGACTCCCTCCAATTGATTCTACTTGGATGGCAGAAGAATAAATTAAGAAACATGGCACCACCATTGATAAGTTAACCTCAAGTAGGATCTTGAGATCTAAACTTCAATGGGAATATGGTGCAGGAGCACCCTCAACAAACTAAGACAATTGACGCTCATTTGAAATAAAAGGTTTTATATTGGACCCTATTTGTAAGACCTAGTCCCAAGATTGGCGTTCATAAGCCCTTGGTCAACTATGGTCAGTAGGTGTCCTAAACCTTAGCATAGGTTATTTTCATTTCGATTTGAAGTATAAAGTGTTTGATCCATGTTGGATCATAATATTTAGGTTTGGACCAAGTTTGGTCACCTAGGATAAAAAGTTGCAAAATGTTGCAACAAAAGTTGTAAAGTTGCCGAGCAACTTTAACAACTTTTGCCAAAAATTGTAATTAACTTCCCAACATCTAGATAGTTTAAAAATTGGTTTGTAACTATTGGGAAAGGCCTTCATAATTATTGATAGGTGGGTGGAAGGCAAGATGATGTAATTTGGCATTCAAAATCAATAAAGATATAACTATTTTCCTCCAATTCCGAGTATCAAAAAATTCATATAGACATGTACGGAGGCCGAAGCATGAAAGAATGACATTTTTAGTTGCACCTACATTTTGGTTTCATTAGTTCTTGATCACATGTCCTTTTTCCCTCAGAGTTGAAAATTATTCAAGTTTGATTCTTGGTTTTCCAAATTAAGAGCCTTGAACCGGGGTTTCGCAAAGATTGTGTATAATTCCCAAATCCACCAGGGGAATTTGATGGCCCTTGGTGGAATTCATGTTTTTAATATATTCTTCAAGACTTTGTAGGTGTAGGTCCCGAAATTTTAGGAAAGTGGATTTCTATTGATGCCCTAGGTTTACATACCCATGTGTGCACCTTCTAAATTTTGACACCAGTCCACACAATTCGCTACTGGAGAATTAGCAAGCCCCGTGACTTGGTATTTCATAGTCTCATATATATCCTCACATGATCCAAGCATTGGAATTGGGTTTTGATGTACAAAAGAGGTACTTGTAGTGAAAACCATAGCCTAATTAGGCCTAGCTCCAAGGTGAAATCATCATTCCATTGTGTCTTGCATTCATAATCAAGTCTTTCTCTCTTAGCATGTCTTGTTAGACCCAAAAGGGTAATCAAATATATGATTAGTTGGAAAGGTTGCATGGAGTAGTGTGTTCACAGTCAACATTTATGCTTCTGAAAGGCTACAAGCCTACAACTGGAACAGTAAGACTAATATGCCCAAATTGATGCCTATGTGGCATATGAACTGCTGTGCTCTTGTGTCAGGAACTTAAATAGACCAAGGAAAGGTGTATGGTCACCCCTGGTTCTTCTTGTAATAGTTGTAGAAAATATGTGCAAAATAACGTAAGTGTCTGGTTGTCGGCTAGTGATTAGTTGGACTTGGAAGACTTGATGGGACTCAGTGATTGAGTACCCGTATAGTTTAGGTTGTGATAAACTAGGTGTTAGCACTTGAAATAATTTATGTTGTTTGCTATCTTTTATCTGGTCTTTCCCTACAAAGATTTTCATGGCCCTAGCATGTTCTTCTGGTCCCTGTAGTCATTTGTGTATCTCTGGCTTTGAAACCCTTAGTTCAAATTTTTTAAAAACTAGCCATTGGTAAGAAAAGCCCTAGTCTTGTTCTTATTCTTCATTACCTTTTTGGGTCACTTAAGTCTTGTTAAATGCATTTGCGCATTTCTTTCCCAGCCTGTTGCTTATTCGCATGATGCCTGGTGGTCACATCTTTTCATTCAGCGAACTGGCGATTACTTGCTCTTCGTTAGTTGTCCAAGTTTCCTAGCGGTTTATCTTTTCTCTCGGTGATTGGGTGAACACAATGTTTGCATATTCTCATATTTTCAGGTGGTTTTCTCTTAATAGTTAGCAACTTGGCATGGTGGTTTCCTTTTCTTTGGTCACATGCTCACATGGTCTCCGAGCCCAAGCTTTCTGACACCATCTCAATCTAACAGTGGTCATATGTTCTCATGAGATGTGTTAGAGCTATGTGATCTTAAGATGACCATTGATTTTCTTTATGACACAATGCTTCAAACTATGGGTCCAAGGTGACACGTAGGTACAAATGGCAGCTTCTGATTGGTCCATGTATTAATACAGTGGCAATTATTAGTGGGACCTGAGTTTTCAGCTTGTCAGAGGGTCCTGACATTGTTAGAAAATCAATGACAGGTGCATGATCTTATGGGATGTGTCAGAGGTTTAAGATCATGCACCGACCGTCAATTCTACCTTTTTTAGAAGGGATAAGGTGTGGTGGGTCCACATCCCAGGTGTGCTGATTTGGTGGCATTTGATTGGTCCACATTGTGTGACTGGATATTGTGTCAGTGGGGCCAGGTTTTTCAAGGTTCAGTTGTTCTGACACTTGCAGAGCATCAACGGTCTGTGTGTAATCTGATGGGTTTTTTCTAACACATGTGAACTTAAGACAACCTTCGATCTTCTTGATGCGGGCCCAGTAAAATTTCCTCAGTCTTTTGGTGGTCTTGATAAAAGGTTAGCGGCTTGAAAAATTTCTATGGTTTTCACTCGTTCATGAAATGAGATAGCAGTGTTCTAAAAAAGCTGGCAATTCAATGAACAAGCATTCACATACTCACTAAACTATTTTGCAAATAGATAAAGTTCTTTGCGAACTGACGAAAGCCTTTTTTTTTGCCAGTTTGCTAAAAGGGACCGAGGTCAAATATTTTCCTTTGTTCGCTAAGTCACAGGGTTGAGCTCGGGTTAATTTTTTCATAGCGCGAATAGGAAAATGCTTTGTCACATGTTCGCTAGAGGTAAACCCGAGGTGATTGGGTGAGTTAAAGTCATAAAGAACCGTGAAAGGGAGGGATCCAACGGTCATGATATAAAGTCGATTTGATTTCAAATATTGACCATCAATTTGCTGCTGGCATTATGAAACTGACCATTGTGTTTCAAATTCAAATTTTTGGGAGGGTTTCCTGCGACCAAAAGGACTAAAATTGAATGCTTTCAGGGCTCGATTTGATTTTTTTGGTGGCGCTTGCTATTGCAGTGTGGTCCAGGGTGTTCCATGATCATCTTCAGGGGCCTATAATGTGTTCTTTGTGCTTGAGGCATGTTACAGGTGGCCAAATAGGTTGACATTTTTGGCATTTTTGTGGTTCTCAGTACCTTCTCAAAGAATTTATCATGATTGAGGATCACTCTAGGATTTTCTTTCTCCTGGTTGCCTAGGTTTCTTCCCCTATCTTAAATTTGTGACCATTTCTAGTTGGTTGGGTGGTTGAAACCCTAACCCTAGTCATCTGTAGCTTGTTGCAACTGATTTTGGGTTTCCAAGATGACTAGTGGTGGTATATATTGAAAAAGTGATATTTTTAAAGGGTTGTTGTTGATGGTATTATATTGAGCAAGGAGAGCTTGGATTTTGGGTTTGTTTCTTTGGCATTTTGTTGTTTGATAATGTATTGATTCTACAAATTTTAATGAGAACACATTTGGATTCCAATTTCATATTTGTGTGTGTCTTCTTGTTGTTTTCTTGAGCTCATATATGTTAATTTCACCAAGTGGGTTATCATATGGTAAACAAAGAGTATTTTGAGATTATCTTTGAGTTCCTAATAAAGTCAAGATTAAAGTCTTTCAGATAGTTTCAGTGAGTTCATAGCTAGATAAGGATTTGATGTCTTGATATGTGAGTGAGGGGAGTAATAGGAAAAGAACTTACTCTAAATTCATGTGTTTGAGTTAGGGTTCAGTTGATAGATGTTACTAGATGACTCTTTGCCCTTGGTTAAGGCACTGGTCCATTTTCTAGAGGCAGTCCATCATCATCAATCACACACACATATAAATAATAAAATCTTTCAATTAGTTAGTAGTGGGTATAGTTGTATAATATTTTGTATTCCTTTGAAGAAGTGAATCAAGGGTACACCCACCTAAGCATTAAGGCTCAAAGTGTAGGAGGATCTCATTGTTGATCCTTGTTAATTGGCCCTCTTCCTTGTAGACTTTGGAGTGGTGATAAAGTCAAATTTATATTAAAAGTTATCCATCAAAGTATAAATCTGCAAGTTGAAGATCAAAGGGAACTTCCAAAAAAATGGTGACTTTGCTGGGGAGAGTCCAGAGATAAAGGTTTTCAAAGTGTACTCTTGTTTTCCTATTGTATTCAGTTAAAGATTTCCCACTTTGGTGGGTGGTGACTCAAAAGGTTAGAACTAGTGTTATAGACTACAAATCATGGACAAAAGGAGAAATACTAGGTGCTTTGTTAGAAAAATTCTGGAGGTCACTCTAGAATAGTTACCTAGATAGGAGAAGAAGAGTTGGATCAGAAGAAATGGTGAGTCTACTAGTGCTCCCATAAGAGAACAAAGAAATACCAGAGGTAGAGCACCACATGTTTCCTCAGGTGAGGAAGGTTCACAAGACAAAGTTTCTAGATCAGATGGTGGTTGCTCTGAAGATAAGTTTTATGATACCTCAGAGGCTATATTTCAAGATAAGGGTTCATTGCCTGCAGGTCAGGATGAACAAGCCAGAGAGATGGGTCTTGAGATTGATTTAGATCTTGATGAAGATAATTTCAGAAGGGAGCCCATGAGACCAAAGCAAGTTCATTTCCCATATCAAAATCTCACTGATATAGATGTGTCATCAGGCTTTGATGACATTATGATAGACCCAGATGATTTAAATGCACTAAGGTTACAGTTGGTAGAGCAAGATGCCATACATAAGAGGTTACAAGAGGAGAGAGAAGCTGAAAAGGTGAATTCTCTAATAGAAAGATAGTCTCTCCTTAGAAAGATTAATGAAATGAAGGAGAGAAACAAGATACATGCTTTTGCTCCTAAGACTTTGCAACATGATGTCTTTGGTGTTCTTGAAGCTTTGAGGAGTGAGCAGGAGAGCTTACTGCAAGATCATGAATTTGATAAGGAGGGCCCTATGGTGAGATAGGTTCAAAGTTATGCTTCCCTCCCTAAAGATAAAGATGGGTGTGAGATCACTAGGCCTTCTATTGCCACTGGTGAGAAAGGAAAGAAAAATATGGTGGGACATCAAGCAAGTAGATCATTGACAATACTGGGGGTCCCAACATCCAATTCAAATAAGGACACAGAGATAGAAAGAAGAAGAAAAGAAGATGAGGACCTTGTAAGAGAATTAGAAAAGGCTGAAATTGAAGCCTCCATTGTAGAAAAAAGAAGAAAGATCCAGTTCTTGAGGGCTTCATCAGCTAATACTCTTGGTCCATCTATTACTGAACTAGGTATGCCATCTATGACTACTACTATTCCACTTAGTAATGCTACTACTAGTTCAATTCCTTCTTCATCTACTAGGATAGGTGCTGATCCTAGACAATAGTCAAATGCACAAGTAGATGGAAATGTAAATGCAAATGTTGATCCTAGGATTAACACTAGTTCAAGTTTTCAAAGAAGACCTATGCAATTAGAAGGCTATAGGCAAATTAGTTTTGATGGAATTCCTAGCTACCCAAATGCTTTTCCAAATGATATAAGAGATAAGGTACCTAAGTTTGTTGGTAACAATGCTATTAGTTGTGAGGAACATCTTAGGTTATTTGTTGATATGCTTAACGATATGAGGTAGAGCATGAGGATGTAGTTATGAAATTATTTGTTTAATCTCTAATGGAGGATGCTAGAGATTGGTTTAAGAGACTTCCTAATAAATGTATTGATACTTGGGATTCTTTTGAGAGATGTTTTAAAGAGCAGTATGGTGATAGGCCTAATGCTAGTTTCATGCTGAATGAATTCAATACCATAAGGAAAAATTAGAATGAGTCTGCAACTAAATTCAACATGAGATTTCAGAAGGGTATGCATAAGTTGTTCTAAGTTATGCGGTTAGATGACAATGTTTGTTTAACTACATACTTCAATGCATTTGATGGAAAGATGGGATACTTATTGAGGGAGATAGAACCAAGAACTCTAAGGGATACTTTTAGGATTGCTTTCAATATTGAGAACAATATGAAAATATTAGGGAAATTGGGTTGGAAAAGAGATGACCCTAAGTTGTTTGGGGACAAGCAATACAAAAAAGAAAGTGATAGAAATGTTGGAACTAGGAGGCAAGAAGAAGATAAATTTGACAAGGTGTTAAATGCATTGAAGGATTTGAAGGCACCTATAAATATGAACATCAGTGCTCCTACCAATGAAAGGCCTCAGTTCAACAACAATTTCAATAAGTAGAATAGATTGCAGAACTACCCCTACAACACCCAATGGAAGGATGGAAAGCCTATTGTCCCTGCTGCAAGAGGAAACAATGACAGAGGTGTCCCTGACCCTCTACAAAAAGATTCAATAAATGTCATGGAGGACATACCTTGCTGTGTTGCATGCCAGTCCCCTCATTCTGTAGAGCATTGTGTGGTTGCACATTCTATGGCTGCAATTCAAGATTGTGGCAATGAGGAGATAGATCAAGAAGAAGATCAAGATGATGTTGGATGCAACATGGCTACTCCATATCTAGGATATGAACATGATTCTGATTTTGATGAAGCAGATGTAAATGTGAAGAGACACAATCAGGCCCTTTTTCATCAAGAGGTTTTTTGTGATAGTGAAGACATTGATAAGAAAACATGTAACATGAACTCTTCTTCTAAGCCAGTAAATTTAAGAAGACCTTCTAGAGAAGAGATGGATAGGATTACTAGAGAAATGATTGCTCAAGTGCAAACCAGAGGCATGGTGGCAAGGAATACAAATGAGAAAGCTAGAGGAATGTTTATAAAGAGTACCAAATTTGGAGAGCCTAATGAGAACAAATCAAAAGGTGATCACATGGTGAAATTCAAGAATGTAAAAGGTAAGAATTGTGAGCCTAAGGGAGTTGGAGTTGAAAAATTTTCTAGTGAGATTGAGAAGCCAGTTAACACAATGGCTAAGATTGAAAAAATGAGGGTGGCCAATACACCTAATGTATCGGATAGGTAAAAGGATACTAAGGTAGTGCAGATTGAGATTCCTTCTTCTGCTCTTGTTGATATGTTATTTTTATTGTCCCAAATTACAGTCAAGGTTCCATTGTCAGAATTGTTGAGGATCCCTGAACATAAAGATAGAGCTATTGCATGGGTAGATAATGTTCATAATAATGATGTTGCATGCAATGAGTCTCAGGATAAAGCTTTAAAAGGTGTTGTTGCTCAAGGAATTGTATCTCAAATTCCTCCTATATACTTGGATAGGTCTATTAATGCTAGCCTTGAAAACATTGATCCATTCTTTTTAAGTGTCCTTGTGAATGGAATGAAACTAAGGAACTGCATGATTGATAGTGGTGCCTCTAATACTGTGATGCCTTTTAAAATCATGGAGAAGTTGGGCCTTAAGGTTGATACAGTTCAAGGAAGATGTTGTGTAATGGATCAAAGGGAGGTACTAGTTATTGGGACTATCAATGCAATGCCATACAAGCTGGCAGCATATCCAGAGAAAGAGTTAACAATGAGTGTTTTTGTGGTGGACATCCCTCCTCATTATGGGATGCTGCTATCTAGAAGGTGGAGTGCTACCTTGGGTGGAAGTTTACAGTGTGATCTATCCTATGGCACTTTCAACATTGATGATCAGTTTGTCAAGATTGATTGAGAGCCAAGGTTATGCCACATGATTGAGAGGAATATTGATAATGAAACTACATGTTTTGTAGATACTGATATTAATTATTTTAGGGTAGAGATCCCTAAACTTCAGGAGGAACCTATTTTGTCACCTATCTCTATTAAGGTAAGTGTTAATTTTGTGAGGGGTGATTTGTGGGTAATGTACTTTGATGGTGCAAATTGCAAGGATGGTGTAGGAGCAGGTATTTTACTTATTTCTCCTAATGGAAACACCTACAAATTTTCTTTCACATTGAATTTATTTTGTACCAACAATATTGTAGAATATGAGGCATTTTTGTTAGGACTGAGGTTGGCACAAAAATATGGTATTAAGTGTTTAAGTGTTGTTGGTGATTCTGAGTTGGTGGTGTCCCAAGTCAGGTCAGTATATGCTTCCAAGAACAAAAGGCTAAAACAATATAGGAATGCAGTTTGGGATTTGATTGAAAATTTTGATGCCTTCAATATTGAGTGGAAGGATAGGAGTAATAATAAGATGGCTGATTTGTTAGCCAATATTGCAATCAATCCTAGTGATATTACTTTTGCTAGTATCTCTAAAGTTGAAATTTAGGCTAGGCCTAGTGTACTAGACAATATTGAAAACTGGAAATTTTTTGATGATGATAATGATATCTTCAAGTTTATGAGTTGTGAGGATCAGTATCATGGTCAGGAATTTTATTTTTTAGCTTTGGTTGAGTCTATATAAGGAAAAGAGGTTGTCTTTGGCAATGAAGTTATTCAGCTTAGAACTAACAAGGTGCCCAAGGGGCTTGTTGTTTTGGAGACTGTCTTTGATAACCAGGATAGAGTTCAAAAGAATATCAAAAGAGAAGATCATGCTGATCTAGAGGAGATAAACCTTGGAACACATGAGGCACCTAAGAAGGTGTACATTGGTAGGGACATGTCTCACAATGTGAGAAAATCTTTGATTGAATTGTTAAGAAAATTCAGGCATGTTTTTGCATGGTCATATGATGACTTGAAGGTTTATAGAGAAGATTTGTTTCAGCATGTCATTCCATTGAAAGAAGATGCTAAACCTTTTAGGAAAAAACAAAGGCCTATAAATCCCACTTTTCCACCCAAGATGCAAGAAGAGTTGATGAAGTTGAGAAATGCTGGAATTATCAAGCCTGTAAGGCACTCTTCTTGGGTTTCAAACCTTGTACCTATGAGAAATAAAAATGGTGATATCAGGCTTTGTGTGGACTTCAGGAACTTGAACATCAGCTCATTAAAGGATAACTATTGTCTTCCCAATATGGAAGCCATGTTGCAGAGAGTGACCGGATCAGAATTGATGTCTATGATGGATGGTTTCTCCGGTTACAATCAGGTAATTGTCAAAGAATCAGAACAATTCAAGACAACTTTCACAACACCTTGGGGGACATATGTTAATGTGAGAATGCCTTTTGGTCTCACAAATGCTGGTGCTACTTTTTAGAGGGAAACAAATGTTTCCTTTTTAGGTTTCATAAATGATTTCCTTATTATTTATCAAGATGATTTAACTTCCTATTCCAAGAAGAAAGAAGACCACTGTACTCATTTAGAGAAAATATTTGTAAAGGCTTTGGAATATGGCATTTCATTAAACCCAAGAAAATGTGCATTTGGTGTCATTGAGGGTAAGTTGCTTGGCCACTTGGTTGGGAAGCAAGGAGTGAGAATTGACTCTGAGAGGGTAGCAGCTATTGATAAAATTCAGAGACCAAAGAATGTTAAAGGGATTCAGTCCTTCTTTGGTCAAGTCAATTTCTTAAGGAGGTTTGTGACAAATTTTGTAGAGGATACTAGACCTATTTCTAAGATGTTGAAGAAGGGATCTACAATCAATTGGGAGGGTGAGCCTGATGAGGCTTTCAAAAATATCAAACAAGCTATCAAAGATGCACCAGTGCTTAAGGCACCTGATTATAATGTCCCAATGCACATTTTTTCCTTTGCATCTTTTCAGACTATTGTTGAAATTTTGTTACAAAAGAATAAGGATGGTTTTGAGCAGCCTATTGCATTTTTCAGTAAATCTTTGCAGGCTATTGACTTGAAGTATGACATAAATGAGAAACAAGCATATGCACTTGTGAAGGAAGTCAAGGCTTTTAGGTGCTACTTGATGGGGGCAGTTGTGATTTCTTTTGTGCCAAGTGCAGTAGTCAAGGATATTTTCTCACAGGAAGAGGTGTATGGGAGAAGATGCAAATGGATCAATAGGATCCAAGAGTTCAACATTGATATCCAAATTACTAAATTGATATCTAATCTTGATGCAAATCAAATAAATCAAGCTAAAATTGATTATACATGTGACATGGATGATTGTATCTAGTATCAAGATATTATCTATTACTTGAGAAATATGAGATGTCCAGCAAGAATGAATGATAATCAGAGGAGGACATTGAAATTATAGGCCATCAAGTATGTAATTGTGAAATGTAAATTGTATAGAAAGAATTTAGATTGCATACTTTTGAAATGTGTTGATGAAGATCAGGCTAACAAGTTGCTAAAAGAAATTCATGAGGGGCTTTGTGGTGGACATTATATGGGTAAAACAATTGCTCATAAAATCTTGAGAGCAGGATTCTGGTGGCCCACAATCTTCAAGGATGCAGAATAGTTGGTAAGGATGTGTGATGCTTGTCAAAGGTTCTTTGGCAAGCTTAAGTTCTTAGGCAATATGCCCTTAAAACTAGTAGAAGTATAGGCTCCTTTCCAACAATGGGGAATTGATTTAATAGGGGAGATACCAAACAAGTCAAGTGGAGGACATTCATGGATCTTAGTTGCCACTAATTATTTTACAAAGTGGGTAGAGGCTATACCTACACGAAATGCAACTAGTAAGGTGGTAATTGATTTTCTATTGAATAATATTGTTACAAGGTTTGGGTGCCCTGAGAGAATAGTAAGTGACAATGCCATGTTCTTTAGGTCTACTGAATACAAGGAATTCTGCAAAGGTTTAGGAATTTAGATCTCAAATTCCTCACCTTATCATCCACAAGGAAATGGTCAGGCATAATCTACTAATAAGAGTCTGATTAAGATCTTCAAGAGGATTCTTGAAAAGAATAAGAGGGCATGGAATTCAAAGTTTCCATTAGCTCTATGGGATAATAGGGTGACTGTAAAGAAGGAAATTGGTTGTGCACCATTTGACCTAGTATATGGAATTCATGCAGAATGCCTCAGAATAATTTATTGGAAATGTACAAGTTTGTTGAGTTACATGATGATGATATAGATGATGAGATGCAGTTGAGGATTGAGGACCTCATTAGGCTAGATGAAACTAGAAGAGAATCAGTTGCAAGAAATGCCAAATTGCAGTTGCAGGTTAGGAATTTGTATGACAAGAAGACTGTTGAGAGGAAGTTTGAACCTGGTGATTTGGCATTAATTTGGAATGCCAGGTTGGAGGATAAAGGAAAAAATGGTACATTTTATCCAATCTGGCTAGGGCCATACCTAATTCATGAGAAATGGGACCAAGATTCATACATTGTCAAAGAGTTAAATGGTGAAGTTCAGGAATTGCCAATTCATGGACAATTCTTGAAGAAATACTTCAATTGAAGGTATCTTTCTTTCCATGAATAGTAGTTAGGTCTGTATAAATTGTAAATTCTATAAATAATTGCTTGCCCCTATTCTTCTTTGTTTTAGTTCCTAAGGTTTTTCCCTGTGGCTCTCAGTTGTTCAAAATTTTGTCTAGTAGGTGGTCTGCTATAACCAGTGATTCTAGATTCTTGATGTGCCTACAAGAGCCACACATCTCGAGACAGAGCCACTGTTAGCACTTGAAAGAATTTCTGTGGTTTTCTATCTCTTATCTGGTCATTCCTTGAAAATATTTTCATGGCCCTAGCATGTTCTTCTGGTCCCTATAGTCATTTGTGTATCCCTGGCTTTGAAACCCTTAGTTCAAATTTTTGAAAAACTAGCCATTGGAAAGAAAAGCCCTGGTCTTGTTCTAATTCTTCATTACCTTTTTGGGCCACTTAAGTCTTCTTAAATGCATGTGTACATTTCTTTCCTAGCTTGCCACTTATTCACATGAGGCCTAGCGGTCACATCTTTTCATTTAGCGAACTGGCGATTACTTGCTTGTCACTAGCTCTCCAGGTTTCCTAGAGGTTTATCTTTTCTCTCAGCGATTGGATGAACACAGTGTTTGCGTATTCTCTTGTTTTTGGGTGGTTTTCTCTTAATAGTTAGTGACTTGGCATGGTGGTTTCCTTTTATTTGGTCGCATGTTTGCATGGTTTGCAGGCCCAAGCTTTCTAACACCATCCCGATCTAACAGTGGTCGTATGTTCTCATGAGATGTGTCAGAGCTATGCGATCTTAAGATGGCCGTTGATTTTTTTATGACATGATGCTTCAAACTATGGGTCCAAGGTGACACGTAGGTACAAATGGTGGCTTCTCATTGGTCTTTGTATTAATACAGTGGCAAGTGTTAGTGGGCCCTAAGTTTCTGGCTTGTTAGAGGAAACTGACATTGTTAGAAAATCAACAATGGGCGCATGATGTTATGGGATGTGTCAGAGGTTTAAGATCATGCATCAACCATCGATTCTACCTTTTTCAAAAGGGATAAAGTGCAGCGGGTCCACGTGCCAGGTGTGCTAATTTGGTAGTATTTGATTGGTCCACATTGTGTGACTAGATATTATGTTAGTGGGGGCCAGGTTTTTCAAGGTTGAGTTGTTCTGACACTTGCAGACCATCAACGGTTGGCGTGTAATCTAATGGGTTTTTTCTGACACATGCAAACTTAAGACAACTGTTGATCTTCCTGACATGGGCCCCATAAAATTTCCATAGTCTTTTGGCGGTCTTGATAAAAGGTTAGCGGCTTGATAAATTTCTATGCTTTTCGCTCATTCACGAAATGAGATAGCGGTGTTCTAAAAAAGGTGGCGGTTCAACGAACAAGTGTTTGCATTATCACTAAACTATTTGGCAGATAGATAAAGTTCTTTGCGAACTAATGAATTCCTTCTATCGCTAGTTCGCTAAAAGGGACCGAGGTCAAATATTTTCCTTTATTTGCTAAGTCACAGGGTTGAGCTCGGGTTAAGTTTTTCATTACACAAACAAGAAAATGCTTTGTCGCATGTTCGCTAGAGGTAAACCCAAGGTGACTAGGTGAGTTAAAGTCACAAAGAACTGCGAAAGGGAGGGATCTGACGGTCATGATATAAAGTTGATTTGATTTCAAATATTGACTGCTGATTTTCTACTGGCGTTATGAAATTGACCATTGTGATTCAAATTCAAATTTTTGGGAGGGTTTCCTATGACCAGAAGGACTAAAATTGAATGCTTTCACAGCCAGATTTGATTTGTTTTGTGGTTCTTGCTATTACAATGTGTTCTAGGGTGTTCCATGATTGTTTGCAGGGGCCTATACTATGTTCTTTGTGCTCGAGGTGTGTTGCAGTTGGTCGAACAGGTTGACATTTTGGGCATTTTTGTGGTTCTCAGTACCTTCTCAGAGAATTTATCATGATTGAGATCACTCTGGGATTTTCTTTCTCTTGGTTGCCTGGGTTTCTTCCCCTATATTAAATTTGTGACCATTTCTAGTTGGTTGGGTGGTTGAAACCCTAACCCTAGTCATCTGTAGCTTGTTGCAACTTGTTTTGGGTTTCCAAGATGACTAGTGGTGGTATATATTGAAAAAAGTGATATTTTGTAAGGGTTGTTGTTGATGGTATTATGCTGAGCAAGGAGAGCCTTGATTTTGGGTCTGTTTCTTTGGCATTTTGTTGTTTGATAATGTATTGATTCTGCAAATTTTAATGAGAACACATTTGGATTCCAATTTCATATTTGTGTATGTCTTCTTGTTTTGTTCTTGAGCTCATATATGTTAATTTTACAAAGTGGGTTATCATATGGTAAACAAAGTGTATTTTGAGATTATCTTTGAGTTCCTAACAAAGTTAGGATTAAAGTCTTTCAGGTAGTTTCAGTGAGTTCATAGCTAGATAAGGATTTGATGTCCTGATATGTGAGTGAGGGGAGTAATAGGAAAAGCACTTACTTTGAATTCATGTGTTCGAGTTAGGGTTCAGTTGATATATGTTATTAGGTGACTCTTTGCCCTTGGTTAAGGCACTGGTCCATTCTCTAGAGGTAGTCCATCATCATCAATCACACACAGATATAAATAACAAAATATTTCAATCGGTTAGTAGGGGGTATAGTTGTATAATATTTTGAATTCCTTTGAAGAAGTGAATCAAGGTTACACCTACCTAAGAATTAAGGCTCAAAGTGTAGGAGGATCTCATTTTTTATCCTTGTTAATTAGCCCTCTTCCTTGGAGACTTTGGAGTGGTGATAGAGTGAAATTTATATTTAAAGTTATCCATCAAAGTATAAATCTGCAAGTTGAAGATCAAAGGGAACTCCCAACACTAGGATCACGTCATTTCCTACACTTGTGATAACTGTGAGAGGAACTTACTATTGAGAGACTTTCTTTTAGCCCCTAACCAAAACCTTTAAGGGCTTGAGGACTAGTATTGGTCCTTGTTGGCACTTTTGGTTGTCCACTTTGCATCAAGAAGCATAGTGGTGGACTTGCTGGATATTTTGGGATTGGTAAGACAATCAAATTTATTTCAGAGAGATACTTTTGGCCGTAGATTTATAGAGAATGGTGAGGGGTTGCAAAGTTTGTCAAGTAGAAAAAGGAATTAGCCAGAATGTGGGATTGTATACACCTTTTCTTGTACCTGATAGACCATGGGAAGATGTGAGTATGGACTTTGTTCTTTGATTTCCTAGAACTCAGAGAGGTAATGATTCTATTTTGGTAGTAGTTGACAAATTTTCAAAAATGGCACATTTCATACCTTGTAAGAAGATGTTTGATGCCTTCCATGTAGCTAAATTATTTTTCAAGGAAGTGGTAAGATTGCATGGTTTTCCTAAGTCTATTATTTTAGACAGAGAAAATAAGTTTACTGGTTATTTTTGGAGAACACTTTGGAATAAGATGAATATTGAGTTGAAATTTAGTCCTATATTTCACCCTCAGACAAATGGACAGACTGAAGTTGTGAACAAAAGTTTGGGAAACTTATTGAGATGTTTAGTTGGAGATAAGCCTGCTAATTGGGATTTAGTTTTGGCGCAAGCTAAATTTGCATATAACAATTTTGTAAATAGAAGTAATAAGAAGATGCCATTTGAGATTGTTACTGGATTTCACCCTAAAGGAATTATAGAGCTGAGAGAATTGCGTATTGAGACTAGAAGAAGTTTTGAAGCTGATCATTTTTTAGAATACATGAGAACTTTTCATGATGAAGTTAATAGGAATTTGGAGGATAGTAATTTGAACTACAAGCAGAGAGAAGATAAGACAAGGAGACATAAATCTTTTGAAGTTGGAGATGAATTCATGATTTATTTAAAGAAAAATAGATTTCCAGTTGGTACCTACAACAAATTGAAGATGAAGAAATTTGGACCATGTAAGATTCTGAAGAAGTTTGACAGTTGAAATGTATATGAAGTAGAATTGCCTGAAGACATGGATATATCACCTCTATTCAACATTGCAGATATTTTTGAGCATTTTGAATCACCTGATGAGACTAAAAATAACATGGATTTTCCTAAGAAAAATAGGGACATCATTGAGAAGATCTCGAATAGCAAAGTAAGAAAGAGTACAAGAGGAAATGACTACATAGAATACCTAGTTCAATGGAAAAACAAACCCTTCAAAGATAGTTCATGGATTACACAAGCTGAATTGGATCTTCATGATTTAGGTCAGAGTTTGAGCAATGTCTAATGTGGACATCCATTCTTTTGTAACCCCAGGTGTTTGATGCTGGAGCATCTTGGGGCTTGGGCATTCTTGCATCACCAAAAATATTTCCTATTTCCTGTACCTATCTAATATTTGTTTTAGCACCAATGTTTATGTTGGTTTCTTACCTTGCAAAGTTAATGCAGTGATGTGGACCTAATGTGAAAACTCTCCTAAGGGTGGACATCCTAATTCATTTAGGTTTGGAAGTTATCACAATTCTCCTCGGGCATCGATTTTCCACCAGTTTCGCTCATGAAATGTGTGGTATTTCATCCTGCGTGGTTCTGTATGGAGGAATTGGATCTTTCATGGTTGGGATTCTATTCTTGGATCATGTGTGGACATAAATCTATCTTCACATCATGTTTTGTTGATTCTAGCTTTAGTTTTGGTTTCTCCTCCTAAGTGGACCTATATTGTAATTAAATACCTGACTAGACAACTTGTGGCTTTGTTGGCTATATATTTTAAGCTTGGGTTGTTGTAGAGAGGTAGCTTAGTTATATTAGAAGAGATACACCAGAAGAATAAGTAGAAGGTTGTGAATTATGATTCAAATCTCATAAATTCATTGTATAAGGCCAAAACCTAGAAGGCCTCACAGCCAGGCATGTTGTTAATATATTAATTGCACAAGTGTGGTTGCCAATTTCTTGTCTCATATCCATTGTGTTTTACTTATTTCTTTCATGAATTCATATTGCTTCCATGTGTAACTCTTCACATGGCTTGTTGTGTGTTTAAGCAATCTTAATTAACCTTGATTCTTCTTTTACCTCCCTGCCCTTGCGTCATCTATTCATTTCACATAATTACTTCATACACAAGGGAGATTAGCAAGCTAATAGCTAATGATAGGAGAATAAGAGCCAAACTAATCTCCATAAAAAATATGTCAACACATCATCTAGAGGTTATGAAGAGAGAATTGGCATCAGCAAAGGAGTTAGTACAAAGAGATCCTCATCTCTCTATTGCCAAAAGTTTGGTTGATCTAGCTGCCCAACTAGAGATCAAGATACATGTTTTGGAGTCTATAAGGTCTGAATGGGACAATGCCTTAGAAATAATTATGCAGCTCCACAAACCATTTTTTGATAAGTATTTTCTTAGCCCTACACCCACCAACTTCAAGTGACAAAAATAAGGGGGAAATAGTAAGATCAATCATGATATAGTGAGGAATAAATATACAATGATCATCAAAAAAGAGATATAGAAAGGTGTGACATATTGTAGTGTAGTGTATGTCAACATTCATGTGGGTGGGTGTTTGAAGTTGGGTAGCAATTCCACAGAAGTCCGCATTGGTAAAAAAATGCAATAAGAAACGGGCACCCAATTTTTACAAATCGGGTGCCTATTTAGGTTCGAGAGCCCGATCCATTTTCAAAAATCAAGTGCCCGTTTACAAAATATCTAATTGTGTCTGTTGTGGTAGTTGGTACATGGCTACATAAATACCTAACAAGAAGGAATGGTTTACTATCTTCTGAAGACTAGCAATCAGAAAAGAAGATTATGCACTATTCCCATTTGGTAGTGGCAACAAATATCAAATTGGAAAGATACAAAGGGAGACCTAATAATAAAATATTATGGACACTTTCAATGGAAGAGCATAAGGAAATCATAGACGCATTGCAAAAAAGAGAGGATGCTAATGGTACATTAGGTTGAATCAAATTTATGCATGTAAGTTTTTGTTCAATTTTTCATATTTTTATATGTTTTCTACATGTCTTCTTTGAAGTGTCATAATTTATAATTTAGACATATTGATTTGAAATTTAAATTTAAATTGACTTTAAATGAACTTGTATGAATTCTAACATTTCAACATGTTTATTTTTATGATACAAGATGTCTAGAAGAACATATACATGAACTATTTATGTAGTACAATGCACTCTTGTATTCATACAATTTTGGATTTGTAATTTAAGTTCACATGAGCTCACTTTTATTCATCGAATTTTGTTTTAAATATTTAAGTTAAATTCATAACTTTGGATTCACCTAATTTTGTTCTAAATATTAAACTATGCACATTGGTCAGATTATGTTCACTTAATAGATTATGATAGATTTATTTGTTTATCCATAAATTCATTGTTCAAATTAATAGATCTCATTGGTAGATAGATGGTTTTTAATAGTTAATTAAACTCAATAAAGTACTTGTAACATCGAAGTCAATATTAATTAATGGATTTTAATAGTTAATTATCAAAGTCAATATTAAGTTTGTAACATCCATATTGTTCTTGTCAATTACATGTATTAATAGATCTCATTGTTAGATAGATGGTTATTTTTATAGTTAATCAAAGTGTTCATATTACTTGTAATGTATCTAGATAGTTTAGTTCTCAATTACACATGAATTAATAGATCTCATTGTTAGATAGATGGTTTTTTTAGGATATTGATAAATTTAATTACAATTGATATTAAAAATGATTTATTTTCCATAAGCTCATATATATAGATGACAAGTCATGATTAAGATAAATAACATAACAAGTCTTGAAATAATTTACATGTATCCTAATGTCCATCATATCAACTCATGATATATACATACAATCACAAAACAAAGTCCTACTCTAAAAACAAGTTCAATTACAATATATGATAACAAGTGGACTAGTATGTAATGCAAGTCCTACTCTAACAACAAGTAAAAATAATATGAATAAGACCAAATAATCACCATCATAATCTAAATAATATGACAACAAGTCATCATAACACAAGTGCAAATAATCATCATCATAAAACAAGTCCAAATAGTCATCATAATCTAACTCTACTCATCTAGTTGATCTATAGTCCTCTTCACTCCACATGAAGAGGACTGGGATGCATCAACATGCTCTGTCTGGTCTTGAGTACCCTCATCATCAGCTACATGAGAAGTGGATGCAGCCAAGTCCTATAAAAACATTTAAAGTAAATTTTTTTAATAATTAGGTATAAAAGATCTAGATACACAATGGACATTGAAAAATTACTTTTAATTATCACATTAAAGGATAGTTTTGATGGTTGCATTTGGCTTAATCCTATAGCCATGCCAAGATTCATGGTGGTGTCGACCTAAACAACATATATAAAGCACGAATCAAACTTATAGTACATATATATAAATTATAAAGTATATATAACCTGACTATACATTTATGGAATAAAAACATGTACATTATGTGTGTCTAACACATAGCTAATGTCACTGACGAGTCAGGATGTGAATGTGATTGTGCAACATAAGACAATCCAAAAGCCTACAATTGCAAAAAAACTAAGTGCGAATCAAAGTTGTACATAAATTAGTAAGATATAAACACTTAAAATTAATAAATGAAAAACATACTACAAGTATATGCAGCTGGCTCTTGGTGACTGGTGGGGCAAAGAAAGAAGGACTGCCAATCTCAGTGGTACATGAGAGACCATACAAAATCACAAAAATATGTCAAACACATTATCAATTAAAGTTTATTTTGTTTAAAGTTTAAATGAATCAAGATCAAAGTGCATACTGTGAATGGAGCACCGAGATGTCAAGGTGTCAATGTCATATGATGATGGCTAATGAATGAAGGAGGGTCAACCCTCCTCTATTCACCTAAAACTTCACATGTTATGGCTCATAATTGTTAAAATAAGAAATTTAATATTGCACTATATATATTATAATTAAATTTAACTGTGCAGGATTATCATCATCTGCATTGTGTAAATAAACATATGATCAGATATCATCTCTGGCATCACCATGTGCACCATCATCATCATCAACATATCCACCATGTGCACCACCATCATCATCACCATATCCACCATGGGCAGCATGGGCAGCATCAGGATCAAACTGGGGACCCCTAAATATACCCCCACAACTTGTGAAAAAATGTGTTATGCTGGGGTCAGCCCTCACCTCGGTCAAGTGTTGTAACAAATTGCCCATAAGGGCACTCATAGAACCAAGAGATGACTACACTTCTCAATGATGAACAGGTGTAGGAACTACATGAGAAGGAACAGGAACAAGGGAATCATTGCGCACATGATTTCTAGTTTTGTCACTCAATTTGGTCCCTAGCCTATCCTATGGCATGACCCGACTAACCCCCTAGAATGTTCTCATGTCAAAATATTTGGGTTTCCTACCCAATTCAAATTCAGTCCATAATTTCTTCATAAAATAAAGTGGGACCTCATGATTAGCATGTGGTGGATGGTCAAATACCATCCACCACCACTCCCCAAAATTCTCTGCTATATCAGGGTGTCTAAACCATCTAATCAAAATACATGGCTTCTTGCCAAGTATCTTCTCACCCATTGTAGGGTTCAAAAAATATCGTGCCATATAAATTTTTGTAATTTTTAAATTATTAACCTCTTTATAAGAGAGGTTGTTAGCATAATATACATGCATCCTCTCCCTCCATGACTCAAAACTATCAATCTCAAAGTCTAATGTGTTTACAAATCTACTATGCCTTGCATGTCTTTGCAAGGCGTAAGTAGCTGCACCAATGGATAGGGATCATTCCTAATAATTTTTATATCTCTCATTATTGCCTCTACATTTCTCCTAATATTATCTCTTAACTCTATGGGTGGAGGCAGTGCATGCTGACACATAAGCTTATCAATATGAAAATTATCCATATTGCCAATCTGCGTAAATATAAAAACATGATAATTTACAATTAACATACTGTAAATTACATTTTATCTTACAAAGAATGACTTAAATAATTAAAACTGAAAACAGAGAGAGAGAGAGAGAGAGAGAGAGAGAGAGAGAGAGGAGAGAGAGGAGAGAGAGAGAGAGAGGAGAGAGAGAGAGAGAGAGAGAGAGAGAGATGTTACAAGTAGTAGTTTTTGTTACACGAAAAGATTGACCTATTAATGCCTGATACAACCACTAAACATATAGAAGTCACAGGAGGTGGTTAAGCCATGTAACGAATCCCAAGGGGAGCGTTGACCATTTTTCCAACAATCTCCCCCTCAACATTAACTGAGGGATTCAAACTTGTGACCAAGATCTGATACCACTTGTTACAAGTAGTAGTTGTCATTACACCAAAAGATCAACCTGTTAATGCCTGATACAACCACTAGCCTTATAAAAGACATAGGAGGTGGTTAAGCCATGTCACAAATACTGAGGGGAGCACAGAGTATTTTTCCAATGAGAGAGAGAGAGAGAGGATACTACCACTAGACTTATAGAAGACACATGAGCAGTTAAGCCATGTCACAAATCCTGAGGGGAGTGCTGACCATTTTTCCAATGTGAGAGAGAGAGAGAGAGAGAGAGAGAGAGAGAGAGAGAGAGAGAGAGAGAGAGAGGAGAGAGAGGAGAGAGAGAGAGAGAGAGAGAGAGAGAGAGAGAGAGGAGAGAGAGAGAGAGAGGGAGGGTATCAGTGGTAGTGATCTTCTAGGCTTGTTACCCACTAGCTTCTATTCTTTTGACTCTAAGTTCTTATAACCTTCAACCAACCTTACTATTGATGGTTAGTAATGAATTTAATGGATTTAAGACATTTCAAAACCCTTCTCCACTTTCAAGCAACACACCTTAACTTATCCCCTTAACTAGCCTTAGAGACTTGTTCCCAAATGGAGCCAAATACTAGAACTCTTCACCAGTCAAATTCCTAGATCAAACTATTTTTGGAACCTTATATTTGATGATTAAATATAGAGAATAAATCATCTAAAGACTTCCCAAATTTGTGCAACCCTCTAATTTTTAGTTCACCTACAAATCCTTCTAGGTCTTCCACACTTCTTTTCTTTCGGGCACTTGGATTTTGACTCCTAATGAGTCTTACAAAAAAAAGAATATTTTTGTGTACCCTTTTGAATGTTATATTAATCCCCAAAGAAACTTGGGTTGATTGTACACCAACACTGCCCAGTCACACTTAGGTCTCAGGCCTAATTAGCCACCTTAGGCCTGGATTTCACTAAGAATGAATGGTAATGGGTCTATGGAACCTCCTAAAGTTTCTATGACTCTTCTTTAGTCTATTTATACTCAAAAAAACTCTTTCAATACTTAACTCATCAAACTATTAACTCTCCACACTAATTCTTCAAGAATCCTGACTGAACACATAGAGATGATCAACCTAGGGCTTGGTGCCAATCAAACTTGACAATGGATTCCATTGACTGGCTTTTGGAATCATAAAATTTACTCTATTAACTTGCATTCCCCAAGGTTTCATGGGTTTCCACTAGTGGGAATGCAGGCATGAGACATTTTTGTGAAACGGGCCTGTCAAACCCTCAAAACCCTGACTGTAGATAAACTCTAACTATTAATATGATTACTGAATTCAAAAAATAATCAATCTAATGGATTTTAAGACTTAATACATGAAATATTCAAACCAAAAACATTTCATACACTTATGCTTCCGTACATGTTTGTACATAGTTTGAATTCACTGGAAATGATCAAATTTTATTGATTTTTGTGCACCAAACAATTTCCATTGAATTCTAACCTCTTCCAAAGGCTTTACATTGGTTAAATAACCTAATAAATAGTGTCCAACCATTCTCTCCATGGTTGTGACCATTGGAACCAACTCCATAACCATTTCAAGCAACTTGTCAAAGTTACTTGACAACAATTTGTGCAACTTTTCCAAGTTTTACAAAAATGGATCAAAGACTTAACAAAAACTCACTTAAAAGATCTAAGTGGTTGATCTAAGTTCTAGATCCCTCAAAATTTCTAAAATAAAATAAAATAAACTAAAACACATCAAAAATTAAGTTAGCTATTCCTAAGCCAACTAGGATCCACATAGACTAAGGGTCTCCAAGGCTCATAGACATGCCTTAGGAACCCTTGACCATACAAATGGATCAAGATTAATGAGGAGATGAATCCTAAAGATCAATCCCTCTCTATTACAACTGAACCAAAACACAAACGAAACATAAGATCATCCTGATGAGGCATTGGGTGCCCTGCACCATGCTCCTCAGGACAAAGAAACTCAAGTCCCTTGAGTTGGAAAATATGACAAAGGAAAACCAGTATTCTCAATATCCTCAGGAGTAAGCCATGTAGCATCCTCTACTGGTTTATGTTTCCATTGAACCAAATACTCATAATAGGTGTGCCTCTAGGTCTTCTTGGAAAATCTATTCCCCAAAATACCTTCAATCTCCAAAGGAGGTGACTTGGGAAGGTCTCTAAGCTATTCCTCCTATGTAGAATTAGTACCACCTGCAATCACAACATCAGCTATAGGACCCTTATAAAGATATAGGTCAGAAACATTAAATATGGGAGATAAATGAATATGTGCAGGAATATCAATATGATAAGCATTTGACCCACATTGTTTTTGAATTTTAAAGGGCCCAATCTTTTTAGCCATCAGCTTTGTGTAGTGGCACTTAGGTAGTCTCTCCTTCTTCAAATGCACCATTAATAAATTATGCACATTGAAAACCACATCTTTTGTTCTCTTATCTACATGTGATTTGTACATGGCATTGGTATGTTGGAGTTTTTTTTTGACCTAATCTTGGATATCCTTCATGATAGTGAGAAAGTCATAAGCTTAGGCACTAGGCTTCTCTAAGCCACTAACTTCCCTCAACTCCAAGATGCCTCTATGATGAACACCATATACAATTTGAAATGGAGTCTTCCACGTACTTCAGTTGACTGAATCATTGTATGAGAACTCTTCCTAGGCTAAAATAGAATCACAACTTGATCCATGTTCATGAGTTGAGCATCTCAAGAGACTACTAAGAGATCTATTGATGACCTCATTCTGCCCATTAGATTGAGGGTGATAGGCTAATGAGAGACACACATTACTACCCAATTTCATCCACAAGGTCCTCCAAAAGTGACTTATGAAATTTGGGTCTCTATCTGATATGATGGATGGGGGTATTTATTTAATAGGGGTATTTCTTTGAACATGCAAGAATATGATCTTAGAGGAGGCCTAAGAAATCTCTGAGTTAAATTGAATGAAATAAGAAAGAATTTATTTTTGTCTTCATTCCTTGTAAATATTGCTTGGGAAAACTTTTGTTTGACACAAGAAATAAGAGAAGATGAGGAATAATTTTAGGCCAGTGGTCATTGAAAGGAAGGCTAGACATTGATAGTCATTGTCTTGGATATTTATAGAAGGCATGGTGACAACCAAAGTCCCATAAGAGAAAATCCTCTCATAGAAAGAAGAATACAAAGGCTCCTTCACAATAATTAAATTCATACCATTATTTACAATAAGAAAATCCATCACACCCTACTCTACAAGGATGAGAGGGTAGAATAAAACCCCTCTCTAGAAAATAACCAAGGTAGCTTGACCTAGATCTAAAGGAGACATACTTAACTGTTGCCTACAAAAATTTCCTTTCTACTTCATGAAATGTTAAAGCTAACCAATCCTAAATAAAATTATATTAACCCTCCATCCATAATACAATGATATATTCATCCTTTTCAACCTCTCCTTGTTTTCTTACTTCTCAACTGGATCTTCCTTCCTATAATAGTCAAACTTCTAATATTTCATATTATATCATATAAAACTAGAAAGGATAAATTTTTCATCTTCCTTCATTTATTTAAGTCCCTAGCCATATATATAATCATCATTTGGCTTTCCCGAGTGCCTTCATCATCATAAAAAAATTCATTTTTATGTTTTCTATAGACGAGAAAACATGGAGGAAACACCCACATTATTTTTCTTGTAGGCTACTAAGGTTTTCTTCATCATTGCTCCCTTATCCAAACAAATTAATCTTATGAAAATGAAAAATTGACTTATAATGATAAATTGACATTAATAATCTATCATCTTCTTATAAGCATATAAATATATTATCTCTATTAATTATCACCTATATTTAAATTCTATTTTATATCCCAAAATCTATAGATGGATTATTTATCTTCTAATTATTATTTTTTGTCTCTAAATGTGACACTATGGCATCACACACAAGAAGTTAAAAGAAGAGAAAAATACTTAAAATGGTAGCATTGACAGATTCATCGATTCCACCACAATGTTTTCTAACGATGAGTATGCATTTGGATACCTTGCAACAACAAAAAATATTATGAGAGAGCTTGGCTACACAATTGCTCCTGTAGTGCCTATGCTTTTAATTCACCTTCAGAGCCATACAAAATGTGGTCTAGAGATTTTATAAACATGCACATTTCTTCATCACAAAGCAATTCAAATGCCTTTATTCGAGAGGCTTCCTCTGCACTTCCAAGGTCTAATCCACCATACTCCTTTGAAGACAAAACCATGAATATTATGGGTGTTGTGCTTGGCATTGTCAGTGTTCTTGTATTTTCTTTGGGTATCTTGTTATTTTTTATTGAGATCTGGAACTCATGTTCGTCCTCTTGCATGGTTTTTTTTTTTGTACCATCAAATGTAATTGTAATATTATGTTATGGGATGTAATGAGATATTCCTAAAAGAAAGATGTAATTGTATATTTATAATTTGTAATTATTATTCACGTAAAAATGTAATGAGAAGTTATAAATTATATGGATGACATTGATCTAATAGGTTAGGATCTTTAAGTATATGACATTGCATTAGATGAATTTAATGTATTTTTCATTTGTTTCATGTTAATTGTACTTTTCATTATGATATTGAAAGTCCTAGGAACATTTTCATATGGATTTAAATTCAATGGAGCTTTAATCACATAAAAATTCTTTTAGTTAATTTATTAAAGTAATCAATGTCATTTAAGTAGTGACGTGATGAGAACCCTATATGATGTAGATTAAATTAGAGTTGCATTACTAAATGAAAAAAATGTATTAATGATCTATGAATGTGAAATTTCAGATTAAGTTTCTTTTGCATGTATTATTCTATTAATTTAATCTTGAATTGTGCTTGTATGTATCTTTCATTTAAAAAAAATGCATGATCTTTCAGTCTACTTTGGACTTTATTATCATGGATTCTCAGGTAGGGCGTTACAAACCCAAAGGAATATTATCAAAAACTATTATGGAAAGAAATTTGAAGCATGCATTTCACACAAGGACCACTGTAAGTTATAGGTATGTTATACACATATAAATGCCAAATATTTTGCACTTCATTCTGAGCTATAAAGCCTTGAACTAAACATCTCCAAATAGTCTTTAATAACATATCAAAAGATCAGAAAAATATTCATAACATATAAGAAATGCAGAGCAATATATTCAACATGGTTTTGAAAGATAGTAATCACTAATGACAAGAATTTTTTTTTGACATCAATGAAAACCCTAGCATGTCATCAATTATTCATGCAAGTTAGTCTACTTGATTCTACAACACTAAGCCTATTTGGTTATTTGTCCTTCGTAATATGCAATATGAAATACAACATCCCCTTCCTTGCACCCCTTTTCTTATATTGTACACTAATTATAAAAGATAATTGACTAGTTTGCCCACATTCTATTTTCAAATATCATCTTCTTCTCTACATCTTAAATTTAAAATTACTGATATATATAATTGGTCAAAGAAGAAAAAAGTTTAAAGACAAGATAACAAAGAATAAACATATATTTGAAACTGAAGAGATGGACTTCTCAACCAAACAAATATAATAATATAAAGATATATAAATAAAAAATATAATATCAAAATCTCAAACTAATTTTATAGAAATAAAATGCATTATATGTTTTATGATTCAGTTGTACAATAATGTTCCCTTAAATATGATACATTTTAGGTTGTTGCATTTTAAAACTCTCTTGTATGAGATATTCAAGTGTCTTTTCACATCGAGTTGCTTGTGAATCCATACACCAACAATAGAAATCAGATTGTGAAATATTGAGCAGAGATTCAGGGCTCATTGTCTCCTTGTCTTTCTATTTCATCCTTGAATACACCACATTCTCAAGATCAAATTTAGTTCCACTGAGACAAGCTAATGAAGGGTGCTCCCCTTAATACCACAAACACATAACAGAAATAGAGAAACAACAACAATATGCAAGAACAAAAAATGGGCTTCTTATTATCTCCACAAATGTTGAATTAAAAACTTTCAGAATTAGAATATGCAAAGCCACATGGGCATTCCCTTACAATATTATGTGGGACAAAGCCTCGAACCAATACCCAGATCTACTACCCAGAACTATCCTAGACAACACTACGGGCCTTCTTTATATATTCATTTTCCACCGTCCGAGAAGGTTCTAGAAATTTAGCCCTTAGGGCAGACCAAACTTAGAATTATTTTATTTTTCAATTTATTACATCAAAGTCAGCTCAAAATAACTTTTGAAACCCGAACCAAAATTTTGAAGGAAAAATTATTTTCTACCATTTCAGGTGGCCCGACTTCTAGAGACCATAAGTCATCACCAATTGACCTGATTGACTATTATAACCCCATTTCAGAAAGGCCACGAAGTGCTCTTCAGGCTTGACTTGCGCAAGCACCTATCACCCAAATTTTTGACCTCACTCGGGGCCTCTAAAGCCTTCAAAATTGAGTTCAAAGTTTCTATACCCTGCTGCCAATACCAAAAATCTTTAATATCTTCAAAACTAGACTTGACCTAGCCATGAAACTTTACTGGCAGGCTGATATGACTGAGATGAACCTCCACATGTAAAATCTAAACATTATGAGATCGTATGACCAACTTACTAAAAACAACGAGTTTCCATAAATAACATCTCTGCACAAGATAGCCCTTATTGAATACAAAAATAGAAATATTTTTGGGTGATGCAAGATTGCTCTTACACCCAGGATGCTCCTGCATCAGAAGCATACTTGGGATGCTCCTAATTTTTCACTTTCCTATAAATACCCATTGTTGTCACACAATCTTCATATGGGTCATGGGTGCCATTCTGAACCTTATACCTTCCAAAACACACAAACACACATCTTTTCATTGATATCAATTTTCATTGGCATTATATTTTAAAAACAATTTCTAAATCAAACCTAATAAATAATTTGTTATTGCATAAAAATAAAAAATCCTAGAATACTAGTGAATAGTCTCATAAATATTGAAAAGATAGAATTTATTTTCACCACACAATAAAATTGAGAGACTTTTCTTTCTAATTTTCTAACAGAGTTTGTTGACACTAGATATCCATATTTTTATCAAGATATGACAATCTGTTAATTCTCTAATCAATTTATTAACACCTTTTTCTACTAATTGGCAAGCTCTCCTGACACCATTTTGGACGCCACTTCTGATAAAAATAGAGAGATAATTTCTTAGCTACAAGTAGGTAATCAATTTAGGAAGGTGACTAGAGAATGGGTTGCAGATTTGAAGATTAGGGGCATACCTTTTACTAAAAAAGTAAGTGAGTCTTATGATGCCCTAGAGTTCACAAGGAATGCCTTAATATCAAAAATTAAAGAGGCTAAGATGGTTTGAATGAAACACAAATAGAACATAAGAAAATAAAGGAGATGATAGATATGAAAAATACAACAGTTATGAGACTCCACCTACTCTAATCTCCTGATCAGCGTTAACATAAATGGATGTTTAGCATGGGGTATGAATGTGAATGTATCCATAAAAGTGTGAAAAACATGAATAAAGTCTTGAAGGAAGCCAAATAAATGACTAATCCAATGACTGAATCCCTAAATCCATGAAGCTATGTATCATTATCATTATATGTATGATGGTATTTTATTTCATGTGGTTTTCTTATGCCTTGATCTACGATCTATTGTGTTACCTTGGATTATAATAATAGTCTTTCTTATTTCTAAATAGATCAATTAAAATATTCTTTCACCAAGTGCCAAGTGATGAGTAGCAATACCGAGTGCCAAGTGTCAAGTGTTGAGTGTTGAGTGTCAAGTGATGAAGGGTGCCAAGTGCCAAACACCAGGCATCAAGCGCCAAGTAGTGAGTTTTGAGTGCAAAGTTACAAGTGTGGAGTTCCAATTAAATAGGTCCAAGTGTCGAGTGCCAAGTGTGGAAGGTGTTAGGTGCTGAAGTGGGTCAAAGGATGTCAAAGGGTGTTGAGTGCGGAAGGGTATAAAATTGTAGAGTATAGTACACAATAGTGCTGACTGGTATGGTGGTAGTGCTGACTGGTAGGGTGGAAGTGTTGAGTGGTAGGTGGAAGGATGAATAGTATAGTGGTAGTACTGATTGGTATGGTGGCAATGTTGGCTGATATAGTGGTAGTGCTAACTAGTATGGTTGTACTACCAACTAGTATTGTGGTAGCATGCTGAATGGTATGGTGTAAGTGTACCATACGGTAATGTGAAAGTGCTCATATTGTTGGGGTGTTCCTTTGGTACATCATAGTTTTATCAAAGCTGGTGATTCTACCATCCTTTTGGGATAATCATGGCACCGAGTGATGGACAATGGTGGCTAAATGCACTACAAAGGATTGGCTGAGAGATGAGTGATGGTGTTGATATTCCATTAGATATATTGGAAGCATGTTTGAGTAAGGTGGACCAGTTACCTTCAATATTTATAGAGAGGATCCTTGGTTTGATTGAGATCACCTTAAGACAACCCATATTATTCAGACACCATGACAAGGAAATCAAGCTAGCAGCTACAATATTTATATCTAAGTGAGATTTTGAGAATTTCATCTCCTCAAGTACCTATTATGATGACACCATGACAAAGATATTGCAGTTGATTATTGATAGATTTTAGAGCCTTGATGACATTAGTAATGATCCATTTTCTAGGAGATTTACAATACTAGATATATGTGCAAAAAAAAAATTGAGTAACATTCTCTTAGATCTAGGATTATAAGATTTTAACCATGATATGTTTCATCACTTCTTGGTCACAATCAAGGACTACCATGATAAAAAGGATTTTGTTTCCATGGAGAGCCTTATCATTTCATGTATTGAAGAGATGGAGGTGATATCCTAGCCTATCATATCTATGCTATGGGTTTTTCATAATCGAAAATGCATTCCTCCTATTACAGCATGTATATTGGTCAATAATGTATTCAAGAATTGTGAAGAAAAATTGAAGTTTCATTTGTACAAGTGCGAGGATATTGACAATGGTAATAAGAGTAATGTAATACATGAGGATGATAAAGACATGATCATAGGGCCACTTTAGTCACATGAGGATTTGCTAAATCCCGCTACTATATAGGAGCAAATGAAGAACACCTAGGCCTATATGACAACCAAAAGGCTAAAGAGGGTACTTGCATGGAGCTTTCCATGTCAACATTGACTGATCAACTGGATTGAGACATAGACTATATCAATGATCCTTTTTATGGTAAATGTCTAGAGTTGGTTGAGTATAGAGTTCTTCCTTTTTCAGAGCATGCGGAAGACATGATCATTGCTTCTCCAAAAGAGTGTTATATACATGGAAAGAACATATTGCATATTATTTTTGAGTTTCCAGACCATTATATTTAGGAAGTGATTGATTGGCATGATCGCATAGCAACTTAGAATCTGGGCATCGATGTGTTACATGATTGGCTTTAGTGGGATGCTAATGACACTAAACATGGCAACACTTATATCAAAGTGGAGTTGGAGAAGCTTTATGGAGGTTTAGTCTTCTCCCTCACTTCAATATTTTTGTACGTGTTCATGTTGCAACATAGAGATTTGAGTGGATACATCTATCGATGTTCGCACTCAGTTTGAGATCTTGGAGCTTCGCAGTAGGCAAATGGTTTGGTGAAAGATTACTTGAGGGAAAGAAATCTTTGGGTGATGAGGATATGTAATGTCCCTAAATTTTTAATAGTGTGAATTAATTAAATTAATAAATCAAGTGGTCCCAAAATTTAAATAATATTATAAAGGACCTTTAATTAATTAATAAAAGGGGACCAAAGTAATCAAATACTAAATAATTTATGTCAGCCTATTTATAACCCCTTTGAGAAAATTCCCAGAGCCCTTTATAAGGCCATGTTGGCATTGTAGGAAGATGTGGTGTATTTATGTTTCTTATTTATTTACGATTCTAGTTGAAATTTGGCATTATTTGCAATTTCAGAGGTGCAAGACCCTCCCTATTTTGTATTTTCATTTTTGGTAGGAGTCATTCCTCACCATAGTCTATCATTGGAGATATCGGTTTAGATATTTCACTTTGTACTTAAATGTGAAATTGTGAAGTCTTCTTGTGAAGACAAATTTGTGTGCATCTAGATATAATATGAGAATATAAGTCTCCAATTGATATCATTTCATTTCCTTAGATGGGAATTTTTCATCTTTTTTTTGGCAACTATTCCATTGTCATGGGTAATTTTTAGATCCTTTCCCTATTTTTGGTCAAAAGTGTGCCTATTTATTTTGTAAACTAGGTTCATTCATGGTAAATTCACATATGAGAGTTGTAGATTTAAATTTGAAAGAGGAACAATCATAGTTCACTCAACTAATGCTTGATACATAGGCTTTAAGGGAAAAGAGTCTAGGATTTAATCAAATACCATTTTGTTAACCAACGCCTACCAAATACTAAGATAAAACTTGCCTTAGAATCATGGTAAATATGAACCTCATTGTTTAAACTATGTTGCCAATTATTTGAAACACACTTGTGTAGTTTTAGGAGACTCGGCTAGAACCCTCTCAACCTAGAAATCAACACATGCCTAGCAAAGAAATCTAATTTTTTATTCACCACTTTTTGAGTCTACTCCCAAAACACCACCTTTGGAGAGATCTTGGTACATTTGAGAGATTGCACAACATGAAATAGCCCTTGATCCACCATGAGTTATCCAAACCCATAACTACAAAGGAAGATTTGGGCATTTGAATTGAGAGGATCCTTCAAGCTAGTGCAAATGATAATCTCCAAGCTTTCTCAAAGAAAATCAATCATCAACATACTTTCAAACTAATCCTCTCCCAAACATGCCAATCTATGAGTGCCAAAATACACCCTAGTATTTTGAAATGATAGTTGTGATAGAGGTAAAAAATGACAACATTTTGATAGTCCAAATTATTAATTATATTGATATTGTATCATAATTTTCATAATATTCTAACCATAATTCAAATAAAAATGCAACCAAATTTCATAATAAATAGAGAACTCAAAATTATATTTTTGTAATTAAAAAATTAATAACTAGTATCTGCACTCCAACAAGGTGCAATAGATATGCCGATAGCAAGATATGTTTTGGGTAATATATTGGAGGCAAGGAAAAGTTAGACAATATGAACACTGGTAATGTTTGGAGTAATTATTTGGAATAAAATTAAGATAATCTTGAAATCTAGGTAAAAAATATGAACAAATGCAACTTCTAAGTTAAACTCACGTGCTATGTAAAATAATTTTGTAATACAAACTAATTTTACGATCTATAAAGACTGAGTTATTATGTGCTATATTCAAGAATGTGATCTTCAACAATGATAGTTATTAGTGAAACCTAAAAATATCAACTCTTGACATGATATATTTTAGTTCAAAAAAACCTTGACATCTTTACTTTGGGTAGTTTCCTTAGAAAAAAATGATTTATAAAATTAATAAGAACAATAATTAGGTGAAAATAAACACCTGTGTATTTAGACAAAAAATACTAATAATTATTTATGTTTGATGATGGGATTTTGTAATATATGGCATGTCTTCAACAACATATAAATTTTTTTTAGAAAAATATTAGATGCCTAGATTAGGTGTCAAATTTTTAGAGTAATTATATATATGTTCAATCAATGAGTAGATGCAAATTATATAAGATAAAAATGAGGAAAAATGCGACGATTCATTATTTTATTTTTTATAATTGTGAGTTGTGTAATGTGTTTCACAATGTTTAAACAAAAATACATTAACATTTTGGTTGTATTGAAGTTATTTATTTTTGGTTATGTAGATGTCTTCTTTGTTGTTGACTGGAGTGTCATTGGATGATGTGTATGCTTGAGTCTTGCTATGGTCTACTCGTAGTTGATTATGTCGCGGCTTAAAGGAAATTTCTTAAGAAGGGAAATTTGTAAAAGTGAAATTGATGTGTACTGAATAATTGGATGGAATGCAAGTAAATATAGTTGAGAGTTATGTACCTTTATTTCTTAGAGGGAGAGAGCGTGGCTATAATCTACCTTCCTCTTTTCTCCTTATAATTTTGCATGGATCATTTTTTAAATATGCCAACAAGTAGTTATTTTACCTCTATTTAGTATGCATAGTAGGATTGAATTATTTTTTGGCTTTGAAATTTTTGACAAGTAAAAAATTGTCACCTTGCACCAGTATCAATTTTTTCCATTAATCGGGTGGGTCTATTTAAAATTTTTATCAGTTATTTAACAATCCTATATTCCATCATTACATTCACAATATTGTAATATTCATATTTTTCCATTAGTCTCATTAATCCTTTTAATAAAATATTTCATTCATTATATTTCTCCATTTGTGATATAACATTTCTATAAGAGAATTTAATAAATAATAGAAAAATAAATTACAAGACAAAATTGTAGAAAAGTATGTTCCCTTTCGAAAATATGATTTAAAAATAATAATAATAAAAATATAATATAATATAATTAAATTAAAATATAAAATCCTAAATTTCCTCTTCCTCTACCTCTTTAAAATGCATTTGTATTTTGAATGCATTCTTCAATGAAGTACTATCGTGCCTATCCATCTAGTATTCTTGTATTTGGAATGACCCAAACAACTCATCTAAAGATAATTTTGACAAATCCTTAAAGATTCCTTAATTTCCACCACAATATTATCAATTTTAATTGGCAAATTTGTTAAGATCATTTCTACAACCTTTTCATCTCTTAGCTCATTACCATTAAATCCTATTTGGTTAACCACATTCATAGCTCAAATTTAAGATTTTTCTACTATCTTTGAATATTTTATTTGTAGGTTTTCAAAATCTCTTCTTAATTCTTGCAATTTAGATACCTTTACCTTACTCATACCTTGATATGTTGTCTCTAAAATCTCCCATTCTTTCTTGGCTAATGTAGCTCCATTAATTCTAGCAAGAACCATGTCATGTAAACCTTATTGAATAATCTAAAAATTCCTTATATCCTTTTTCCTATTTTCCTTGAGTTCAATCTTTTAATCTACAATTAATGATGATTCATCCCGTGGCTCTAAAAATCCATTTATTGTTATCTCCAATAACTCTTCAGAATGAAATATTGTTTTCACTCTAAATGCCCAATGATAATAACTCTTACAAAAAAGTATTGGAATCATAAGTTGATAATAATAATAATAATAATAATAATAATAATAATAATAATAATAATAATAATAATAATAATAATAATAATAATAATAATAATAATAATAATAATAATAATAATAATAATAATAATAATAATAATAATAATAATAATAATAATAATAATAATAATAATAATAATAATAATAATAATAATAATAATAATAATAATAATAATAATAATAATAATAATAATAATAATAATAATAATAATAATAATAATAATAATAATAATAATAATAATAATAATAATAATAATAATAATAATAATAATAATAATAATAATAATAATAATAATAATAATAATAATAATAATAATAATAATAATAATAATAATAATAATAATAATAATAATAATAATAATAATAATAATAATAATAATAATAATAATAATAATAATAATAATAATAATAATAATAATAATAATAATAATATGTTGTTGTTGTTATATTTATGGCAAGATCGTTTGTGAATTTTTAACATCAATGTTTTAGATCAAACTCCATGATCCATCATATTGTTAGACCCTCTCATCCTAATGATGGATCATGGAGTATGATCTGGAACGTTGATGCTAAAAATTCACACACGATCTTACCAGAAATATAATAGCAACATATTATGGATTGTGGAAATCTAATAATAATAATAATATAATAATTTTTTAAGGATAAATTACTTCAAAATATAATTAGGGAAAAATACATATCCTTTCTTTAAATAATGAAAACAATTAAAAAAACCTTCATAAATTCTCCAAGATCAAGCTCATATTAACATTGTTACCTCTCTTCGAACAACACCTTTTATAAATTAGCAATGATTTCTTTCCAGCGATCTTGCAAAATTAATTTTCTACAATCCTCTTCTTTTTTGTTTCCAGTCTACGAATATATATGATCTTTTATAACATTTTGATTAGTTATAAACTTCTGAAAAAAAAAATTGATTCAAGAAACCTTCAAATTTTACCCTTATGGAAGCTTCTTTCGACTGGACGACAAGATTCTTCAAAGACTTTTAGTTCTGACTCTTTCTAGGAATTTATTGGATGTATAAATCCCTTCCTTTAGCAATATTAGAATCATTGAACCTGTGTGATATGATCCCCTCTTTTGTACTATAGCAATCTTCTAGCAAGTGCTACAAAAAATGATGGCAATCTATTCTTTTAACATCTCCTTTTCTTCTCAATGCTAAAATATTCTCTGACCTTATCTTTCCCTTGAATAGCCAGCTCTGATACCACTGTGAAGGTGGCCATAGATAGAAACAACAAAAACCAAACTAGACTATGTGCTACTACACAATAAAACTTTATATTATTATTGCCCCTTGAATACATTCATTGTTATAAAAATGTATAGTTTTCTTATTGATTATTTCAGATTTGTATGAAAGGATGAATTTAAAAGATTACAAAATGACAATTGTAAACCATTCTAGTAGTTGCACAAACTATTATGTAACCACATTAATCAATGAATAAATAATGTAATAAATATTATACTGTCATTCTCCCCTTATTACATTGTTCCTAAAACTCTATCCCTAAAACCATACAATTCTTCTTTTAAGAAACCCCTCTTAAGGTTTACATATTAAAATTTTTTGAATACAAGATGTATACACATCTTTGTGAAAATCTTCACTAAAGAGGCAAATCCTAAATCAAGTGGAGCTCCATCAAGTTGTTTAATAATCCTTGGGAAGGTGTAGCCCCTACCTAAGATTCCAAATTTCTTCCTCCATAACTCCCAAATCACAACCTCGTAAGCTACTAGACAACCATCCATCTTGAACTTGACACAAAACCCCTTACCTGCCTCCACAAACCAAGCTTCACAACATATGTAATTTTAAAAACTATCACCAAGAATAAAAAACAAAATTAAAGAAAAAAAACTTCTCATACCAAACACCATCTCAAAGCAAGAAGCTAACTTGAGATGATGGAATTCCCTCCAGCCTCACAAACCTCCATCAATTGAAGGCTTATAATACTTCTCCAGGATCACTGAAAGATTAAAAAATAATAACTTCACCATGTGATGAATCCTCATTCTGAACACAACCTCTAGTACCTTCATCTTTGAGATTTCCTTTAAGAACATCTCTAGCATGGGTTTTGCAAGACCAAGCTATGTGACCCTTTTTCTTACAATAATAAAATTTGATTTCCTTATTCCTTATACTTGATCTTTTATTAAGTTTTGAACATATAACACATTTTCTAGTTGAAAAACACCATCTACATGTTTTTCATTTATTCTCATTTCTTCTAAGTTAAAAGACCTAAAATCATATCTTCTAAGTTTTAAGAGGTTATTCAACTAAGTGTAAAAATAACATTACTATATTTTGTAGGAAGGTTGTTCAATAATATAGCTCTAGCATCATCATCATCATCATCTACATGAGCATGGAATTCTACTAGTTGTATGAGAAGAGACCTCAAATTACTTATGTGATTTGACATTGTGATTCCATCTTCCATTTTAAATCTAAATAGTTGAAGTTTCAAAGAAGACTTTGCATTAAGCATTTTTTCTCCAAACAATTTATTCAAATCATCCCAAATTTCACTTGATTTTTTGTCTAAATCTATGTGATGCAACTCAGAATAAGAAAGTGCAAGACCAATAATAGCCTTGGCTTTATCATCTCTGCTACTCCAATCTAATATATTATTTGTGTTTGTAGGTGGGCTTACTTTTCCATTTACTATTCCCCATAAATTTTTATTCATTAATTGCATTTGAATTTTCATTTTCCAAGTGTGAAAATTCAAAGCAGAATACTTATCTAGCTTGTCAACTATGATATGGAATAAACTTTTTATTTTCCTTCAGTTACTTGACCCAAAATCTAATTTTGTTTCTAAACCCTAAAGAAAAAAAAGAACAAAGATTACATACACTGAACCATGCCCTTTCTGCAGTGTTTGTATAGTGATTGATGAGAATGTCATATGGTGTAGGGTGAGGCTTCTAAGGTTGTATAGATAATCCCTCGTATTGTAGTCAATTCTATCCTTTGTTCAAACAAAAATAGTCCTCACAGATGAGAAATAATTTTCTGTAGAGACACACACTCGAAAACAAGAAGGAAACGATTTTAACAGCTAAAAAAAATCAAATTCTAACTCAATGTCCAAAGGCTGAGAAGGAAGGTCTTCGATCTGTATGATTTTGTAGACACTCTATTCCCAAATGCAATGGCTCATACAAATGAAATAGAAAGCAACATGAACAAGATTTGTCAATAAGGAAGTTTCCATATTAATACTGGCTAGGTCATGGTTCAGTGAGGAAGTTTCCATATTAATGTTGAGTATGTTGTAGTAGCTGGTAGAAATTACATGATAATTCTAACAAGGACAACTACTAACTATAATACTAGAGCCAAAACCAGAGCGAAAAAGAATCAGAAGACTTCTACCAGCAAGGAGATAATGGGATTGAAGGAGAATTTGAAAAATATGACAGAGCTAGAGAAGAAGACAAAAGACTCCATCTAGACTCTGAGAGGATGGTAGTTCCCAGTTTTCTTTTCTTTTTCCTTTCTTCTTGGTTTCCTACTTGGTTTGTTTCTATAAATATGGGGTGTTCTCTATCCCACTTTTTGTTTTACTTATTCCTTCTAGCTATGCTTATTGACTATCTATATCTTTAACTCTTTGGGTTTTGGGTCCCTGTAAAACCTGTATTTACTTAATTTTCAAAATAATAATACCATATATTTGGCCATTAAGCACATGGTTATCCCTAGCCTTTGTTACCCAACTATTAAAGTGCTTGGGATATTGAAGAAGAAACCCTTCAGAGGGTTTTTGGAGAATACTTTCTACATTGAGACAATGATAAAAGGAAATGACATGATTGATGTAATCTCAGGCTTGAGGCACTCTCTCCGGAGTAATAATATGGAAACATATGACTATATGATCAATTTATATTAGAATATGTATACATCTGAGGAGATCAAGTGTGCCTAGGAGGTCTCCAAGGCCATTAGAATCATAGTTTTCACTCTTGATACTTTGTGCACTTTGGTTTTATTGAAATAGGCACTACCACTAGTACATTTGAGGCCAATTTATGATGGCCATTTCTCAGACTTGCAATGCCTTTTCATCGCACTTGCGACATATGTGTCTGCTACCATTTTGGCATTGGAAATGGTGATAGAAGTGATATCAATCAGTATTCCAACATCACATTTCATCATAATATGCCCTTCAAATAGGAACTTTAGTATGGGGATGATCCCATCGGATGTATGTAGTTCCAACATTTGGTCTGTCGGAAAGACAACGGGTGGCCTGACAGAACATCTCGTCGGATGTATAGCACTACTATTGGATATTAGTGATAACCCATCGAAGATCCAACAAGATGAAATAAACTACCAATGCAAAATTCTATTGGATGTATAGCACTTCTTTCAAAAATTGTTTACGATCTATTGAAAAAGTGACGGATTAGCATAGTAAAAATAACAAAGCTCAAGAGACCATCATAGTTGGTCTCTGTCTTTGGTCCATATAATGACAAAACATTTTACATTTCATTAGCTCATCAAATGCAGTCATTTGAAAGAATTTAATGGATGATATTTTCATGTATAATGTATATTATTTTATATTTGACAGTGAATGAATTTATCTATTTCACGCACTTGTATTTATTGAGCACAGCCATAAAGAAGCATCTCCTCCCATGGCCTACATTACTCAAACCATGGGAGGGGATGCCTCTTTATGGTCATGCTTGATGTATACAAGTGTGTGAAATATATAAAGTCATTCACTGTCAAATTAAAATAATATACGTTATACATGAAAATATCATCCATTAAATTCTTTCAAATGACCACATTTGATGAGCTAACGAAATGTAAAATATTTTATCAGTATATGGACCAAAGATAGAGACCAACTATGATGGTCTCTTGAGCTCTACTATTTTTAATCCTAGCTACTAGGTAAGGGCTAGAAGACTTATACCTATCGATCATTGAGAATAATCACCACCTTGCCTTTTTGTACAGTGCACACTATCCAATACAAGAGAAGGAAGAAAATATGAATGGATAAAAGAAATGAAAGATAAAATAAAATTATCTTGTTGTTTACCTTCTCATAATTGATCCTAGTCTCGCAAAAGTAATTTTATACAATCCCTAGAACATTTTGTGCATGGATGAGAAACAACAGTATCCAAAGTTTCTAGATTCAGAGAAGAGGTAGAGTGGAGGCCAAAAAAGGGATATTTGTGAAGGTTTTATAGATGTAGTACCGAATCATGATCTATGCACTGGTACTCAATCTAGAAACCCTCTCTAGAAAATCTCCACATCTAGCAAATCTCCACAAAAATCCCTCTTGCCTCCACTGTATATACATCTTCTCAGTATCTAAAAACTCTCCATCATTGATTCCCATCATTTTTCACCATCTTCGTGGACTGAGACCTTAAATTATTGAGCTTCTCTTTGTTTTGAGGATAATTTAACATTCTCTACTTAATAGGGCCAACCATGTGAATGTGGAAGCTCATCTAGCCCCTCCTAGGAGCCTCTTGTGACCCTTTCTTAGGGGTCATAAAGGGTCATAAGGGGTCCTGGGACACAATAGCTAAGAAACATAAATGTAGGCATCATGGTCACAAGTTTTTGGGGACAACATAATTGAGTGGTATACCCAGAGGATGCAAAGCAACCACTACTCCTCTAGTTCTAGAGGAGTAGTGGTTTCTTTGCATCGTATGGGTATACCACTCAATTATGTTGTCTCCAAAAAATTGTGAGCATGATGCCTACATTTATGTTTCTCAGTTGTTTTGATATCTACATTTATGTGTTTTAGATGTCGTATGTGTTTATGTGCAAGTTTTTTATGTGTTTGGGAAGACATATTTCTAGTCTGGGCCTAGATCCTATGGCAATTAGCTTCATAAAAATGAAGTAGATGACATGTGAGAAATTAGCTTCCCAAGAAAAATATCATAAATGAACTATGCGTATCCCAATTCCTTTGGCAACTATGCATACCCAAAGGATAAATTTGAAACACAAGGGTAAGGCTTAAAGATCTATCTAGTGATGCAAAATTAACTTCTTTAAGCCTTACACTTGTTGTTTCAAATATATTCTTCGTGTATGCGCAAAGGGCATAGAAATTGGGGGTACAAACAGTTCATTGACAAGACTTTATTTGAAGCTAATTGCTTATCTCTCATCTACTTCATTTATTATCAAGCTAATTGTCAAAGGATCCAAAGCCTAGGCTAGAAAGATGTCTTCCCATTCTGTTTAAGCCATATTCCTTGTTCTTGTCAAACTTCCTTGGTACGGTAGGCATGCTCTCTGTAGTATTCTTCTTCAATTTGTGTTCCACGATAAGCATCTTCTTCTTCCTAATTGCAGCCAGAGCTTCCTTTTCATCAGAATTGAACTCCATTTCCCCCATCTCATCATCCTCGTCAAATTATCTTGTTTCCTTTAGACCTCCAAACATGTGTACTTTGTGTAGCCCTCCAACAAATGGACTTGTGATGATTTTCACAATAGTACATGTGTAGGAGGACTACTCAAAGTACTGCTTAGGAAAATCTAAATGTTCATCACCTATGCATATAAGAGTTTCTTGAATGGAATGACTCGTTACTTGTACATTGACTAGAATGTTGGTGGAAGAAGGATGATTTGTTTGCAACCATTTTTTCAACTCTAATTTTCTCAACACAAAGGGACATTTATCATAGCCATAGAAACATGATTATTTTAAAATAGAATACACCAAGGAGTACCATCAGAAATATTGACTATTTACAATCATGAATAGTTAACCTTAACTAAATAGCTCATTTTTTTATTAGCATGTGTAGTCTCTATGTTTATAAAAAATGAATGAAATATCAAGCCGAAATAAAACAGTGAACAAAAATTCAAATTCAAGGCCTAATTTATCAAGAGAAACAAACATTAGGATGAAATAAAAATCATTAAGACTATATAAAATTCATTAGGACTATAGAAAAATAATTAAGACTAGAAAATCAAGTTCTAGAAAAATCATTACGACTATAGAAAAATCATTTAAACTAGAAAATCAAGTTCTAGAAATGGATGGTTCTGATGCTTTTCCATTACAACAATTGAGCATTCACCATTTGGTACTTCTTGGTGTATTCCATTTAAGTTTTTCAGCTGCCGTGTTTATGTTCATGTTCTTTATGTGTTTGGCTTCTCTCCCTCGCAAGGGATACATCGATAGGTAATTGATTTGAAAGCATAATGATTTGACAATATTTTTTTAGGATAGGCATAATCATCTCGGCAACCTTAATTAGAAAATTTTTTGATATATGTCAAGTACTTATAATCAGTATGCCCAACAAACAGAGACTTAGTAGTAAAATCATGTCCTTTGGTTTACTAGTTTACTTATAATCAGTATGTCCTTTGGTTTAGTAGTTTAATCTGGTTTAAGAATGGTTTGTTTTGTGTTTGAATGTACCATTTAATGAAGCTTGGATATTTAAAGTACAATCTTAAGACGCGTGACTCTTCAAATTCTCTTGTTTCTTTCAGACCTCCGAACATGTGTACTTTGAGTAGCCCTCCAACAAATGGACTTGTGATGATTTTCACAATAGTACATGTCTAGGAAGACTACTCAAAGTACTGCTTAGGAAAATTTGAATGTTCATCACCTTTGCATATAAGAGTTTCTTGAATGGAATGAGTCGTTACTTGCACATTGACTAGAATTTTGGTGGAAGAAGAATGATTTGTTTGCAACCAATTTTTCAACTCTAATTTTCTCAACTCAAAGGGACATTTATCATAGCCATAGAAACATGATTATTTTAAAATGGAATACACCAAGGAGTACCATCAGAAATATTGATTATTTACAATCATGAATAGTTAACCTTAATCAAATAGCTCATTTTTTTATTAGCATGTGTAGTCTCTATGTATATGAAAAATGAATGAAATATCAAGCTGAAATAAAATAGTGAACAAAAATTCAAATTCAAGGCCTAATTTATCAAGAGAAATAAACATTAGGATGAAAGAAAAATCATTAAGACTATAGAAAAATTATTAGGACTATAGAAAAGTCATTAAGACTAGAAAATCAAGTTCTAGAAAAATTATTACGACTATAGAAAAATCATTTAGACTAGAAAATCAAGTTCTAGAAATGGACAGTTTTGATGCTTTTCCATTACAAAAATTGAGCATTCATCATTTGGTACTTCTTGGTGTATTCCATTTAAGTTTTTTAGCTCTTGTGTTTATGTGCATGTTCTTTATGTGTTTGGCTTCTCTCCCTCGCAAGGGATATGTCGATAGGTAATTGATTTGAAAAAATAATGATTTGACAACCTTTTTTTAGGATAGCCGTAATCATCTTGCCAACCTTAATCAGTATGACCAGTTGTATGAAATTGTCAATCACATGATATCATTTCACTGTTGTATGAGTGGATCATGCAAGAATAGTTAACATTAAACAAGGAGCAAACTCATCAACACATCTTGGAAACCATTGAATTCAATAATAAATGAAACCTAACACCAACACTATTCCTTCCATTCACTTCTACCAAGAATAAATAATTTAATCCATTCAACATTACATATAATCATCAGATAGTTACATTTCCTGACTGTGTAGAGGAACAATCATGACCAAAATGATCAAAAGTACTTGCACCCTTGCACAAGCTATTCCAAACTTCAAGTAAAAAGAGAAATATGCTATATCAAATCATTCATATTTATAGTAACCATTCAAAGGATCAATTTTTCAATGAACCCTCTGACTGTACCCCTGTGGCAGAGAAAGGAAACCTCAAAATAGAGAAAGGAAACTTAGTGAAACTAGTCTATGCCGATGTTTGTGAGGGTATAGTCATGATAAGCGCCTCTCAAACCTCTCCAAACATGTAAGAATGTCTTTAAATACTTTATTAATCTCTTCTAAACATTAACACATGGACAGTCAAAATAGTAGTCTCCAAAGCATTCAATAAGTGAATATGAATGTTTGAAAACTACTCCCAATAATTCTTAAATAAAATAAAGTATGTTTCAAAATTATTGGGACTGGTCGTTTGGCGCGTATTAAATAGAATAGAATTTTTAGCATATTATTATCATTCTATTTATTTTCATTTACTAGTGTCATGCCCTAGCCCATGCTTTATCTCCATTATTTTAATTTACCAGTTGTATGAAATTGTCAATCACGTAGCATTTCATTGTTGTATGAGTGGATCGCGTAGGAACAATTAACATTAAACAAGGAGAAAACTCCTCAACACATCTTGGAAAGCATTGAATTCAATAATAAATGAAACCTAACACCAACACTATTCCTTCCATTCAACATTACATATAATCATTAAACAGTTACATTTCCTGGCTGTGTAGAGGAACAATCACGACCCAAATCATCAAAAGTACTTTCACCCTTCCACAAGCTATTCCAAACTTAAAGTAAAATGAGAAATATGCTATATCAAATCATTCATATTTATAGTAACCATTCAAAGGATCATATTGTCAATGAACCCTCTGACTATACCCCTACGATAGAGAAAGAAAACCTCAAAATAGAGAAAGGAAACTTAGTAAGACCAGTCTATGTCATTGTTTGTGAGGGTACAGTCATGATAAGTACCTCCCAAACCTCTCGAAAGATGTAATAATGTCTTTAAATACTTTATTGATCTCTTCTAAACATGAACGCATGGACAGTCAAACCAGTAGTCTCCAAAGAATTCAATAAGTGAATATGAATGTTTGAGAACTTTCCTCTCAACTTCCCCAACCACTCCTAATCGGTTAGAGGGACTAGTTGAGTGTTTAGACACTAAAACTTCTTAAACATACTTTATCTGATATGATGAATTATAATATCAACAAACGTGAATCCAAACATTTCAAAAAAGTGAATCAATATCCTTGAGCAAAAGCACCAATAACATCAAATAATGGACATAAAGCATGGGCTAGGGCACAACACCAGTAGAATGCAGTCATTTTAGTGAGCATTCATGATCAAATAAAATGCAATGCATTTGAAATTTACAATCGAATATGATGCCAGAGGCTCAAAAGACTTTTCCCGTCAAAGATACCAATCAAAGATGAAGAAATCACATACCTTCTCTCACGCTCAGCTTGCACGAAGGAAGATTTGATATCCAAATCTTCCTTGTAGCACATGAAGAACATTCAATTGGTTCAGTTTAGCATGTTATTATCGTATCAGATAAAGTATTTTTAAGAAATTTTGGTAAGGATAGGAATAGTGGAGATTCTAGAAATATCCCTCTAACTAATTAGCAGTGGTTGGGGAAGTTGAGAGGAAAGTTTTCAAACATTCATATTCACTTATTGAATGCTTTGGAGACTACTGGTTTGACTATCCATGCATTACCAATGATTGAGATTCATTAAAGGATACAAAACCCTTCATTTTGGGTTATTGTGTGTGGATTCATCCGCTTTAGCCAAGAAGATCAAGAAGATGGGGTAGGAGGACATTATGGTAGAAGAAGTATTTAAAGATATTTACATGTCCCCAATCTGTGAAATCAAGACTATAGGTGATGAAGACCATGTTGAGGATGAGGGGGGCCTTAATCAGGGAGGGGCAATAAGAAGCAACAGAAAAGTTTTCAGGAGTTTGGAACAATATTTCAGAATCCATGAATGGTATGGGTAAGGTGACCTTCATTCTTGGTCGTGACTTCAATGAAACATTGGATATGGCTGATAAGAAGAAGGATCACTTGTTGATAGTGTTCCTTGAGGGAAGGGGGATTGTGAAAGACTTTTTATCATTGCATTGTGTATTTCCAATATGTTTGGATGTAGGGCAGACTAGGAGAATGAAGGATCACTCACTAATTACATGATAATCTAGTTTTGAAGGGTCACTGGTTGAGGGGATAGTCAAGGTCCAGATGTTGATAGTTTTCATTGAAGGAAGGGGGATTGTAAAAGACTTGTTATCATTGTATTGTGTATTTCCAATATGTTTGGATGTAGGGCATAATAGGAGAATGAAGGATCACTCACTGATTGTATGATAACCCAGTTTTGAAGGGTCACTGGTTGAGGGGACAGTCAAGGTCGAGATGTTAATAGTGTTCATTAAGGGAATGTAGATTGTAAAATACTTTTTATCATTTTATTGTGTATTTCCAATATGTTTGGATGCAGGGCAGAACATGAGAATGAAGGATCACTCACTGATTGCATGATAACCTAGTTTTGAAGGGTCACTGGTTGAGGGGATAGTCAAGGTTTAGATGTTGATTATGTTCCTTGAGGGAAGGGGGATTTTGAAAGACTTTTTATCATTTTATTGTGTATTTCCAATATGTTTGGATGCAGGGAAGACCAAGAGAATCAAGGAACACTCACTGATTGCACGATAACCCAGTTTTGAAGGGTCACTGGTTGAGGGGACAGTCAAGGTCCGGATGTTGATAGTGTTCATTAAGGGAAGGGGGGTTGTAAAAGACTTGTTATCATTGTATTGTGTATTTACAATATGTTTGGATGTAGGGCAGAATAGGAGAATGAAGGATCACTCGCTGATTGCATGATAACCTAGTTTTGAAGGGTCACTAGTTGAGGCAATAGACAAGGTTCTGATTTTCATAGTGTGTTGGTTGTGGATTATTCCCTTTGATCTTCAACTTGTATATTTACACTTTGATGGAAAATTTGAATAAAACTCTGACTCTATCACCACTACAAAGTCCACAAGGAAGAGGGCCAACTGATAAGGATCAAAGGATCCTTCTACTCTTTGAGCTTCAATGGTCAGGAAGGTGTACCCTTGACTCACTTATCTAAAGGAGTCTCAAAATGATGTATACAATGCTCAACACAAGTCTATAAAAGGTTTATCAAATGAATGTTTATGTTTGTGTGGTTGTTAACCATGACTTCAAAAGAAAGGACCAGTGCCTTATCCTAGGGCTAAGAGTCACCCAACTGTATACTTCAACTAAACACCTCTAATCAAACACAATGGAAACTAGAGTAAGTGCTTTGCCTATTACCCCTTTCCCTCAAGCACAAGGACATCAAATTCTATACTTGGATGTAAACTCATTGAATTCACCTAAAAGACTTTAATCCTAACTTTGTTAGAAACTCAGAGATGAATTCAAAATACTCTTTGTTTAGCATACATTAACACACTTTGTGATATAAAAATATATGAGCTTAGAGACAAGAAAGAAGACATACACAAGATACAAGATTGGGATTCAAGAATGTTTTCATTAACAAATCCAGAATCAACATACAATTAGCATGATACAAAGCTGAGAAAAAGACACCAAATCAAACCTCTATCAGTATATCATAGTAAAAAACCAGGGACCAAAAGCAACAAGATTTTGGAAGCCTTACAAAATCCAAAATTCTACAACATATACTCCCTAGTCATCTTGAAATCTACAACAAGCTACAGATGACTAGGGTTAGGGTTTCAACCACCCAACCTACTAGAAATGGTCTAAAAGTTATTACAGGGGTGGGAAACACAAGAAACCAGAATTGATCCTCAATTATGAGAGTCCTCTTTGTAGGTATAGGGGATCATAAAATTGGGCTCAAAAGGACACCCTGCAACATGCCTTGAGCACACAACCACCATGGTACAAGCTCCGCAAACAATCCAACAGCACCCTAGACCACACCGCAAATGGAAAACCAATCATTTCTCACCAAACAGGGTCACTTCTGCATTGAAAACCAGTCCTTTTTGGTCATTGGAAACTCTCAGAAGATTTGAATTCAAAATCAAACAGCTACATCTTTGGCACCCAGCTCATCAATGGTCACAATTCGAATGGAGATCAACTTTATATCCCTGTCGTTGGATCTTTATCTTTCCCGGGCTTCGCAACTCGAACTCATCTAAGCACCTTGGGTTTCATTCAGTGAACTGGTGACAACGTGTTTCTAGTCACAGAATGAAAACCTTGACCTCAGTTAGACCTCACGAACACATGACTGCACATGCTAAAAAGGCCACTTAAGTGATCTGGTGATCTGGTGACAAAAGCATTTTGCCAGTTCGTGAAAAACATCCTGCCTCCGCTAAAGAATCTAGCGACCCCACAACCACTCTTCGCGCAATGGCCATACAAACTAATGAATCTCCAAATCTTTACGCAAATGCATGACAAGACTATATCTTATCGACACTGCCACCTTTTTATCAGGACCTCCAAACACTAGACTCCAACAGGGCCCGCCCGAAGCCACATGCCACCAAACCATTCACTGATCCATGCCCATTCACCAACACTGGACCCACGCTCAACAACCCTTCAAAATCAAATGGTGGGCACATGATCACAAGGGGTCTGACACCTCCCATGAGATCATGTGCCAACCACTAGATCTACCACGCCATCCTCTCTATAGAATCATTCGGGCCCACCAAACAGCCACAAATAGGCACCAGGACATGTGGCATCCTATCGCATGATCGCATAGCCTGGAGATGGGCTATGCAAACATGTGACCACCCACAGACTGCTACCGCATGAAGATAACACCACCACCCTCTGGCCAATAAAACACTGCCACCGCACCTGGAAGACACCCCATCACCCGCTACCGGGCCCCAGGGACACGTGGCAAGCAGTCGCATGATTACCTGTCAAAAAAGTCTGACATGCGTCCATGCAACAACCTATATGAACATGCCATCTGTCCCCCCTCTGACACTGGGACCACCACGCTTTGCAAACAAAGTCAACAGTAGGGGCATGATCACAAGGGGAAATAATATTCCTTGTGATCACACACTGACCATCGATCTCTCTTCCTACTGCTTGAAGAAATGAGCCCACCTACCAACCACCAAGCAATCCAGCGACTACACAACTAACCGCCAGCCAATTCATTGGATGTTAGCAAATAACTACCAATCATTCAGAGATCACATGACTAACAGTCACCAGCTCGTGAGATGTCAGTGACTTAACTGCCAGAATCAGGAGATCAAAAGATAACTACCAGTCACCAGGTCACTGAATGAAGAACCAACTGCCAGACAGTCGAACAATGCAAAGAGTTGGGACCACACAGATAGGTGGCAGGCGGTCGCATGATCACATGTCAGAAAAGTCTGACATGTGGCCATGTGACAGCCAATTAGGATGAGCCTGGACCCACCTATCATCGCACTTGTGTAGTTAAGGAAACAACCACCAAACAAGAGACTGCGAGGTCGAAAACACACAATGTTTTTGACACGGAGAAAGACTGAAAACACACAGAGCTTTCGACACCAAAGGATAAGCGTACAAAGGCAGGAAGCACAGGGTTGAAAACAATGAAGGTTGAAAACACACAGACCGAAAACATCATGGACTTTTGAAAATACTGTGGGTTTTCGACACTGTGGCAAATTTTAAAGATTGCTTCCCACAGACCTTAGAACTTGAATCTCTCTGGATTTTTGGATTTAGGAGGTGCAATTTGGACCAGGGTAGTGTGACAACATGAGGAACACATGGCAGGACACTTTGAAGAACACTTGCAAGGAAAATAGGCCATTTTCATAAGATTTTTGCTGTGACAAAAAATTGGCCTAACAGTGGCTCTGGTTGGGGATGATGGGTAACTTGTGCCCATGTGAAAATTCAAGATTTCTGGGAGAGTAGACCACCCACAAGACAAAAAGGCAGGGACCACAAAAAACAAAGGGAATAGGAAGGAAAAACACACAACAAGAAAGGGAAAGCTATTTACAGAGTTTACAAATATGTACAATCAGGCTCAAGGCCTCAAAAGAAAACCAGTGATCCTCCTGCCTCAAAAATCTGGTTTTCATCCACATATGTGACTCGAAGTTTGAAAAATTCTTTTCCATTCTGCTGCACACATATGTGAGTACTCATGGGCTAAAGAATAAACTTGCACTGATCACCACCCATGTTTTTCCAGCCATGACTATCATATTCATATTCAAACTCCAAGAAGTATGGAACATCATCTACTTCTCCTTGATGACTAGAAACAAAAATTTGATCTAGTAATGCATTAGAAAATGCAAAATATTGACTGTCATGCATTACCATAAAATTACCTGGCTGAGAAGGAAATAGATCCTCTGATTTACCTTCACACATTGCTTCAGCCACTAAGCAACTTGGCTCCTCAATGATGTCTTTATGAATTGGACCATGAACCAAGTGAAGGTCATCTTCAAAGCTCTTATGATAGGGGAACACTGCATCATCACTTTCACTAAAAGAATTTTTGTCCCAACTACTGAAAGCAAAGTCTTCAACACTGTCACAATCAGTACCATATTTATCAAAAGAAGGGAAAGGGCTTGAACAAGGAACTTGTTCATCACTACAATCTTGATGATAGGAAAACACACTGTCATGTCCTTCTACTTCTCTTTCTGCAGAGTCACTACCAAAGAGGGAACCTTGTATGCATGGGTCTTCATGGTTACTTTGAACATTGGCCTCATTATCAATGTCAAAGATTATATCACAGGGAAATTGCAAATCAAAATCCAAAGCAGGGGCACACCTTTGGAACTGTTCAGCCAAGAGTGCTGAAATCACTTCACTACTCAATGGACTTTGGACTTCATTTTCTTCTTCATTAGCTACATCCCTATCATTGCAAACATCATTCTTATCCAAGACAGGAATGGAGACATTTGGCCTTAGATCATCTTGTGTGAATAAATCAATGCAGGAATCATCATCTGCATCAAATCCAATATCTTCCCTTTCACACAAAACATCATCAATCTGGGACAAGAAAATTGCCTTCCCATGTTGACCAGAAGAAAAATCTGCAGACAAAAAGCAAATGTTTCCATCCTTAGATTCATCTTCAACATCCTCATATGCACTAATCTCAGAATCAGCTTCATAATTAACACTCTCTGCATAGTGAGAATCAACATCAGAAACACTGGCCTCCTCATGAACATTATCAGGAGCCACCAGTCTTAACAATCTTATGTCCTCCACTAACTGCCAGTTCACCATTTTCAACCTTGCTAATTCCTTCTTGAGAGCAGCAACTTTATCAAAATGCTCAACAAACTTAGCTCTCAACACATCCCAAGAAGGGATTGAACATGAAGGCAAGGACAAGAACCACTTCCTTGCACCATCAAAAAATGTGTGCACAAATAACATCATGGCAACATCTTCATGTTCAACATCCATATCTCCAAAAATTCCCATGACAACATCAACATCTTGGCTTGTAGCAACAGATCCACTAGCCTCAAATCTTGGCAAGCACTTCCCATCCTCAGCAGAGAACTCATTGGGGGCACCTTCAATGCCATAAAAACAAAAGGGCCTATATTCCTCCTTGAGAAACTGCCCACTACAACTCATCCCTCTGCAATAGTGCTTAACACTTGATAGGGATACATTTCAATAAGAGAATACCTGGAAATTTGCAGCTTGAAACTTGTTGACTGGAAAGCAAGGCAGATCTAGAGCTCATCATGCAGCTCCATCAGGTTCTTTGTCATGCAGAGCCGCCACCTCCTTGAGAGGAAAATAATTTATTATTTCTTCTTCCAACCAGCACAAAGCTACACCAGGTAAACACACTATTTATCAAGAGGAACACTGATCAAATAGAGAAAATCAGAGCCGCCACTCAACACTTAGTGAGAAGATATAGTCAATGCCTTTTGTTTATCTGACTCTGTCCTAGACTCTCCCTAGCGGAGTCACCATTTTGTTGGTGACTCAGATGGGCCAAACCAATCTGGTCAATAAAGATTTTGAGTTTACAATAGAACCATAACCAGATCTCCTTAACAGGTTTTCTTTATGTTCTCCCTAGCAGAGTCGCCATTTTGTTGGTTGTGGATTATTCCCTTTGATCTTCAACTTGTAGATTTACACTTTGATGGATAATTTGAATAAAAATTTGACTCTATCACCACTCCAAAGTCCACAAGGAAGAGGGTCAACTGACAAGGATCAAAGGATCCTTCTACTCTTTGAGCTTCAATGCTTAGTTGGGTGTACCCTTGACTCACTTCTCTAAAGTAGTCTCAAAATGATGTATACAATGCTCAACACAAGTCTATAAAAGGTTTATCAAATGAATTTTTATGTTTGTGTGGTTGTTAACCATGACTTCAAGAGAAAGGACCAGTGCCTTATCCCAGAGCTAAGAGTCACCCAACTATATACTTCAACTGAACACCTCAAATCAAACACAATGGAAACCAGAGTAAGTGCTTTGCCTATTACCCCTTTCCCTCAAGCACAAGGACATTAGATTCTATACCTGGCTGTAAACTCACTGAATTCACGTAAAAGACTTTAATCCTAACTTTGTTAAAAACTCGAAGATGAATTCAAAATACTCTTTGTTTACCATACATTAACACACTTTGTGATATTAACATATATGAGCTCAAAGACAAGCAAGAAGACATACACAAGATACAAGATTGGGATTCAAGAATGTTTTCATTAACAAATTTAGAATCAGCATACAATTAGCATGACACAAATCTGAGAAAAAGACACCAAATCAAACCTCTATCAATATATCACAGTCAAAAACCAGGGACCAAAAGCAATGATATTTTGGAACCCTTACAAAATCCAAAATTCTGCAACATATACTCCCTAGTCATCTTGAAATCTGCAACAAGCTACGGATGACTAGTGTTAGGGTTTCAACCACCCAACCTACTGGAAACGGTCTAAAAGTTATTACAGGGGCAGGAAACACAGGAAACCAGAATTGATCCTCAATCATGAGAGTCCTCTCTATAGGTACAGGGGATCATAAAACCGGGCTCAAAAGGACACCCTGTAACATGCCTTGAGCACACAACCACCATGGTACAAGCTCTGCAAATAATCCAACAACACCCTGGACCACACCGCAAATGGAAAACCAGTCATTTCTCACCAAATAGGTCACTTCTGCATTGAAAACTAGTCCTTTCTGGTCGCTGGAAACCCTCAGAAGATTTGAATTTGAAATCAAATGGCTACATCTTTGGCGCCCAGCTCATCAGCGGTCACAATTTGAACAAAGATCAACTTTATATCCCTGCCATTGGATCTTTATCTTTCCCGGGCTTTGCAACTCTAACTCATCCAGGCACCTTGGGTTTCATTCAGTGAACTGGTGACAAAGTGTTTCCAGTCGCGGAATGAAAAGCTTGACCTCAGTTAGACCTCGCAAACACATGACTACATGTGCTAAAAAGGCCACTTAAGTGATCTGGCAAACTGGCGACAAAAGCATTTTGCCAGTTCACGGAAAACATCCTGCCTCCGCTAAAGAATCTAGTGACCCCGCGACCACTCTTTGCGCAATCACCAGACAAACTAATGAATCTCCAAATCTTTATGTGATTGTGTGACAAGACTATATCTTATCGGCACCACCACCTTTTTATCAGGACCACCAAACACTAGACTCCAACTGGGCCTACCCGAAGCCACATGCCACCAAACCATTCACTAATCCACACCCAGTCACCAACACCAGACACACGCTCAACAAGCCTTCAAAATTGAATGGTGGGTGCATGATCACAAGGGGTCTGACACCTCCCATGAGGTCATGCACCAACCACTAGATCTACCATGCCATCCTCTCCATAGAATCATTCAATCCCACCAAATAGCCACAAACAGGCCCTAGGACACGTGGCATCCTGTCGCATGATCGCATAGCCTAGAGATGGGCTATGTGAACATGCAACCACCCACAGACCGCTATCGTATAGAGATAACACCACCTCCCGCCAGCCAATAAAACATAGCCACCACACCTGAAAGATACCCCATCACCCGCTACCGGGCCCCAAGGACACATGGCAAGCGGTTGCATGATCACATGTCAGAAAAGTCTGACATGCGGCCATGTGACAACCTATATGAACATGCCATTTGTCCCCCCTTTGACACCGAGACCACTACGCTCTGCAAACAAAATCAATGGTAGGTGCATGATCCCAAGGGGAACGAATATTCCTTGTGATCATATGCCGACCGTCGATCTCTCTTCCTATCGCTTGAAGAAACAAGCCCACCTGCCAACCGCCAAGCAATCCAGTGACTACGTGACTAATCGCCAGCCAATTCACTAGATGTTAGCAGATAACTACCAATCATTCAGATATAACATGACTAACAGTCACCAGGTCACGAGATGTCAGCTGCTTAACCGCCAGAATCAGGAGATCAAAAGATAACTGCCAGTCGCTAGGTCACTGAATGAAGAACCAACCACCAGAGAGCTGAACACTACAAAGAGCCGAGACCACACAGACAGGTGGCAGGCAGTCGCATGATCGCATGTCAAAAAAGTCTGACATGCAGCCATGTGACAGCTAATTAGGATGAGCCTAGACCCACCTGTCATCGCACTTGCGCAGTTAAGGAAACAACCACCAAACAAGAGACTGCGAGGTCGAAAACACACAATGTTTTTGACATGAAGAAAGACCAAAAACACACAGAGCTTTTGACACGAAAGGATAAGCGTACAAAAGTAGGAAGCACAGGGTTGAAAACACACAGACTGAAAACATCATGGACTTTTGAAAATACTGTGGGTTTTCAACACTGTGGCAAATTTTAAAGATTGCTTCCCGTGGACCTTAGAACTTGAATCTCTCTGGATTTTTTGATTTAGGAGGTGCAATTTGGACCAGGGCAAGGTGACAACATGAGGAGCATAGGGCATGACACTTTGAAGAACACTTGCAAGGAAAATAGGCCATTTTCATAAGATTTTTGCTTCGACAGAAAATTGGCCTAACATATTGTTCGTTGAGGGAAGGTGGATTATAAAAGACTTGTTATCATTTTATTATGTATTTCCAATATGTTTGGATGCAGGGAAGAATAGGAGAATGAAGGATCACTCACTGATTGCATGATAACCTGACTGTGAAGGGTCACTGGTTGAGGGGACAGTCAAGGTCTGAATGTTGATAGTGTTCCTTGAGGGAAGGGGGATTTTGAAAGACTTGTTATCATTGTATTGTGTATTTCCAATATGTTTGGATGCAGGAAAGACCAATAGAATGAAGGATCACTCACTGATTTCATGATAACCTAGTTTTGAAGGGTCACTGGTTGAGGGCACAGTCAAGGTTGAGATGTTGATAGTGTTCCTTGAGGAAAGGGGGATTGTGAAAGGATTTTTATCATTTTATTGTGTATTTTCAATATGTTTGGATATAGGGCAGACCATGAGAATGAAGGATCACTCACTGATTGCATGATAACCCAGTTTTGAAGGGTCACTAGTTGAGGGGATAATCAAGGTCCAGATGACTGGGCCATTCGAGGACCCTATTTCTTTGTATTAATTTATATTCAAATTGGATGCATGGATTTCTTGTGAATTATCGACTGCTATGTATCCTGCAACTACATTCATAAATCTGCATATACTTCTCTAGGGTTGTAAGCCACTTAGGGATCAAAATAGAGAAACTAAATCAAAATCATTTTGTGTCCTATTTCTTTTTAAAAACATCTCAACTATCAATGATATAACAATACATTTGATGCCCTAAGCTATCAATACAAATGGTGCCTAGCTAGAAGCTAATGGGCTGTCCATTTGATAACCATCATCAATATTTCAAGAAAATGGATATCCTTGAGCACAAGCATCAATAACATCAAATAATGGAGTTAATGCACTAAATCAAAATCATTATTTGTCCTATTTCCTTTTAACAAAGTCTCAACTATCAATGGTACAATACATTTGATACCCTAAGCTATCAATACAAATGGCACCTAGCTAGAAGCTCACGGGCAGTCCATTTGATAACCACAGTCAACATTTCAAAAAAATGGATATCCTTAAGTACAAGCACCAATAACATCAAATAATGGAGTTAAATCATGGGCTAGGGCATGATAGTAGTAGAATGTGGTCATTTCAGTGACATAAATATACAATGGTGTCATTAAACATGCTAGTAATATCAACAAATGTGAATCCAAACATTTGAAAATAGTGAATTGATATCCTTGAGAACAAGCACCAATAACATCAAATAATAGAGATAAAGCACTAGCTAGGGAATAACACCAGTAGAATGAGGTCATTTCAGAGAGCATTCATGATCAAATAAAATGTAATGCATTCAAATATGATGCTAGAGGATTGAAAGATGAATAAATCACATACCTTCTCCCGCGCTAAGCTATCGCTCCTTTTCTCTCGCTCCTTCGACTCTATCCAATAGAAATAAAAATGATGAGGCCATTTCACTTTCTTTTTTCATCTATACCCCGAATATGTCAGAATTTCGATGGTCAACTAAGCACCCATCGGAATACCAACACCATCGAGGCCTATTACAAAAAAAAACACCAAATTCACAATAAAAAATTACTCGTCGAAAGTTTTTGTCAAAACTGGCCCCAAATGTAGTAGTGTACCCCTTAAGTTAAAATAAATAAATAAATAAAAATATTCTTTATAATAAATTAAAGATAAATTATTCTTGTTGACTAATAATTTTATTTATATTAATCAAATTAAATTATAAAATTAATGATTAATCTAGTGAATGAATACATGAAGTATATGTATCATTATCTTGTAGCTTCCATCCAATGACTTCATCATCAATACTCCATTCTTTGTTTCTTGTGGAGGAAGAAACACCTACATCATTGTCATTGCAAGCTACTAAGGTTTTCTTCATCATTTCTCGTTTGTCCAAAGAAATTAATATTTTATGAAAATGATTAATTGACTTGAAATGACCACTACATAAGGAATCCATTATCTTTCCATATGAAAATAAATCTATCTTTTTAACTAATTACCACCAATATTTCAATTGTTATAATTTTATATATTTTAATCAACTTAAATAATTCATAGGGTGAACTTCTATTTCCTTTCTAAATACATAATTTTTATAACACTGAGACCCTATTTATATGTCAAAAAGAATTCAAATTCACTAGCAGATTCAATTCATGTGTGACAATACTTATTCAATTCAACCACGTGTCTTTGAAATGAATTTACTATTCAAGATATACTTGAGGATTAGACCAAAGATCAATATTGTTGTGCATATCATTTTTTATTCAAATCACACAGCTTAATATTTTACACCTAAATCTAATTGTTGTTTGATTAGGATTCTAGAATTTTTCGCACTCTACGCAAATTGAATTTGTATTTTGACGTGATTGAATTGAAGATCTATTTGCTATCCGTCTGAGAGGGGCATCATGATCTATCTATGACTGTGACGGAAAAATTTCATTCTCTCAACAAGAGAAGGTTTCATTTTCCACGTGCACACTTATTTCTATCATCTCATATTTTTGTTTTTCCTCTTCTATGGAGGGAACTTTTGTTTGAATTTTTGTCCAAAATAAGGCATTTACATACATTTCCAAATATGTGTCATCATTTAGGGCATTTGCATACATTTGCAAATGTTATCTTCAATATACCTCTTCATTAATTATTTCTAACAATGTGCTTGGCATAGGATAATCTATTCACTAATTGAATTTGCAAGCTCCATAAATGTATCTCTAGACATTTTTTTAAAAATATATTAGGTCTATGTTGCATAAGTTTACTTTTACATGTCAGATTAGGTTTATGATTGTTGAGATAAAATTTGGAGAGCTCAAGATCAATCATATTTTTTGTGATTATTTAATGTCTCACATATTTACCATCTACTAAAGCAATGAAAGTTTTTTAAAGGTAAAACAAGTTTCGTAGGGCACCTATAAAATGTGGTATAAATATTACAACATAATAACAAGTCAAAAAGTTATATCAAGCCAACAAAAAGTTAACAATAACCAAATTTAAAATGCCAAGAATGGCTAAAAGGCAAGAGAGGCCTCAACGAGACTGAACAATAGAATACTAGCAAGCCACACCTATTAGGGAAGTTTGAATTTGAGTCTGACCAAAGAATTATAATGAGAAGCTTCGTCCAAATGGTTCATTAGACAAGATTTTGAAGAATCTATTTCTTTCACCAAATCGAGAATATTTATCCTCGAGTGGCTTCCCCTAGGGATCAAAATAGAATCCTCTATATATAAACCCTTAGAAGGAGTCAAAGAAAAATCATGATCCAAAGGACCCAGTACATCTTTCTTGTCCATTATGGGGAATCTCTTTGAATTTTTAAAAGAAATTATACTAGAAAAGCCCAAAAATTTATTTTAGAAACATGTTTTCCCAAAACAAGAAGTGAATCATTGAATATCTAGAATTAGTGATTCAAAATTCAACACTATAACAATGAAAGAACACCAAACAAGAATACTAAATGTGAAAAATATGCTCCCTTAAACACCCAACTTCAAATGAAACTAATTAGTTTTTGGTAGGATCTTACCAATCTAAAAAAGAAAAAATTGAAAAAAGTAAATATTTCATGTCTATCATTTTCCTTTCCATGGCTGAAAAATAACCATGATAATTAGCAATGCCTCAAAAGATCTACTCATGCCAAAATTCCAAGGGAATCAATAGGAGCCTCACCCAAATAGGGACCTAGTTGATTTTCTCATTGGATGGATTAAATCTAATTGGACCCATCTTTTGAAAAAGAGGACAAATTATCCACAGGACCATGACGCACCAAGAATGAAAATAGATTTATCATCTCAATATTTTTGAAGGATAAAAGGAGGATCCCATTAGGAAAAGCAACCTTTGGTGAATGACCAATGACAATCTATATCATGAAAGCCCAAGTAAATATAAAACTAATATTTATATGGAGTCTTAAGAACCTCTTCGCAAGAGTGTTGTCTATATAAGTTCAACACTTTTATTAAGAAATGGATCTAGAATCCTAATTGTGAGGTAGGAGTGCATTGGGGTAAATGAGTTTAAGGGTAACAATCCTTCCTTAAACCTCATCCTAGTTAGGAATGACAAAAAATAAAGTCCCATAAGATAAAATCATCTCACACAAAGAGAAAGAGAGAGGCCCCTTCACAATAATCGAATCCATATCATTACTTACAACAAGAAAATCCATCACACCCTACTCTAGTAGGATGGGAGAGGGTAGAAGAAAACCCCTCTCGAGAAAACCACCAAGGTCACTTCACCTAGATATAAAGGAGACATACTTAAGTATTGTCTAAAAAACCTTCCTTTGTACTTCATACAATGCTAAATCTAACCACTCCTAAAGAAAATTACATTGAGCCTCCATCAACAATACAATGATTTATTCATCCATCTCTCCTTGTTTGCTTACTTCTCAATTAGATCTTCCTTCCTATCATAGTCAAACCTCTAATTTTTCATATTAGATCCTATAAAATTGGCAAGGATAAATTTTTCCCCTTCCTTCATTCATTTGAGCCCCCAACCATCTATATTATCATCATTTGGCTTGCCCCGGTACCTTCATCATCATAAAAAAGTTATTTTTTATATTTTCTATGTAGGAGAAAACATGGAGGAAACACCCACATTATTTTTGCAATAGGCTACTAACATTTTCTTCATCATTGCTCCCTTGTTCAAACAAATTAAACATATGGAAATGAAATATTCACTTAAAATGATAACTTGACATTAATAATCTATCATCTTCTTATAAGAAAATAAATAGATCAATCTTAATAATTATCACCTATATTTAAATTCTATTTTAGATCACAATTCTATATCTAGATTATTTATCTTCTAATTTTTTGTTTTTTTTTGTTTATAAATGTGACACTACCATGTCACACTCACGAAGCTAAAAGAAGACAAAAGTACTTAAAATGGTAGCAAGTTGATGAATTCATCGGTTCCACCACAACGTTTCCTGATGATGAATATGCTTTTGAATACCTTGCAATGAAAAATAATTATTGTGAGAGAGCGTGCCTCCACAGCTTCTCCTGCAGTGCCTATGCTTTTAATTCACCTTCAGGGCCATGTCAAATCTGGTATGGAGATTTGCTAAACATGCACATTTTTCCATCATAAAGCATTTCAAATGTTTTTTTATGCGTGGCTGCCTCTATAGTTCAAAGTTTTGATCCACCATCTTGGAATTTTAATGAAAACCAAGAATGGGTGTTGTGCTAGGCATTGCCAGTGTTCTTGCATTTTCTAGAGGTGAAACAGTGTGAAGAATATTTTAATAAGTTTTTAGTAGAAACAAAATAATACATTACCTAAGAAAACTTTTGTTCAGCACCAGAAATGAGAGAAGATGAGGAATAATTTTAGGCCAGTGGTCATTGAAAGGAAGGCAAGGCATGTATAGTCATCGTCGTGGATGTTTCTGGAAGGCATCCAGTCAAAAAATTCATGTAAATTTCATATTCTGCACATTTCTATGAATTTTAATAGGGGCATTTCTTTGAACAGATAGGAAGATGATCTTAGAGGAGGCCTAAGAAATCTCTGAGTTAAATTGAATGAAATAAGAAAGAATTTATTGTTGTCAAGACATTCCTTGTAAATATTTCTTGGGAAAACTTTTGTTTGACACTATAAATGAGAGAAGATGAGGAATAATTTTAGGCCAGTGGTCATTGAAAGGAAGGCCAGACATTGATAGTCATTCTCTTGTATATTTATGGAAGGCATGGTGAAAACCAATGTCCCATAAAATAAAATCCTCTCATAGAAAGAAGAAGACAGAGGCTCCTTCACAATAATTAAATTCATACCATTATTTACAATAAGAAAATCCATCACACCCTACTCTACAAGGATGAGAGGGTAGAATAAAACTCCTCTTTAGAAAACAACCAAGGTAGGTTGACCTAGATCTAAAGGAGACATACTTAACCATTGCCTAAAAAATATTCCTTTTTACTTCATGAAATGTTAAAGCTAACCAATCCTAAATAAAATTATATTGAGCCTCCATCCATAATAAAATGATATATTCATCCCTTTCAAGCTCTCCTTATTTTCTTACTTCTCAATTGGATCTTCCTTCCTATCATATTCAAACTTCTAATCTTCCATATTATATCCTATAAAACTAGAAAGGATAAATTTTTCATCTTCCTTCATTTATTTGAGTCCCCAACCATCTATATAATCATCATTTGGCTTGCCCCAGTGCCTTCATCATCATAAAAAAAGTCATTTTTATGTTTTCTATGTAGGAGAAAACATGAAGGAGGAAACACCCACTTTGTTTTTCTTGTAGGCTACTAAGGTTTTCTTCATCATTGCTCCCTTATGCAAACAAATTAATCTTATTAAAATGAAAAATTGACATATAATGATAAATTGACATTAATAATATATGATCTTCTTATAAGCATATAAATATATTTTCTTTATTAATTATCACCTATATTTAAATTCTATTTTATATCTCAAAATCTATATATGTATTATTTATCTTCTAATTATTATTTTTTGTCTCTAAATGTGACACTATGGCGTCACACACAAGAAGTTAAAAGAAGAGAAAAATACTTAAAATGGTAGCACTAATGGATTCATCGATTCCACCACAATGTTTTCTAATGATGAGTATGTGTTTGGATACCTTGCAATGACAACAATGATTGTTAGAGAGCTTGGCTACACAATTGCTCTTGTAGTGCCTATGCTTTTAATTCACCTTCAGAGCCATGCAAAATGTGGTCTGGAGATTTTCTAAACATGCACATTTCTTCATCACAAAGCAATTCAGATGCCTTTATTCGAGAGGCTTCCTCTACACTTCCAAGGTTTGATCCACCATACTCCTTTGAAGACAAAACCATAAATATTATGGGTGTTATGCTTTGCATTGTCGGTGTTCTTGCATTTTCTTGGGTATCTTGTTATTTTTTATTGAGATCTGGAACTCATGTTCATCCTCTTGGATGGTTCTTTTTTTTTTGTTACCGGATCTTCTTCTTGGGGATACTTCTTCATACTTGTACCATGATATGTAATTATAATATTATGTTATGGGATGTAATGAGATATTCCTAAAAGAAATATGTAATTGTATATTTATAATTGGTAATTATGATTCATGTAAAAATTTAATGAGAAGTTGTAAATTATATGGATGACAATGATGTAATAGGATAGGGTCTTTTATTACATGACATTGCATTAGATGAATTTAATGTATATTTCATTTTTTTCATGTTAATTATACTTTTCATTATGATATTGAAAGTCCTAGGAACATTTGAATATGGATTTAAATTCAATAGAGCTTTAATCACATAAAAATTCACTTAGTTAATTTCTTAAAGTAATCAATGTCATTTAAGTAGTGATGTGATGGCAAGCCTATATGATGTAGATTAAATTAGAGTTTCACTACTAAATGAAAAAAATGTATTAATGATCTATGAATGTCAAATTTCAGATTAAGTTGCTTCTGCGTGTATTATTCTATTAATGTAATCTTGAATTGTTCTTGTATATATCTTTTATTTAAAAAAATGCATGATCTTTCAGTATACTTTAGACTTTATTATCATGGATTCTCGGGCAGGGCATTACAAACCCAAAGGCGTATTATCAGAAACTATTATGGAGAGAAATGTGAAGCATGCATTTCACACAAGGACCACTATAAGTTATAGGTATGTTATACACATATAAATGCCAAATCTTTTTTATTTCATTCTGAGCTATAAAGCCTTGAACTAAACATCTCCAAATAGTCTTCAATAACATATCAAAAGATCAGAAAAAGATTCATAACATATAAGAAATGCTGAGCAATATATTCGACATGGGTTTCAAAGCTAGTGATTCTACCATCCTTTTGGGATAATCATGGCACCGAGTGATGGACAATGGTGCTTAAATGCACTACAAAGGATTAGCTAAGATATGAGTGATGGTGTTGATATTCCATTAGATATATTGGAAGTGTGTTTGAGTAAGGTGGACCAGTTACCTTCAATATTTATACAGAGGATCCTTGGTTTGATTGAGATCACCTTAAGACAACCCATATTGTTTAGACACCATGACAAGGAAATCAAGCTAGCAACTACAACATGTCTAAGTGAGATTTTGAGAATCTCATCTCCTCGAGTACCTATTATGATAACACCATCACAAAGATATTACAGTTGATTATTAATAAATTTTAGAGCCTTGATGACATTAGTAATGATCCATTTTTTATGCAAGAGCATCCTGGGTGTAAGAGCAATCTTGCATCACCCAAAAATATTTATGTTTTCTTTTCAATAAGGGCTATCTTGTGCAGAGCTGCTATTTATGGAAACTTTCTTTTTTTAGTAAGTTGGTCATATGATCTTGAAATATTTTGATTTCACAGTTGGAGGTTCATCTTAGTCATTTCAGCCTACCAATTGAGTTTCATTGCCACATCATTAGTATTGGTGAAGTTATTGAGGTTTTTGGGTATGAAATCTTTCAGGCCAATTTTGAAGGCCTTAGAGGCTCCAGATCACAATAGACCCCTGACTGAATAGTGCTAATGCGTGTTAGGCACTATCGATCTAATCGTGGCTATAATAGAAAAATAGAGCTATGGTTAAAAAGTTATGGCCTCCGGAAGTTGGGCTACCTAAAAGCATATTTTGTATTTCTTTTGAGCCGACCCTATTGTAAAAATTGTGAAAATAAAATAATTCTATGTGTAGTCGGCCTTAAGGGCTAAATTTCTGGAACCTTCTCGGGTGGTTGAAATTGCCTATATAAAGAAGGCGCATAGTGTTGTCTAGGCAGTTTTGAGTAGTAGATTTGGGTATTGATTCGAGGCTTTGTCCTATAGAATATTGTAAGGGAATGCCCATGTAGTTTTGCATATTGTAATTCTGAAAGTTTGTAATTCGACATTTGTGGAGATAATAAGAAGCCAATTTTCTGTTCTTGCATATTGTTGTTGTTTCTCTGTTTCTGTTATGTGTTTGTGATATTAAGGGGAGCACCCTTCATCATTTTTCTAGGAGATTTACAATACTACATATATGTGTAAAAATAAAATTTAGTAACCTTCTCTTAGATCTAGGATTATAAGATTTTAACCATGATATGTTTCATCACTTCTTGGTCACAATCATGGAGTACCATGATAAAAAATCTTTTTGTTTCCATGGAGAACCTTATTATTTCATTTATTGAAGAGATGGAGGTAATATCCCAGCCTATCATATCTATGCTATGGGTTTTTCATAATCTAAAAATGCATTTCTTCTATTACAACCTGTATATTGGTCAATAATGTATTCAAGCACTGTGAAGAAAAATGGGAGTTTCATTTGCATAAGTGTGAGGATGTTGACAATGGTAATAAGAGTAATGTACTACATGAGGACAATAAAGACATGATCATGGGGCCACTTTAGTCACATGAGGATCTGCTAAATCCTGCTACTGCACAGGTGCAAGTGAAGAACACCTAGGCCTATATGACAACCAAAAGGCTAAAGAGGGTACTTACATGGAGCTTTCCAAATCAACATTGACTGATCAACTGGATTGAGACACAGACTCTATCAATTATCCTTTTTAAGGGAAAGGTCTCTAGTTGGTTGAGTATGAAGTTATTCCTTTTTTAGAACATGCAGAAGACATGATCAATGCTTCTCCAAAAGAGTGATATATACATGGAAAGAACAAGTTGCATATTAGTTTTCAGTTTCCAGACCATTATTTTTAGGAAGTGATTGATTGGCATGATGGCATAGCAGCTTGGAATCTAGGCATCGATGTGTTACATGATTGGCTTTATTGGGATGTTAATGACTCTGAACATGGCAACACTTATATTAGAGTGGAGTTGGAGAAGTTTGATGGAGGTTTACTCTTCTCCCCCACTTCAATATATGTGCACATGTTCATGTTGTAACATAGAGATTTGAGTGGATACATCTATCAGTGTCTGCGCTCAGTTTGAGATCTTGGAGCTTCGCAATAGGCAAATAGTTTGGTGAAAGATTACTTGACGGAAAGAAATCTTTGGGTGATGAGGATATGTAATGTCCCCAAATTTTTAATAGAGTGACTTAATTAAATTAAGAATTAAGTGGTCCCAAAATTTAAATAATATTATAAAGGACCTTTAATTAATTAATTAAAGGGGACCCAAGTAATAAAATACTAAATAATTTATGTTAGCCTATTTGTAACCCCTTTGAGAAACTTCCCAGAGCCCTTTCTAAGGCCATGTTGGCATTGTAGGAAGATGTGGTGGATTTATGTTTCTTATGTATTTACGATTCCAATTGAAATTTGACATTATTTGCAATTTCAAAGGTGCAAGACCCTCCCTATTTTGTATTTTCAGTTTTGGTAGGAGTCACTCCTCACCATAGTCTATCGTTGGAGATATCGCTTTAGATATTTCACTTTGTACTTAAATGTGAAATTGTGAAGTCTTCTTGTGAAGACAAATTTGTGTGCATCTGGATATAATATGAGAATATAAGTCTCCAATTGAGAGCATTTCATTTCCTTAGATGTGAATTTCTCATCTTTTTGTTTGCAACTATTCCATCATGATGGGTAATTTTTAGATCCTTTCCTTATTTCTAGTGAAAAGTGTGCCTATTTATTTAGTAAACTAGGTTCATTCATTGTAAATTAACATACGAGAGTTGTAGATTTAAAATTAAAAGAGGGACAATCATAGTTCACTCAACTAATGCTTGATACATAGGCTTTAGGGATAAAGAGTCAAGGATTTAATCAAATACCAATTTGTTAACCAACACCTACCAAATACTAGCATAGAACTTGCCTTAGAATCATGGTAAATATGAACCTCATTGTTTAAACTATGTTGCCAATTATTTGAAACGCACTTGTGTAGTTCTAGGAGACTCAGCTAGAACCCTCTCAACCTAGAAATCAACCCATGCCTAGCAAAGAAATCTAATTTTCCACTCACCACTTTCTGAGTCTAGTCCCAAAACACCACCTTTGGAGAGATCTTAGCACATTTGAGAGGTTGCACAACATGAAATAGCACTTGATCCACCCATGAATTATCCAAACCCAAAACTACAAAGGAAGATTTGGGCATTTGAATTGAGAGGATCCCTCAAGCTAGTGCAGATGATAATCTCCAAGCTTTCTCAAAGAATCTCAATCATCAACATACTTTCGAAGTGACCCTCTCTCAAAAATGCCAATCTCTGATTGCCAAAATACACCCTAGTATTTTGAAAGTCCAAATTATTAATTATATTGATATTGTATCATAATTTTCATAATATTCTAACCATAATTCAAATAAAAATGCAACCAAATTTCATAACAAATAGAGAACTCGAAATCATATTTTTGTAATTAAAAAATTAATAACTAGTATTTGCACTCCAACAAGGTGCAATAGATATGCCGATAGCAAGATATGTTTTGGGTAATATACTAGAGGCAAGGAAAAGTTAGACAATATGAACACTGCTAATGTTTGGACTAATTATTTAGAATAAAATTAAGATAATCTTGAAATCTGAATAGAAAATAAATATGAAGAAATGCAACTTATAAGTTAAACTCGGGAGCTATGCAAAATACTTTTCTAATACGAACTAATTTTACGATCTATAAAGATTGATTTATTATGTGATGTATTCAAGAATATGATCTTCAACAATGATAGTTATTCGTGAAACCTAAAAATATCCACTCTTGACATGATATATTTAGTTCAAAAAGACCTTGACATCTTTACTTTGGGTAGTTTCCTTTGAAAAAAATGATTCATAAAATTAATAAGAAGAATAATTAGGTGAAAATAAACACTAGTGTAGTTAGACAAAAATATAAACTCTTGACATTATATATTGTCATTCACGAAGACCTTGACATATTTACATTGGGCAGTTTCCTTAGAAAACAATGATTTATTAAATTAATAAGAAGAATAATTAGGTGAAAATAAACATTAGTGTAGTTAGACAATAATATATTGTAGTTCACGAAGACCTTGACATCATTACTTTGGGTAGTTTCCTTAGAAAAAATGATTTGTAAAATTAATAAGAACAATAATTAGGTGAAAAAAAACACTTGAGTAGTTAGACAAAAATTACTAATAACTCTTTATGTTTGATGATGGAATTTTGTAATATATGACATGTCTTCAACAACTATAAAAAAAAAGTAGAAAAAATATTAGATGCCTAGATTAGGTGTCAAATTTTTAGAGTAATTATATATATGTTGAATCAACGTCATTATTTTATTTGTTTATAATTGTGAGTTGTGTAATGTGTTTCACAATGTTTAAACCAAAATACATTAAAATTTTGGTTGTATTGAAGTTATTTATTTTTGGTTATGTAGATGTCTTCTTTGTTGTTGACTGGATTGTCATTGGTTGATGTGTATGCTTGAGTCTTGCTATGGTCTACTCATAGTTGATTATGTCATTGCCTAAAGGAAATTTTTTAAGAAGGGAAATTTGTAAAAGTGAAATTGATGTGTAGTGAATAATTAGATGAAATGCAAGTAAATATAGTTGAGAGTTATGTACCTTTATTTCTTAGAGAGAGAGTGTGTGTGGCTATAATCTACCTTCCTCTTTTCTCCTTATAATTTTGTATGGATCATTTTTTAAATATGCCCACAAGTAGTTATTTTACCTCCTTTTAGTAGGCATAGTAAGATTGAATTATTTTTTGGCTTTGCAATTTTCGACAAGTAAAAAATTTGCACCTTGCATTAGTATCAATTTTTTCCATTAATCAAGTGAATCTATTTAAAAATTCTATCAATTATTTAACAATCCTATATTCCATCATAACATTCACAATATTGTAATATTCATAATTCTCCATTAGTCTTATTAATCCATTTAATCAAATATTTCGTTCATTATATTTCTCCATTTGTAATGTAACATTTCTATAAGAGAATTTAATAAATAATATAAAAATAAATTAGAAAACAAAATTGTTAAAAAGTATGTTCCCTTTAAAAAATATTTCGTTGTAAAATATTTAGTTCTAACAAGGATTACATTGAAGGAACAATAATTCAATAATTATATTTAGTTCTATCAAGGATTACATTGAAGGATTACGAAGTAATGTGAGCTTATCGAGCAAGATTGTTGTTGTTTTCAAATTGAACTTATATTCTACCGGCCAAAAATATTCTAAATAGTCAAAAAGCATTGATCTGGTAAGGATAAATTTATTGACCATGTTTTCCATTCAGCTTGAAATTTGTTAATTCAGCCTTCCCACTGCTTTGAAGTGAGGCTCTTTTTCTTCATATTTCTGCTGAGAGTAAATCTTCATGTAGTCACCAAATGGGTGCTTTGGATAAGCAGATAATTCATGAGTCCCATTTCCATTGGCTTGCGCTACTAGCTGGGGAGCAGGGCTCACTACTGCATTGTATGAGGGATTATAGAAGGATGCCACTGATAATCGATTTGCATCTTTTGTTGCAAGAATTCTATGCCATGCACTCTTATACTTGCCATTACTCACTGCTTCTAACTGATCACCAATGTTGACAACTATTAAGTATTTCATAGGTTGCACATCAATCCAGCTACCATTGTTAAGAACTTGAAGGCCGGGAACCTCATTATCTTGGTACAAAAGAATGAGGCCACCTACATCTGTATGAGCACGGATACCCTTTATCAGATCTGGTCTAGGGCAGGGAGGATAATGGCTCACCTTGGTGCCAAAGAACGGCTTCTCCTTCTCTTCCCCTGCAAATACCCTTTGCAGATATTCTTTCTCTAGTCCCAAACTTTCACTTATTATTTCCAACAATTTCTCAGTCAGATTGAATATTTTGCTGCGGAAGCCCTCAATTATATCCCTGTATAAAACGCAAAAAGTTAATGTGCTAGATGGTTTGCATTGAATTGAATCAAATGAATCACAGAGTTTACTCTGATTCTACTATCCCAGATTACAGATAAAATTACTGAAGTTCAATTATATGAATTGATTTTATTGATTATGTTTGTTAATTGCTAATAGAATCTATATAGAAAGATAAAATATAATAATGTGCAGCAGTATAGATTAGTATTTATTGAGTATTGTACATACTTGAAATCTTTGGGTTCCGAAGGCCAAGAAATTGTCTCTTTCATCTCGTGGACTTGAAAAACATCCTCCCAGTCCAAATTCTCAATCTTCTCGACATTATTTCCCTTTCATTCAGCTTCAATGGCTTTGTTCAGTTCCCTTACTGGCGAGGAATCCTTGAAGTGTTGTTCTCTGTTAATCTTATATTGCTGCGAACATACCTCTTTCACACGGTCCATAAAACCATGGTCAATGCCATGGTTTGTAATCTGAAAAATTTAAACCAGTATATAGTCAATTTGAGCTTACCAATCACATAATTTTGTAATGAATAATTTATGGTTTGATTGGGACCCTATATAGTCAGAACAGCTGACCCTTGTTTTACAAGCATAAATACCTGAAAAAATCTGGGAGACTCACAAGCCTGTGCGATTTGAACCATAATGGCCTTCCTCTCTCCTCCTTCAATGTTGTTTACATCAATCACTGGAATACCCATTTCTAAACTCCTCGAAAGCTAAAAGACAATCAAATGCTAAATAAACTTTCACAACTGGGAAGACAAATGAACACTTGCTAATGTTTGTAACACTGAGACCCTATTTATATGTCAAAAAGAATTCAAAGTCGCTGGCAGATTCAATTCACGTGTGACAATACTTGTTCAATTCAACCACGTGTCTTTGAAATGAATTTACTGTTCAAGATATGCTTGAGGATTAGACCAGAAATCAATATTGTTGTGCATATCATTTTTAATTCAAATCACACAGCTTAATTTTCTACACCTAAATCTAATTGTTGTTTGATTAGGATTCTTGAATTTGTATGTTGACGTGCTTAATTTTTACACCTAAATCTAATTGTTGTTTGATTAGGATTCATGAATTTTTTGCACTCTACTCAAATTGAATTTGTATGTTGACGTGCTTGAATTGAACATATAAATTCAAGCACATTAACGGCAAAATTTCATTCTCTCAGCAAGATAAGCTTTCATTTTCCTCGTGCCCGCTTATTTCGATTGTCTCATAATTTCGTTTTTCCTCTTCTATGGAGGGAACTTTCGTTTGAATTTCTGTCCAAAATAGGGCATTTACATACATTTCCGAATATGTGTCATCTTGCAGTGACAGTAGTCAGAATTGCAGCGTATTTTTCTACATTTGCCACATTTTTTTTTTTTGTCGATAAGGGGCTGAGGCCGAGTAGTATATATAATATTATAAATAAATGTACAAAATTTAAACAGTATCTAAGACTCTAAGAAAGAGACCCAGCTAGCATAAAAGATCATATCAAATAACCACTTGCCACCGGATTTTCAAAATTGGGATCCCTATTCTCCAAAAAGGCATGCTAACTTCAATCAGGCAATTAGTACTTGACTAACCGGATGGAAGAAATTTGAAATTCTCATAGCCGTTGGGACCAAGTATTCAAGAAAATGTTCTTCTGGTGTATCCCTTGTTGGTAAGAATTAATTTTTACCAACCGATGGAGATTGTCATTTAATTTAGAAGCTTCTTGTTACTTCCTTCACCGTCCTCCACCGTCTTCCACCGTCCAGCATTCAATATATTTATGCATGTGTTTATGACTGTCGCAGCTTCTGGATATTTCTTAAGTCCTCTATAAAAGAGGCATATGTAACCAGTCTTTTGTAAGGCAATAAAGTATCTATTCAGTTTCATTGTGCCGTAGCACATAAAGTCTTTTTGCAGTTTTTTTTAGTTTTGCCTCTGCGCACTAACAAGTGGTATCAGAGCCAGCATAGTTTTAGAAAGGGATTGCCAACGAAGGCAGATCAGGGAGACAAAGCAAGGTTTCTTGTTTTTATTGTTGCAGATCAAAGAATCGCTGATCACTGAAGGTGCTGAGTTTGCAAGTTTGGAAGAGTCACCGTTTACAGCAGTCAAAAGGAGATCTCTGTCATAAAAGGAGAAGGTTTGCATCTTTTTGAATATTTTGAATGGCAAGTTTTGTTTTATGACTGCAGTCTTGTGTAATGCTTTGTGGAGATTAATCAAATCTATTAAAAAGATTTGGTCTGAAAGAAATAGTGTTTGCAGATTATAATTTCTAGTTAAGATTGGTGCTATCCTAGTTAAGGTTGAAAGTTTTCTTTTGGAAGAAGAAGATTATTTTCAAAATATGGCATCAGGCAGTATTCAACCTCTAATTTTTATATTTTCTGGTAAAAATTGTGATAATTGGGCTTTTAGAATGAAGTTGACTTTTGATTCATATGAGTTGTCAGACATAGTTCTAAATGGTTATAAAGAACCTCAAGATGAATCTAATTTGACTGCTGATGAAAAGAAACAGCTTGATGAAAATAGGCAAAAGAATAGAAGGGCTTTGCAGATTATTGGACAAGCATTGGATGATTCTGTTGTTGGAAGGATTAAGCCAGCTACTACAGCCAACCAAGCATGGGAGATCTTAGAGATGGCATACCAAGGTACAAGTAAGGTAAAGGTTGCCAAACTACAAGCACTTAGGAGAGAATTTGAAAATTTGCAAATGAAAGATTCTGATTTAGTAGATTAATTTTCAAATCGTGTTATGAGTTTGGTTAATCAAATAAGGATGAATGGTGATGATCTAACAGATCAAAAGGTTGTAGAAAAAATCTTAAGAAGTTTGCCTATTAAGTTTGATAATATTGTAGTTGCAATTGAGGAATCTAAAGATTTAACAACATTATCTATAGATGAGTTGTTTGGGTCTTTGCATAATCATGAAGACAGGTTGAACAGGCATGATAGTACTTCAATGGAGAATGCATTCAAAACACAAATGACATTTGGCAGAGGCAGAGGAAGAGGAAATCCAAGATTTAGAGGAAGAGGAAGAGGAAGAAATAATTACCAAAGAGAAGAAAGGAGTCCAGATCCAGGAGGAAGGAAAAATCAAAATTTCAGCTCAAGGGGACGAAATAACAATCAGGCATTAGAAAGGTATGACAAATCAAATATCCAATGTTATTATTGTAAGAAGTTTGGTCACTTGGCAAATGAATGTCGAAAGAAGCAAGCAGATGTAGGCAAGCATAATGCAAATTTTTTCTGAAAGTAATTCAGGGACATTGTTCATTACATGTCATGTAGCTCAAGAGAGCTCAAGTGATGTTTGGTTTCTAGATAGTGGTTGTAGTAATCACATGACTAGAAATAGAGACATATTTGAAAATTTGGATACTTCAGTTAAATCAGAAGTGAAATTGGGTAATGATAACATAGTAGAAGTCAAAGGAAAAGGTACAATCAATGTGGTGACAAACCTTGGTAAGAAGTCTATTCCTGATGTTTATTTTGTACCTGGTTTGAAGCATAATCTTATAAGTGTAGGACAACTTACACAAAAAGGTTATAGAGTTATTTTTGAGAAAAATATGTGCACTATACTTGATATTCCTCCTAGTAATATGGTGATTACAAAGGTTGAAATGACGAATAATAGAATGTTCCCACTTTGCATGAAAAACAAAATGGAGGAGATTGGAGCAAGTTTTAAGGCAACAAGTCAAGATCAAGCATGGATATGGCATTTGAGGTATGGTCATCTAAACTTCAAGGGATTGTGTTTGTTGCAAAAAAAGGAAATGGTAAGAGGTTTACCCCCCATTGAAGCACCATTGAGTTCATGTGAAAGTTGCATCTTGGCTAAGCAACATAGGGAAAGTTTTCCAAAAGAAATGTCATATAGAGCATGTGCACCTTTAGAAATTGTGCATATAGATATATGTGGTCCAATGCAAACACCATCATTAGGGGGGGGTCTTTATTTTCTAACATTCATTGATGACTTTAGTAGGAAGACATGGGTTTATTTCCTTAAGTATAAATCTGAAACATTTGGCAAGTTCAAAGAGTTCATGGCATTGGTTGAGAAACAAAGTGGTCTATCCATCAAGGTATTGAGATCAGATAGAGGAGGAGAATACAAGTCAAATGATTTTTTTGGATTATTGCAGGTACCATGGAATAAAGAAGCAATTTACTACAAGCTACACACCACAGCAGAATGTTGTTGCAGAAAGAAAGAATCGAACAATAATGGAGATGGCAAGGAGTATGCTGAAAGGTAAGAATCTTCCTAATGAGTATTGGGCTGAAGCAGTAGCTTGTGCAGTCTATATCTTGAATAGGAGTCCAACAAAGATTGTAAGGGACATGATTCCACAACAAGCATGGAGTGGTAAGCATCATTGTGTTTCCCATTTTAGAATATTTGGTTGTATTGCATATGCACATGTGCCTAAAGAAGTAAGGAGTAAATTGGATGATAAAAGTGAAAAATGCATATTTATTGGTTATGATGAACAATCTAAGGCATATAAGTTATTTAATCCTATAACTAGGAAAGTCATTATAAGTAGAGATGTCATGTTCAAAGAAGAAGAATCGTGGGATGGCAATATAGACAAAATAATTATAGGTACAACGCCAATACCATATAATGATCAAGAAGGAAAAGATCAAGAAAAAGAGCAAGATGGATCAGGAAGCCCACAAGGAGATAACACGCAAATGGAAGATGAGCTAGGAGAATCTTCAAGTCCACAAGTAAGTAATGATTCAAATCCTACAATTGCATCATTAAGATCAAGACTTAAGAGCAAGAAAATTAGAAGTTTGCAAGAGATTTATGGACAAGGGGATATAGATTTGCAATCAATCTTTTCTTTATTTGCTCAAGATCCTATATATTTTGATGAAGCAATTAAAGAAGAGCAATGGATTAATGCAATGAATGATGAAATAGAATCTATTGAGAAGAATGGTACATGGGAACTAGTTGATTTACCTAAGAATAAAGAATGCATAGGTGTAAAATGGGTCTATAAAACTAAGTATAAGGCAAATGGAGAAGTTGATAAATATAAGGCAAGATTAGTAGCTAAAGGGTTTGCACAAGAATATGGAGTTGATTATAATGAAACATTTGTACCTGTAGCTAGACTTGATACTGTTAGAATGGTACTACCTATTGCAACTCAAAATAATTGGATGGTTTATCAAATGGATGTTAAATCAGCCTTCTTGAATGGATATTTGGAAGAAGAAGTCTATGTGCAACAGCCACCAGGTTATGAAATAAAAGGATATGAAGACAAGGTTTACAGGTTGAAGAAGGCACTCTATGGATTGAAGCAAGCACCCAGGGCATGGTATAGTAGAATTGATTCATACATCATAGATAATGGATTCAACAGAAGCACTAGCGAGCCTACACTATACACCAAAGTCAATGAACAAGGTCAGATTTTGATTGTTTGCTTGTATGTTGATGATTTGATCTTTACAGGTAATCTGTCTATTGACATTTTTAAATAAGCAATGAAGAAGGAATTTGAGATGACAGATTTGGGTTTGATGAAATACTTTCTTGGCATTGAAGTTACACAAAATGATCAAGGCATTTTCATTTGTCAAAGCAAATATGCAAAAGATGTTTTGAGAAGGTTTAGAATGATCAACTGCAGTCCAGTTTTCACACCTGTGGCAATAGGTACAAAGCTAAGTAGAGGAGATGATGAAATGAATTTTGACACAACTAAATTTAGGAAACTTGTTGGGAGTTTGATGTATCTCACTACAACTAGACCAGATATTATGTATGGAGTGAGTCTAATTTCTAGATTTATGGATTCACCTAAGAACTCACATTGGCAAGTAGGAAAGAGAATATTGAGGTACATTGCAGGCACTATGAATTATGGCATATGGTATGCTACTTCTAGTAATTCTAAATTGGTTGGATATACAGATAGTGATTTTTCAGGGAATATTGATGACAGAAAGAGTACATCTGGATATGCATTTCATCTTGGAACAGGTGTTGTGGCATGGGCATCAAAGAAGCAACCTATAGTGACAATTTCATCAGCAAAAGTAGAATATGTAGCAGGTACATCAGCAGCATGTCAGGCAGTATGGATGCGGAGAGTCTTGAAGGATCTAATGCATGAGCAAAAGGAGTCTACTACAATCTACTGTGACAACAAGTCCGCTATTGCACTTTCAAAGAATCATGTTTTTCACAAGAGGACAAAGCACATTGACACTAGATATCACTTCATTCGAGAATTGGTTAACAATGGAGAAATCAACTTGGAGCATTGTAGATCTGAAGATCAATTGGCAAATATATTTACAAAGGCCTTAGCACAAGAACAATTTGAATATTTAAGAGATCAATTGAATATTGTAAATTTTGATGTAATTAATAGTAGAAATTAGGGGGGAGTGTTGGTAAGAATTAATTTCTACCAACAAATGGAGATTGTCATTTAATTTAGAAGCTTCTTGTTACTTCCTTCACCATCCTCCACCGTCTTCCACCATCCAGCATTCAATATATTTATGCATGTGTTTATGACTGTCGCAGCTTCTGGATATTTCTTAAGTCCTCTATAAATGAGGCATATGTAACCAATCTTTTGTAAGGCAATAAAGTATCTATTCAGTTTCATTGTGCCGTAGCACATAAAGTATTTTTGCAATTTTTTTTAGTTTTGCCTTTGCCCACTAACATCCCTCTAGATGCCAGATCCGCCAATTCATCCGCCAGAGAATTCCCTTCACGAAAGATGTGATTGATTGTTATTGATTCAAATCTGCTAATAGAATGTAGAATAATGTCCAGCAGAGCTTGAAGATGCCAATTTTGTGTTGACCCTAACCTAGCAGCATTAATTGTTATCATGGAGTCCCCTTCAATCTCCAATTTCTTTATTCCTGTCTCATTTGCTAAAGCCAGACCAAAAAGAAGGGCCTTAAATTCAGCCATGTTGTTGGTGTCATTCTCCAATGGTTTGGCTAATTTAGGTATAATTATGCCTTCTGAAAAGTGAATGATGCAGCCTGCTCCCGAGAGGCCTGGATTGTCTTTAGAAGCTCCATCAAAATTTAGTTTGAACCAGCCCGAAGTAGGGGGCCTCCACACACAAGATGCCACATTTGATAGTACAAGGACTTCTGGTAAAACTAAATCCTATCCATTTTTAGTTGGGGGTACTGCTTAACTTGTTGATAAAATGTTATATGCAACACAATCAAACCAGTGCAACTCAGTGTTTTATGACTTGTTTAAATGTTGTTCAAATATTTATTGAGTTTCAATTAACAATCTTTAACTTACATCTTGGAGTGACAGTAGTCAGAATTGTAGTGCATTTTTCCACTTTTGCCACATTTGATATTACAAGGACTCCTGGTAAAACTAAATCCTATCCATTTTTAGTTGGGGGTACCCCTTAACTTGTTGATAAAACATTATACGCAACACAACCAAACCAGTGCAACTCGGTGTTTTATATCAATATAGTCAAAGGAATCATAGATGTGGTAAAGACTGTACACAAGCATCATGATGAAAGGGGGGTGTTCAAAACCATGGTGCAAAGCCAACAGGTAAGTTTACTTCTACTCCATCAACTTCTAGATCTACTACAGAAACAACTGGTGCTACATCAAATGACAGTTATTGATGAAGTAGATTTTTATTCAATTACCTATTTAAAAATCCTTAGCTCACCCCTATCTGAAAAAAAAATGGGTGCTATTATTAAGCACCGATAAAATATTGCTCCTTGCATGCTGGGGAGTCGTTCTCTATCAGTAAAAAATAGTTTAATCCGATAATAAAAAGGTTTCAATTCATTGAATTTCACCAAAATCAATCCAGCTCAAATCTTCCTTTTTTAGAGAATCTGAATACTCCGTTGAAATTTCCTTAAGGCAGCAACTTAAACCCAAAGAATAAAAAGCCATCTCCCTTATCAGCATGACCAGACACATTAATATTTCAAAGGAGGAAGAGGAGGAAAAAGAAAATGGTGAAGAAGAGGAGGAAGAATGAGAAGAGGAAGAAGGAGGAGAAGAAGGATGAGGAGGAGGAGGAGGAGATGAGGAAGAATAAAACACATAATACGAGGAAGAAGAGAAAGAAGAGGAAGACGGAAAAGGATGAAGGAGAAGAGGAGGTGGAGGTGGAGATGGAGGAACAGGAGGAGGAAGAAGACAAAGACGAAGAAAAGGAAAAGGAGGAGGAGGAAGAAGAAGAAGAAGAAGAAGAAGAAGAAGAAGGAGGAGGAGGAGGAGGAGGAGGAGGAAAAAGACGAAGGGGTAGAGGAAGAGGAGGAGGAGGGGTAGAAGAAAAAGAGGAGGAGGAGGTTTCATCTTACCGAGACAACCTCTGCATAGAGCTCCCTGATTCAAGGAACCCCAAAGTTTCATTATTTTTTAACACAAACATTATTTATAACATTTCAATATTATTTTATTAGTATAATATCAATAGCATAACTTTCTATCGGCGTAACCATTGCACCATGTTGGTGCAAGTGCTAGTAGAACTTAATTGAAATACAATTTTAATAATTGTACATATAAAATAATTCATACTAATAAAAATTAAAACATACACATAAGCACAAAGCATCCACATACACACTCTCTTCCTATTCAAAACACACAATTCAAATCCTTTAAGAAATATTGTTCTATTAAGAACACACAAATCAAATGTTTAATGAAATATTATTGTAGTTTTAAAAAAGTTCTATAAATGAATCAAGTTTAGAAAATTAAAATTCAGTAATGGCTTGATAGCAACCTTGCCAATTAACACATTTCATGCTATTAAAGATCACAATAGTGATTTATATAATTAAAATTTCAAAGTTATTCCATATTTATCCCATGGTATAAACCACCTAGGGTTTGCAGATTTATTACTGCTTATTACCATTATTTAGCATATTCTTGTTTGTTCTTTTTTCTCACTTCTTAAAAACTTCAATAAGTTTATGATAGTAAGGTAGCTCGATAATATTGTAACTCTTGAAACCTGCTTTATAAAACAAGTCCTTAAATTCATCCTCTGTTCTCTCTTTTCCACCAATGGAAACAGCCATCATTAACACATCAGACAGTAGTCCCACTCGCCTTTCGGTCCCTTCTTCATTTTCAATGACTGCATCAACAATTAATATCCTCCCATCCTCTGGTATAGCCTCATAGCTCCTCTTTAAGATTTTCAAACAGTGTTCATCATCCCAGTCATGCAAAATCCTCTGTAAGTACAATAACAAAACCTCCCAAAATATTAGTATATAAATTATAAATTTTTATTTAAATAAAATATAATTTGTGAAAAATACCTTCAAGAAAACTGCATCTGCTGATGGAATTCGCTCAAACATATTACCCTCCACATGCTCTACTCCTGAAATTTTAAGTTTCTATGAGAATCACACAATAGCTTTACTTCTCGTTGCAATGTCTAAATTCGATTGTTTATTTTTTTCTATATCAATATTTTGAATGTCTAAAATCTAGATGGTAGATGATAGATCATTATAGAATATGATAGATCATTATAGAGTATGATCAGAAACGCTGATTTAAAGAATATACATACAATCCAATCCAGAAAGTACAACAGATGAAATGAAATTTGAATTATTGTAACCTATCTCAAGCAGAATGTTCTTTCTAAGATATACCAGAGATTATAAACTAAACATCCTAAAAAATACGAATTAACCACAGCTAAGATCTACATGCAGATTATGAACGAATAACAAACTATTGTTTTTTGAACGTGTAGATCAGCAACCTCTTCATCTATGAAGTTTAGAGAGGGCGATAGTTACAGACCTTGCGAAGGAGCAGCAGTCCTTATAACATGTGGAAGATCGAAATTGATGCCGTGAATGTGGGGATATTCATTAACAATCGTAGATATTGCAGAACCTGCTCCTCCTCCAACATCCACCACAGTCTTGAATCTCTTAAACCCGTCATAAGCCTCCAACACCGACGCAATTACAGAGCTTGTCTGAGCAGTCATGGCGTCATTGAAAAATCTATTCGCCTCAGGATTACAGCTGTTGTACTCGAAAATGTTCATGCCATTGGCCTTGGTGAATGGTTGGGAGCCACCTATGACAGACTCATGAAGATACTGATAAGCATCAGTCATAGATTTTAGATTTAAGAACAACAGGGTGGGTGCACAAGATTGTTGGGGCTCATTATTTGCCAGCAATTTAGTGAGGCCAGTTCGACCGTATTTGAATTTGGGGGAGCCTCTGTCTTCTACAGTGTTCTCTTCGGTGAAGACACCAATGGAAGCAAGAAGCCTCATGATTCTAGAGAGGTTGCCTATGTGGGCAGGTTTGTTTGTGGAGGCAGAAATATGGGAAGCAATTTCCTCTACACTGAGGTGATTTTCACTACCATGGGTGGCAATGATATTAGGAATGTTAAGCAGGACAGCAGCTTGAAGGGCCATGGGCTTGGCTGCTGAAAGAAATATTTCATAGAGCTGGAGATGGGCTAGTTCCATGGAAGATTCTGAGGAAGCCATTTTGTCTGATCAATTACAAATCTTGTCAATTTATAGAAAAGTGCGAGAAGAACCATCGAAGATTGGTTAGATATTAAAAAAGTGGTCAACATTATGTCGTCTGCAATGACGTTCACGAATGCCCCTTTTTTTGAAACTGACAGTTGAATTCTATGTATCTGCCATAATTTTTTTAAAGTTTTTTGCATGCATTGAAACTAACATTTGAATTCAATATGTTGGACATAACTTTTGACCGTGTGTTGTAACTAACAATTGAATTCTATATAAATGGTAAAAATATTTTATAAATAATAATATTAGGTAATAGTTGGTGTAATTCTCTTAGTTCTTTATAGTCTTCACATAAGAGTAAGATGTGATATCAATTTTTTTTTAATTACATTTCATGATAATAGACAATCATTATTAAATGTTTGTGTATATAATGAAATATTGTTTAGATCGATTTTCTAATTATTTTAACTTATAGAAGATTGTCTTTTAATCTTTAAATTATTTTGGATGTGTTAAAAATTAGCATTTGAACATAATGTGAATTGTAATATTATTTTATAAGTGATAATATAAGGTAGTAAATAAGGTGGGTGTGATTTTCTTGGTCTTAGTTGTGATTCATCAACCAAGAAGATGTGTTGTTCACTTCTTTTGTGATGTATCACATGATTAATATACACCTATGGTCACATGTTTGAGAGGAGTAAATCATTACTTAGATTAAATATTGAAGCTTATTTTTCAATCTTCAAAGGCTTTTGTGTGTGCTACAAAAATTAATTATTGAACTCATTACAAATTGTAAAACAATTTTAAATATGATAATATTGGGTAATAGATAAGAGTGTTGTGGTTCTCTTGTCCTTTGTGTGATCCACTCACCAACAATATATATTCAATAAAAGAAATAAAATCTATTTTGAATGCTTGATCATATTCAAAATTCATACTTAAGAAAATAAAAATCTCTACCAAGCAAAATTCTTATGTCATTGCATTTTTGTTTCACCCTTATGAAATTTTTTAATTTCTATAAGATTTTATAAAAGATTCTTGCAAAGAAATAAATTAAAAAGAAAACAAAGGAGACATCTTTTTGTTGTTAGTGTAAGTAGTTTTGTTTTGACACCCATGAGAATAAGGTATAGCTAAGAGCTTATACATGCCCACTTGAAGAAGATCAGCATTGCAGTCAAAGATGGCCCTTATTGAGATTTATGGATGTTGATAGAAAAAATAAATACTTAGCATATTCAAATCAAATTAGAGATACTAGCTAATATTAAATTAGAGATAAAAGAAAATTAAATATTTTCTAGAAAAATGAAATTATACAAGATTTTCAAAAAATTCTTAACTAGAATCCATTAATGATTTCTACCATGATTTTCTTAAAGAAACAAAAATATGTACAGTGATAATTTTGAGAATGGACATAAATCATTAAAATGGAATAATTCGCACACAAGAAATCCATATATTCTCTTTGTAATTTATCTAATATATAATGACAGAATGACTAGGCCATCTTGTGAAAAGAATGAAAATTTTCCTTATATGTTTATATGCCACATACCCTATATATCCCACTCCAACTCCAACCCCCTATCTTTCTCATTTTGTAAGAAGACCATATGTTATCTACTTGTAATTTTCTCACTCTGTAATCATTGGATAAATGATACAATATATCTAATGCTTTGATTCTTGAGTTAATGTAAAAATTTCAATGTATGGTATGAATCATATTTTAGTCAATAATGTTTATTCATCTATTCTATTACATTTGAAAATTGATTTACATATTATCATGTCTCTAAAATCATATTAAAATAATAAAATTTATTTATTTATTGGGAATTACTCAATTTTAATATTATATTAGAATATCAAAATATCCATGTTAATAAGAATATAATAATTAAGGAAGAAACAAAAATATCCCTTCTAACAACTTTTACACCGGTGCTGGAAAGTCTGTAGAGGCTACTGGGTCTGTTGGCTTCTTTCTAGCTAGTTCTATTTTAGAAGGTCCTTTTGGCACTGAGAAGTCTAGCATTGGCTGTAAAGAGGTTGTAGTTGGTTCTGTCCAAACTTCCCATGTTGGTTCTATTATGGTTGGTTCCTCTCCTATTTCTATCTGGCAAGATAAAGCTTCTTTGGTAGAGGAGGGGTGGACTCCAGTTATAGGTAAACATAATAAAAAGTCCTCTCAGCATTTTGATATGACTCTTTGCTCCCAGAAGAAGGGAGGCAAAGGAAAATCCTAGTTTTTTACTTGACTACCTAGTGTGGTCTAATCCTTGATTAGGATTTTTAGTTTGCTTGGGTTTGTATGAAGGTTGTTTCATACATTGTCTCATCCAAGTTCTGGGTGCCTACTATAAAACACTCGCTTTGGTCTTGATCTATTCTGTTTAATGGGCTTATTTGAATATCTTTTGTGACCATACTATACAGGGTTTTGGGGCCCCTTCCAAACTTCCTTTTACCTTAATCAAAAACTTTCACACTAGTTCCTATTTCTCCATGATATATCTCATGTATGGATGTTATAAATGGACCTTTGTCACCCATCCCTTTATGTGTTGGTATTGTGTGTACACCATATCCTATGTTTGGTCTTGTTGAAACATATTCTTTTAACACTGGTGGACATATTTTTAGCCGATAGGTTGTCAACCTCTTTGCCAGAGGTTTTAGTTTTTCCCACTATGGTAAGTTACCTTTTTTTTTTTCATTCTTATCACTATTTTTGTTGGAAACCCTTTTTTTTAAAGTATCTTCTATCATTGAATATATAAAATTGTAGCACTTAAAATTACAAGTGGATACTCTTTATTTAGGGAGGTGCTCATATTCAAATAAAAGAGAGAAAAATGTGAAGATGGAAATTGCAATCTTTTTTCTCCTTCTTCCATTTGTAGCTACTAATACTCTTCCCTACCTGGTAAAAATATTATAATTATAATTTCTATGATTTTTTCCTAGTTTATGTGATTTAGTGTGGATGCTTTTGAAAATTTTGAGGCTTATATAAATGAGTTAGTATGCATATGGAAATATCTATTTTAATTTTTTCTTAAACCCAAATTTCAATGACACTAATGATGAGTAAATAGTTATTTTGATAAGAATTGTCTAAAGTTGTTTCAATTTCATTTCAAAACTACTCAAATTCTTTCAATATCTATTTAAATTCATAGATTTATGATGTAGAGTGGGCAATAGAGGTGGTGGATAGATAAAAACAACTAATCAAATTTAAGAGGTTTAGGCACGACAACCCCACTAACCCCTTACCACACTCTAATAGCACTAATGCCCCAAATGACTCCAACACCCTCCAAAAGGCTAGAGTGAGTGTAAATGGCACAAAAAAGATGGATTAGGAAATATTCAATCACTTTTGGACTTCTCTCCAATACCCAAAATCCAAACCACCAAAACTATCGTCTAGGCCTAATTGATTCCCTTGTAGGTCAACAGAGATAGAAAAGAGACTTTTTATCAAACCTTTCCCAAAATACTCCCCAAAAATTTACATATTATGATACCCTTTTAAGGTTTCTTTAACATATCCAAACCTATACCTATGTTGTTTTGGACCAAATAGGCTAACCCCACACAACACCCTTGGTTAAGGCTCAAAATAGGTCCAATTTACTAAGCAAGTGTTAACCAGTCTTATCAAAAAGACTCCAAAGTCTCAAAAATAACTTATTATGGTCAAAAATTAAGAAAAATCCACTTGGACCAATTCCAAGACTCCTCCAAGCATCGAACTCCCAACTTGGCTCTCTCTAGGGCCTCCAAATCAAGTGTTTGTCCAATAAAACATCTCCAAGTCATTCCGAATCAATCTAATGGATGTATCACCTTTATATAATCCATATAAAACTATACAAGTCATAAAATACCCTTCTCCTTAAGGTATAATGTTGGCTTCTATAACCATGGCACCAACTACTTCACCAAAAACCATGAAATCAACACTCCAATTGAGGCTTCCCTTGCAAATGATAATTTCTCCTGCATCAATAGGTATTAGTACATAATGATACACCTATTTTATTCATCCCCTACCACAGATACCATATAAAAGGGGACGAATCAAGATTTCCTCATGGAAAACCTTTCCCAATCAAGGATTGTCACAATATAGTCAGCCTTGAGGACTATATAACTATTCAAAAATGACTTTAAGTGATTAAAAATAGAATTAAAATCATCCAAAAATATCAATACAATACTAGGAAACCAAGATCCATCCAACAAATATCACAAAATGAAAAGAAAAATCTTGTTTATTGCCAAAACCGAGTACAATCTAGAGATTTCTCAATACCAGTCTGTACCATGGATTCCTCTCTCAATAAAATGGATCAAAATAACTTATAATAACCTTCCTAAAACCTCCCAAACTGATCCCAATCAGTTGGGTGGTTTGGAAACCTCTAAAAAACTCCTAAACTCATTTTCCCACCAAATCCTCAACTAGTTGTTGGGAGTTAAAATTCAAATTTCTAACTTTAAAACTAATGCAAGCTACCTATCCAAATCAATAAAATTTTATGGATTTCATATCAAAGGATCAAATGACCTTATTGAAATCCTAATCTACCTTTTTGGACCCTTAGAGCTCATCATGGCTCATTTTACAATATTTTTCTCCTAAGGTCCTTACCAGGACCTCTAGAAGATTTACAAATTGGACCAAATTGATCATTACAACTATTCATTATTGGTTTCAATATATCCCGATTGACATGTGGTATAGTCTTCTAGTGTTCCTTCATACCCTTCTTGTCCATGCACCTAGGTGTCCTCATTTATGCTCTTGCATCATACACCCCACCTTCAAAAGAGCTTTTGTCCCAAGAGCCAATGCTCCTTGTCCTTAAGCCTCCCATCCTCCTAGACGGTTTCCTACTCCTTGGGATTTGCAACTTGTCATTCTCCTTATGAATTTCACCTACAATCAAAATATTAGGATCAAAAAGTAAATTTGTGCACTTGTTACTATCCATGGCAACCTTGTTCCTTGCTGACTATGGATAGTCATCTTTTGCCTTTGCAAAAGGCTTCATAACTTGCTGTAGAGGATAAATCAAACCCTTTCCCTTATCCTCCATGGATAGGCTCACATCTTTTTTCATTTTTTCCACTATAGGAAACCATAGTGTACCTATTAACACTCCATTCTGAGTCACTATTTTCTTGCAATCAGAATTCTAAGTTTTTCCTTGAACAACCACATTCTTCATAACCATTAGAGATGGTTTATGTTGCAAACCTATCCCATCATGGTGACTCTTCCTCTACTCCTGCAAGTTCATGTACTCCTTCTTTGCAAAACAAACAATCCTCTCCATGCCATTACTTGGTAAAGGATTCAAATGAAACTTCACACCATCCTTATGCACCACATAGACATTAGATGAACCATAATGAATTGTGTTCCTTAGGGCTTGGTAAGGCCTTCCAAGGATTACATGGAAGTGTGTCATAGGGATGATATCATATACAAATTGATCCTTATATCCCCCTATATAAAATTCAACTATGGCTTGCTCCCTCACAATAATTTTTTGAGTATCACTTAACAAAGATTCCTTCTATGGTGTATCAATTGGAATATTCTTTAATCCTAGTTTGTTAACCATTTCATATGACAATAAATTGTCAAAGGAACCAGAATATATTATCATATTACAAATCTTACCATTTCTCATATAATTTTTCCTAAAGATGGATGCTCTTGTCTCCTTTGGCAGCTGCATTCCTCTTCTCACCATCAAGAAGTCTCCTTCCAAGATTGGATCTTCATTACCAGACTCCTTTTCCTCCTCTTCTCCTTGGGTTAAAGTGACTCTCTTCTCCACATTCTTGAAATTCATTCCTTTCTTAGGGTAGTTGTAGGATTGATGCCCTACTCCTCCACATGTGAAGCATGTACTTGTGAAGACACGATTTCCCCTACCATACTTATTATATCCTCTAGGCTTAGACTCACCAACAAATTCCTTTTCCTTGTCATCAACATTTTCTACTTGTCCTTCATTGGACCTGCCTCCTCTTCCTCTAATGGATTGTCTTCTTCCATTACCCTCTCTTTCTTGTTTCCTCTTCAATTGATCGTCAGCCTTCATGGCCAACTTGAAGCATTCCTCTAATGTCCTAGGAGTAGCCATGCTCATCTCATCCTGTATGTTATACCTTGGTCCTCCAAGGTATCTAGGAACCTTTTCCTATACATCCTCATCATGTGCTTCCCTAATGCATAGTTTATGAAACTCCTCAGTGTACTTAGGGACATCCATGTCCTTTTTCTTCAGCCCTTGCATCCTCTTGTAGAGTTGCACCTTGTAGTCTATAGGAAGGAACTTGTCCTTCATTTTCTCCATCATCCTTGGTCAAGAAGAAATTTTTGACCAAACCTTACTCAACGTATCTTCTTGTAGGTTATCCCACCATAGTAAAGCATGTCCTTTCAATCTAGACTTTGTTATCTTCACCTTCATTCTCTCTTCCACATAATCACAATCAAAGAAATTTTCTAGGGCACTGAACCAATCAAGAAGAAACTCTTCATCCATCCTCCCATCAAACATAGAAAGTTCAACTCTTACCTTGGACTCACCAATTCTCGTAGCCTTCAAGATCCTTTCTAACCTTGCATCTTCAGGATCCAATGGTTCCTCCCTTTCAAAAAATTCTTCATCACCACCACGGTCTTCTCTTTGCTCTTGTCTATTCACTAGACTTGTCAATCTTCCCACTTCTTCTCTCAACCTTCTATTTTCTGTCATTTGTTCTCTTACAAGATTTGAAATTTCTACATTGGTGTCCCTCTAAGGGATCTCATCTCCTTCACCTTCTGACATCTTCAAGCACACCTTCAACACTGGGACACACAAGGAGGGATAAACACTCCAAGGCTTCAACAATGGAACCGGTACACCAAAGACCTCAAAGGCCTCTTCTCTTTCATCCTAGGATACTCCTAGGCTCTGATACCAATTTGATGCAAACTGGGCAATAGAGGTGGTGTATACATGACAATAACTAATCAAATTTGATAGGTTTAGGCACTACAACCCCACTAACCCCTTAAGACACTCAAATAGTACTAATGCCCCAAATGACTCCAACACCCTCAAAAAGGCTAGAGTGAGTGTAAATGGCACAAAAAAGATGGATTAGGCAAGATTCAATCACTTTTGGACTTCTCCCCAATACCCAAAAGCCAAAATATGAAAAATGTCCTCTAGGCCTAATTGATTTCCATGTAGGTCAACATAGACAAAAAAAAGGATTTTTATCCAACCTTTCCAAAAACACTCCCCAAAAATATTGAAATCTAGACCTAGGTTATTTTGGACCAAATAGGCTAACCCCACACAACACCCCTGGTTAACGCTCAAAATAGGTCCAATTTGCAAAGCAAGTGTTAACCAATCTTATCACAAAGACTCCAAACTATCAATAGTGACTTATTATGGTAAAAAACTAACAAAAATCCACTTGGATCAATTCCAAGACTCATTGAAGTATCCAACTCCCAACTAGGCTCTCTCTCCAGGGCCTCCAAAATAAGGGTTTGTCCAAAAACACCTCTCCAAGGCATTCCAAATTAATATAATGGATAGATCACCTTTTGATAATCCATATAAAACTATCCAAGTCATAAAATACCCTTCTCCTTAAGATAGAATGTCCGCTAATATAACCATGGCACCAACTTCTTCACCAAAAACCATGCAATCAACACTCCAATTGAGGCTTCCCTTGAAAATGAGACTTTCTCTTGCATCAATAGGTGTTATTAGATAATGATACACATATTTTATTCATCCCCTACCATAGATACCACAACAAAGGGGATGAATCATGATTTCTTCATGGAAACTCTTGCTCAATCAAGGACTATCATGGTACATTCAGCCTTGAGGGCTATAAAACTATTCAAAAATGAATTTAAGGGATTAAAAATAGAATTATAATCATCCAAAAATATCAATACAATGCTAGGAAAGAAAGATCCATCTAGAAAAGATCACAAAATACAAAGAAAACTCTTGTTTATTGCCAAAAATGGGTACAACTCATAAATTTCTCAATACCAGACCGTACCATAGATTTGTCTCTCAACAAAATGGATCAAAATAAGTGTTAATAACCTTCCTACAACCTCCCAAAATGATCCCAATTGGTTGGGTGGTTTAGAAACCTCTAAACAACTCCTAAACTCATTTTCCCACCAAATCCTCAACTAGCTGTTGGGATTTAAAATTCAAATTTCTAACTTTAAAACTAATACAAACTACCTATCCAAATCAATCCAATTTGATAGATTTGATATCAAAGGATCACATGAACTTATTCAAATCCTAATATACCCTTTTTGACACTTAGAGCTCATCATGGCTCATTTTACAATATTTTTCTCCTAAGGTCCTTACCAGGACCTCTAGAAGATTTACAAATTGGACCAAATTGATCATTACAAATCTTCATTATTGGTTTCAATATATCCCAATTGACATGTGGGATAGTCTTCTAATGTTACTTCATCCCTTCTTTTCCATACACCTAGGGGTCCTCATTGATGTCGGTGCATCAATTTCATAGTAATTTTGTACCGTCTAGCATCTTTCCCCCTACATTTACAGAAAATAGAACCAAAGACTCTCAAAACAAAGGAGATGCTTCAAGAAATAACATTAATTATGAGGTTCCAGGTTCAACTATACCAAACTACACTTGATGCTTGTGGATAATGCTTTCCTTACATCGGAGGCCTTAAATTTAGAAGTATCTTCAAGCAGATTCATCTTATGTTGTATCATAGCATGTAGCCAAATTTTGTATTGCACAAATGACTTATTATTAAAAGCTTTTATTTTTAACTTTTTTGAGGTAAGCTTTATGTAGCAAAAAATTGTCTCTGTGTTTTGTCATTTCTCATCACTAGCACTACCAATATCAATTACATTATTACAATATTTTTTAAGATGAAAGGGTTTCATAAACTATCAATGTACATATTTTTTTATGTTTGTGCATGTGTTATAATTTTTCATTTATGCTTTTGCTTTCATTTTCCAGTTCAACAAATATATTGAATACGTTTAACAATAGCTAGCAAAGTCACATTCTTTATCTATCATTTTTTATTGAATATTAAATATTAAGTGGTCAATATTATAAAGTTTTCTTTTTTATTAATAAATGATGTTTGGGGATATCAAATTTAAATCATTTTTAGTATTCATAAAATATGAAAATAGTAATCTCTTTGATTGAAGAAAAAAGTTTATTTTTTTAGATTTAAAGAATCTTTAGTATTAAAAAACATAACAAGTACATAAAAATAGCAATCTAGAATTACTATAAATCCTTAAAAAAAACCTTTTTTTTTACTAATTTTTCTTTCTAAAAAGAACTTAGATATGTTTCTATTAATATTTTAAAAATATGTTTAAAAAATCAAGCTCAAAAATTTCATATTTCTAATTGAATTATTTACTTTCTATTTTCATAACAAATACTTTTTATTATACAATGTTATAATATTGAAGTTGCTTTAAAAGGAGTTGTATACGATAAAATATTTTTAACTATCAATGTACATATTTTTTTTATGTTTGTGCATTTGTTAGAATTTTGCATTTCTAATTTTGCTTTCATTTTCCATTTCATCAAAATATTGAATAGGTTCAACAATATCAAGCAAAGTTAGATTCTTTAATGATCATTTTTTAATGAATATTAATTGGTCAATATTATAAAGTTTTCTTATTTATTAAAAAATGATGTTTGGGGATATCAAATTTAAATAATTTTTAGTATTCATAAAATATGAGTAATCTTTTTGATTGAAGAAAACAATATATTTTTTAGATTTAAAGAACCTTTACTATTAAAAAATGTAAAAAGTACATAAAAATAGCAATCTAGAATGAAAGGAAAATCTAAAAGAATATTTTTTTGTTTTGATGACAAGAATCAAATTATCTAGAGATAATAAAGGAGATATCCAAAATATATTATATTTGAAGTGCATATAATAATTATATTATGTAATATTTTTTTAATATTTTAATAATATTCACAATTAACTGAAATCTCTAGATAACCACAAAATACTCTATAAAAAAACATTTCACATATTCTTGTGATCAAAATTTTAAGCATTGTTCTTTAACAAATTTAGGTATGAAAGTTTTCATAATACACTCATCGTTGCACGTACAAAAGTGCAACTTCTAGTTTAATGACATTCCTTATTGTGTCTTGATGCCTTTTTTGATATCATAAGGTGTATGTCAATTGGGTCAAGGTCCAATGGTGACTTTTGGTCCCTCGTCTTTTCACCTTAGGTGTTTTAATGCTTTTTGTTCCTACCAGTCGGGTAATTATTGCTACTAGTTCAAGGAATACAGATAATGGGGCTTTTATTTACGAGCCTACTCTTAGGGTCTCTTGTGCCTATAAATTATCCCACATTTCTAAGTCTATTACTATTCTACCTCAAAGATAGATATCTTGTCCTAGATTCCTTGGGACAAACCCTCCTCTATGGTTGTTTGTGTGTAGGATGTGGTGGAAAATTAAACAAATTCTACCATTAAAGGACTCTTATTTTTATATTTTATTTACTTTGGCCTTATTTGTCTAATATTCACAACTTAGTTTTGGGTTCTTGGTGACCCCCTTTGTTAGTATGATCAAAATTTACCCTTTTGATCAAGGTTTTTCATTACTTCTACTTATTTAGAGGATGAACACCTGTCCTAGGTCACTTGTGTGCTTGGACACTCTCTCAATTAAACATTAGACTAATACCTTTCACCTTATTATAAAAAAAATTAATGTGAATTTAGTTTGGGCTAGGCTTGTTGGTACTCTCAAAAACTTGGGATTACCATATCAAAATTTTGCTAAAGCATAAGAAAGTACCCCTCAAATTCTATTTGGAGAAGGCTACTTTCAGAGTGAACAATTTGATGTGTGATAGGAATTATGAGAGACCACCTAGAGGATATAATTTTCTCCTATGATTTATCTCATATATCCATTTTCAAGCCCCTACAGTTAGTTTTGGCAAGTTTTTAATGCACCTAGTTTAGGGGGTTTGATAAATCTGCATATTGTACACTTTTTCAGAAAATTCAAGTGGCCTAGTTTAGAGGCCTACAATTCATGCCCACTTGATCATCTGTGTAAAAGAGTGATTGCCCCATAATATAAGAAATGAAAACTAACCCCAGATCCATTTTCATACCCTTTTCAATCTATTTGACTAGTTTGCCAAGACAAACCCAAAACCAACTTCTTCAGATTTCTTGCATATTAAGTGATGCATATTCCAGGTAGCCATTTTCATAAAGCTATAATTTGATATCTATTTTTTAGGAATGAATGCTAAATGTTTGGTAGACATTCTATAGCAGTTGTTGTTGCATTCATGACTATGATTGTCATTGATGTCAACACAGTGATTAACCGAAGACTTGTAGAGAATTAGACAGAGTTTGGATTAGCGCACATGGGTTATTATAGTTGGAGCTATTCGATGTTGAGGTTATACTATTTGATAGGTCATATGTCTATGGTTAAGAGTGCAGATAGTAATTCATTGATTCATGGAAGTTATTATCATTTTTGTGGAAGCAATATTCAAGCAGTGTTCCTGAGTAACGTTTTGTGGAAATCAGATGATATCTCCTAATTGGGATGACTTTGAGGTCACATGAGTGAAGATTTATTTTATTTGGAAGCTGACAGTTTTGTGTAATTTTGGTGTAGCGTGTGGAAAGTTTTATTTTGTAATTGTATGCCGACTCATTTGTAATTATTTGAGTGTGGTATAAAGGAAGGAATGTATTTCCTTGTTCTAATGAAGTTGTAATGTGAAATTGTGTAATTATGATATGGTAGCAGTGGTTGGGATGTTGTATGCATGAAGTGAAGAAAAGAGCTAAGTATGAAAGCAAATTTGTGAAGGAAGACATGTGAAGTACAAAGATCTGAAATTGAGATCTGATGTAACAGTGAGTCCGGTTTGGCACAGTTAGAGAAGAGGTAACATATTATTCTATTGAGTAATGAAAATATTATCTGGATAGTGTGTTCAGTGATCTTACCCTGAAGCTGTTTGGGCAGTGGGTCCTTCTATCTTCCATAACTTTTAACAGGGTTAGAATCTTTTAACAGGGATTCAAAATCTCCTAACAGGGATTCATATATATTGAATGTATTTCATAAGACTCCTAACATTGTCCATCCTCTCACAAGGAATATTCATATTAGTGCATCTTTTGTGGGCATCATTCTCACCAGGGTTTACTCTTTGATCAAGAGGTTTCCTAGTCAACATATCTTGTCTCATTGTGTTATTGTGTATGAATATCTTTCTATGGTTGGTAAATATATTGCTTATATGGTTTAATGTTGTTGAAGATGATAAAAAGTTATAATTATCTGATAACTGATTCAAACCCCCCCCCCCTCTTAGTTATCTTGGTGGACTTTACTTTCTAAAAATTGGTATCAGAGCGGAAGGTCCTTGAAAAAGAAGTTTAACAGCATAAGGAGATCCATGGTGAATTTTAGGAAAGAAAGCCCTAAGTTTTATGGAGTAAATTTTGATAGTTGGAAAGAAAAGATGAAGACACACCTATTATGTTTAGGACCAAGTTATTGGTTGATTACAAAGAATAATAAGACTATCATTGAAGAGGACAATCTTGAAACATGTACAGTAGAAGAGAGAGATCTATTCATGTGTAACATAGTTGCAAGAGAAGCACTTTTGATAGCACTTCTGGAGAATGAGTACAGTTAGGTAAAATATTTGAAAAAATATCATGAAATTTGGAATGTTTTACACTCTACTTTTGAAGGTGATGAACATGCAAAAAGAGTTAGATTACATAATTGGATATGTGCATTTGAAGATATAAGAATGTTGGAAGATGAATCTATTAGAAGTTATATCGGTAGAATGTCAAAGATCATTTCAGGTATAAAAACTTGTGGAGGAACAAAGATAAAGAATGAAGTGATATGGAAAATTTTGAGGACATTGACTCCTGTATTTAAGCAAACAACATAGATGATTGAACAAGTGATACCTTGTACAAAAAACTTTACAAGAGAGACTCTTCTTGGAAGATTGGAAGCAGCAGAAATGAACTTGAGATTATCAGGAGACTTACCTAGAATGGAGACAAATTTCAGTGCTCTTAGTGTTTGCCCTACTTTGTCAAGAAGCATCAGTGTGAGAAAAGATTATGCTGGCAACAACAAATCTAGAAATGAAGAAGACAATAAGATTGAAGAAGGTATTACCTTGCTTGTGAAAAGAGAACCAGAGAATAAGAAAATATTTAAATGTTGGACTTGTCAAGAATATGGTCATTTTGCATCTAAATGTCCTAAGAGAGTTAAAGAGTACAGAAGAAATTTCAGACCTAGAAGATCTAAGGAATTTTATTATGCTAATGATGAAGATCTTGAAGCTAGTATAGAAAGAACCTTAAGTGAAAGTGATACTGAAAATAATGATGACATAGGATTTGTAGCAATTAAAGAAGAAAATCCTGAAACTGATGTTAAAGAAGAAAAAGCCTTAGTTTCTCAAGTTGAAAAGAAAGATGATTGGATTATAGACAATGGTTGTTCACATCATATTACTGGAGACATGAAATATTTCATAAAGTTAAATGAATATGATGGAGGAGTTGTTAGAGTTGGAAACAATGCACCTTGTTTGATTAAAGGTATAGGATCTATTACTCTTGATGGAAAGACTAATACTGGTGATGTTTATTTTGTGGGTGGATTGAAACATAATCTTTTGAGTGTTGGACAGTTAGTTGATAAAGGATATCAAGTTTGGTTTACTTAGAAAACTTGTGTGATAAAGGATAAAGATGGAAATATGATTGGAACTAGAGCTAGAACCAAAGGTAATGTATTTCAGTTGAATCCTACTGAGATGACATGTTTGATTACAAATATTGATGACAGTTGGTTATGGCATAGAAGGTTTTGTCATATAAACTTTGATAACATTGTGAAAGTAAGTACTACACTTGCAGTAAGAGATTTACCTAAAATTATGAAGCCTACTAACATGATTTGCAAAGAATGTGTAATGGCTAAAAAAAAGAGAAGTTCTTTTCCTAGTAAGAAGTTTGCATCTACAGAGAAGCTAGAGATTGTTCATACAGATTTGAGCGGTCCTACCAGGACTAGAGGATTCTATGGAGAAAGGTATTTTATGATTCTTGTTGATGATTTTACAAGAATGGTGTGGATTGCATTTTTTAAAGAAAAATCTGAAGCATTTGATAAGTTTAAGATTGTTAAGAATAAAGTTGAGAATGAATCTGGAATGAAGATTAAATGTTTAAGATTTGATAGAGGTGGAGAATTTACTTCTAGAGAGTTTAACAACTTTTGTGAAGAAAATGGCATTAAAAGATAGTATTCATCCCCTAGAACACCTAAACAAAATGGCATTGCAGAAAGAAGGAATGGATCAGTGACTGAAGCAGCAAGAGCTATGTTGTTTGAAAATAATTTGGCAAAGATATTCTAGAGAGAAGCAGTGAACACAATAGTGTATACAATGAACAGAGTACTAATCAGAGCAGACACAGACAAGACACCTTATGAATTATGGTTTGGACATGCAACCTTAGTTAAGTATTTTAGAATTTTTGGAAGAAAATGTTATATAAAGAGAGATGATGATATTGGAAAGTTTGATCCTAGAAGTGATGAAGGTATATTTCTTGGATATTCTTTGAAAATCAAAGCATATAGATGTTTCAATAAAAGAACTAAGACTATTGTTGAGAGCACAAATGTTAAAGTTGATGAAAAGTTCAAAATTCAGGAAAGAATGCTTGATTATGAATCTGATGAAGAATCTCATCCTAAACCTAACACTAGAACTACTGAATTGTTTTATGAAATTGACAGTGATTTGTTGAATGAAAACCGCAGTGAAGTTATTGAAGAACCTACATCTGAAGAGAGATCTGAGACAGTGACACCTAGCAAGAGTTTGTTAAGGAATCATCCTTTCAAACAAATTATTGGAAGCATCAAAAGAGGAGTTCTAACTTGAAATAAGGCACAAGAATAGTTATGTTTGATTTCTCAAATTGAACCTAAGACTACTAATGAAGCTTGTGAAGATGAAAGTTTGACTAATTCTATGAAAGAAGAACTAGATCAGATTGAAAAGAACAAGACATGGGAATTGGTCCCTAGACCTAAAGACAAGAATGTTATTGGAACTAAATGGGTATTCAGAAACAAGATGAATGAACAATGAGAAGTAGTAAGAAACAAAGCAAGATTGGTATGTAAGGGTTACTCACAACAAGAAGGAATTGACTCTAAAGAAAATTTTGCACCTATTGCAAGAATTGAAGCAATAAGAATGTTTTTGGCTTATCCAACTTACAAGAAATTCAAAGTATATCAAATGGATGTGAAGTCTACATTTCTAAATGGAGAATTGGAAGAAGAAGTCTACATTGAGTAGCCTGAAGGTTTTCCTTTAACTCAAGAAGGAGACATGGTATATAAATTAAAGAAAGCTTTATATGGACTTAAACAAGCACCTAGAACTTGGTATGCAAGACTGGATAAGTATTTGTTAAAGTTGTGATTTATAAAAGGAACAGCCGATAGAAATCTATACACAAAAGAAATTGAAAATGGTTTGTTAGTTATAGTTATTTTTGTTGATGACATTATCTTTGGAGGTGAAGATGAAGCTAGTGAAAAATTTGCTAATGAAATGAAGACTAAATTTGAAATGAGTATGATTGGTGAAATGAAAAACTTTTTGGGACTACAGATAACATAAAACAATGATGGTATCTTTGTAAGTTAGACAAAGTACTTGAATGACTTGTTCAAAAGATTTGGAATGGAGGATTGTAAACCTGTTGGAATACCTATGGTGATCAGACATAAGTTATCTAGCACAAATGAGACTCTTGCAGTATAACAGAAAAAATATAGATCTATGATTAGAGGATTGCAGTATTTAACTCATACAAGACCTGATATAGCACATTCAGTTGGAATTGTAGCAAGATTTCATGCTGAACCTAGAGAATCACATTATGTAGCAGTAAAGAGGATACTGAGATATTTAAGAGGCACAATGGACTATGGATTATGGTATGAAAAATCAGATGATTTTACCCTATGTGCATATATAGATGCTGATTGGGGAGGGAGTGTTGATATAATAAAAGCACCAGTGGTGGAGCATTTTTCCATGGAGGAATATTAGTTTCTTGTCTAAGTAAGAAGTACAATTGTATCTCACAATACACAGCAGAAGGAGAATATGTAGCAGCAACAAACAATTGTAACCAGATAATTTGGTTAAAGAAAATGTTGAAGGATATTGGTATAAAATTTGTTGAACCTGTTGTTATACATTGTGATAACACCAGTACAGTTAGTATGTCTAAAAATCTTGTATTACATTCTAAGACAAAGCATATATAGACTAAGTATCATGTTGAAAGAGAGAAAGTTTTTGAAAAAGAATTCAAACTTGAGTACATAAGTACAAAGGAGTAGATAGTAGATATATTCACAAAGCATTTGCCTAAGGATACATTTGAGTATCTAAGAGGTATACTTGGGGTTATGCCCGAACCTACTTTTGAGAAGTGATGTAGTTGGTTGCATCTGTCCAATGGTATATGAGCCTTATCTTTCTTCTAGACTGGATGTTGGTACTTCCTCTATGGGGGAGTATGTGTATCTGAGCCGAGTCATGAGGACTCTAGTAAATGTATTTTCTAAAAAGTGTCTTTTGACATTGAGTTGTTGTTGACATAGTGATGAAATTTCTATCATTGATGTCAATGGGGGAGAAGTATACATGAAAAACAATATGAGACATCTGTTGGAGGGAACTAAATAGGATAACGAAGCAAGATTTGATTGATGAAGAGGATTTGAAGAAGCAGTGTTGTAGTATTGGATTTTTGGAACATTGGATGTTTTTCATCTATGTTGCCATCAATGCCAATGGGGGAGAATGTTAGGAATGAATGTGAAATGTTTGGCAGCCATTCTCTAGTAGTTGTTGTTGCATTCATGACTATGATTGTCATTCATGTCAACATAGTGATATACCGAAGACTTGCAGAGAAGTAGATAGAGTTTGGATTAGCGCACGTGGGTTATTGAAGTTGGAGCTATGTGATGTTGAGGTTATACTCTTTGATATGTCATATGTCTATGGTTAAGAGCACAAACAATAATTCATTGATTCATGGAAGTTATGATCATTTTGGTGGAAGCAGTATTCAGGAAGTGTTCATGAGTAGCAGTTTGTGGAAATCGAATGATATCTCCTAATTGGGATGGAATCTAGTTTTGTGCAATTAAAGGGAAGTTGGAGACACGTTGATAGTGATGTGGATGATAGTGAAAAATTTGAGGTTGCATGATTGAAGATTTATTGTATTTGGAAGCCGATAGTTTTGTGTAATTTTGGTGTAGCATGTGGAAACTTTTATTTTGTAATTGTATGCTGACTCATTTGTGATTATTTGAGTGTGGTATAAAGGAAGGAATGTATTTCCTTATTGTAATGAATTTGTAATGTGAAAGTGTGTAATTTTTATATGGTAGCAGCGGTTGGGATGTTGTATGCATGAAGTGAAGAAAAGAGCTAAGTACGAAAGTGAATTTCTGAAGGAAGACATGCGAAGTACAAAGATTTGAAATTGAGATCTGATGTAAAAGTGAGTGCAGTTTGGCATAGTCAGAGAAGAGGTAACATATTATTTTTTTGAGTTATGTAAAGATTATTTGGACAATGTACTTAGTGATCTTACCCTAAAGTTGTTTGGGTAGTGGGTCCTTTTGTCTTACATAACTCTTAACAGGGTTAAAATCTTTTAATAGGGATTCAAAATCTCCTAGCAGGGATTCATATGTACTGAATGTATTTTATAAGACTCCCAGTAGAGTCCATCCCATCACAAGTAATATTCATATTAGTGCTTCTTTTGTGGGCATCATTCCCATCGGGGTTTACTCTTTGATCAAGAGGTTCCCTAGTCAACATATCTTGTGTCATTGTGTTATTGTGTATGAATATCTTTCTATGGTTGGTAATTATATTTCTTATATGGTTTAATGTTGTTGAAGATGATAAAAGTTATAATTATCTGATAACTAATTCACCCCCTCCCCCCCTCTCAGTTATCTTGGTGGACTTTACTTTCTAACACTATTAATGTCTAAATGAAATATTTTTTTATTCCATATTCACGGTATCTCAAGGTACCTTTGTTCAAATTTTTAGGCTCCAAGGACTCCATTTGGTATTTTACTAATCACATATGAAATGCAGATTATGGTTTGTTGATAGGTCATGTTGCAGAGAATAAAACATGCAAATTTCAAGATTAAAATCTTCCACCTTATGCATCATCAAGAGAAGTTATTATGCAGAGTCCATGATGTGGTGGGATTACCTCATAGATCTATATGTTTCTTTGTGAGATTTTCTTTATCAATGTTTATGATTATCTTAGGTTGATTGATTATAATCACTTAAGCGTTAAATATGTTACCCATTCTAAGGATGCTACTTGGTATACTCGAGACTAGAAATGATTACTACATTGAGTATTAAGGATTATATGATTGGTTCATTTTGATTAGAAAATGAGACATTATGAGTACATGTTTGATGATAAATCCAGTTTATGAAAGTTATTAAATGATTTACTTTACATGATTATATTATGATTCATTCTTGTTATACAATATGGAGTAATAATTTTTCTAGAGCTAACCATACTGATCCATTTATACTTTTTTGATTACATTGTCTGATGTGAGTGTAGGATGAGGATAGGTAGTTGTAGTTACTACTATAGGAGATCCACATGATGTCACACTCTCCCTCCTTGTTTTCCACTATTTGTACATATATGTATATGTATACATGTTTGTGTACTCTATTGGTGTTGCATGATCTAGGTAGCAGGCATCGACTCCACCTAGCTACATAGGTCTGAGCGTGCCTTCAAAATCCATGAGTTGTTGTTGTGTGGAGAATTTACCAAGTTACTCAAAGAATTCCTATGGACTTAGGTTCTTATTTAGGAGGTTATCTTAGTTGGGGATTTGTGTGTAGTGTTATGATTTTTATATTGAGATTTCTGTTTTAATATATATATATATATATATATATATAATAACTGGATGTATATTATATATGTAAATTTATATATGGGTGCCAACATATATACCTATGCATATACAAATATTATAACCTGGGTATGTGCAAGATCATGAGGGGCCAAACTATGCCCTTAAGTGGCAATGAAAAATCAGCAAATCAGGGTTAGTCAACTTGATGTGAAAATTTTAACTAGCTATGAACCTAATATCAAAAAGTTGTAAGAATAGAATCTATAGAAAATTGAATTTAGTTTCTAAACTAATAGGCCTTTTTTAAGAAAAGGTTAGTATGATTGGTGAAAAGTATAGATTGCAATGCAGCACTACAAAAATTTCAGGAAAAAAATAAGAAGTAGGTGTATGTTTGACCACCTTAATCATAATCAAATGATAATATTTTATTATAAGATTTTATATATAAGTAGTAGATTCATGCCCGAATGTGACACATATTTTTTTATAATTTTAATCCAAAAAAATAATTAATTATGAATTTTTTTCTACAACATTTTCAGAATAAAAAAAACTCCCCTGTTTGACCACCTTAACTCATTCAAAACTTTAGAAAATTCAAATTTTAATTTTTTTTCCTTATAGTAGGTGAAGCATAGAATGTGACGCATTTTTTGGATTTCAAAAATGTTATACCATCTGAAAGTTATAGTCATTTTTCAATCAGTATATAAATCAGCACTTTAGAGGTAGCTCAATTAGAAAATAACTAATAATTACTTGCCGAATTCAAAATTTGACAGCAATTATATCGATAGAAAGCTGATAATCTCCTTAAGATACCCTTTTCATTTTATCAAATTTGGGTGAAAAAAAAGTTGTCAACTACATTGTCAAAGTTTTGAACTGACATCGCCACTTTTTGGCCCCTCATGATCTTGCACATACGCACCTATGTATTTACTTGTAATGTAATGGTATCTTAATGTGTAAATAATGATTATTAATTAAAAATAATAATTCAGTAAAATAAGGATCATTTCGGCAAAACTAGCTACCTAAGAGATTTAAACTTGAGACCTCCTAGGAGTTAGGATAGTTTGTTTCCAATTGGGATATATGAGTTATTTGAGAACTCTTGTGTTCCTTTTCTTGTTATGGTCTTGTTTAGCTGAATAAGTTAATTAAATAATAAAAACCTTTATAATTGTTACGAGGATTGTTTAATTTAATCTTCAACGAACTATAGTAGTTGGAGAAGTTTCGACCAATAAATAAACTCCTCCAACCATATAATTTTCATTAAATTATTTGTAGGAGAGGTGTTTTCAGAGATTGGAGAGAGATTGGAGAATTTGGGAGTTTTTCTGGAAGTATAATTTTGGGGTTTTATTTTATATATTATCTATCATCATTATATTTCTGTAAGGAGTTTATGGAGATTCTTAGAGGAGGAAGGAATAATTGATCTCATAAGGATTGAGGAAGATTATTCTTCAAGGCTATCATCAGTCAAAGCTTGGAAGTTTTTTGTGGTGTGCTCAAACCTTGGAAGGGATTCTCTGTAGGACTCCAGGTAGGATCTGGAACTAGGAAGTATCACCTTCTTGCCTGTAGGATTGTGTTTGTGTGTGTGTGTGTGTGTGTTTATGAAATATATAATGTATTCATGTGTGTTTTAAATTTACTATGGTTATATGAATAATTATATTGTTATTTGGTTATTTAAAAAGATATTACATACGAGAAGTGTTTATAAATATGTTTGTGAGATTTCTAGTTCAAATTCCTTCCTAGAAGTCTATTGATTTTTCTTATGAATTTCATTTGATGTATACTTTTAGGGAAGTTTATGAAAGGTTAGGAATGATTAGGAAGGTTTTCAGTGAGTATTCCCTTCCTGTGGCATATGCAGAGTTTATTTTCAATTCTTAGTTTTTGATCATATGATTGTGTTTCAAGTTAAATGGTGTGTTGAGGAAGTGTTTTTTATTTGGTACTAAGGTACCTAAATCAGGTATTCCTTAGGGAACCTTTCCCAGGAACTCCCCAGACTTCAAATTTCCATTTTTAGGCAATTCTGAGCCATTTTGTGATAGTTCTCGTATGAGAAAACAACCCTGAACCTATTTACTCATATGTGTCTAGGTGTATAATCATATGGGTATATGGGGATACTCTTATGGCCCTATGAGAATAATCATATAGGACTTATGGGGTCCTAGGGGTCCAGTTTGGCCATCTTTGGGGTTGGGGTTTGGTCCGTGACTTTTGCAATTGACTCTTGAGACTGGTTTGCAACTTTTCACACCTTCAAATGTCATTTTATTATTTGGTATGTGTTATAATGTTGTGTATAAGGTTTTTTTTACTTAACACTCTTTACATTAATTTATTTGTACATGTGTTAAGGCTAGGGCTCATCCCGAGGGCCTAAGAGCACAGGAGAATTCCGTAGACCTTTAAAATAGACCATTGAATGTTATGTTAATGCATGAGGTTAGTTACTATGTTGTATTTTAAGGTTTCTTGTATTTTACATCCCTCATATGATTATTATTATGCATATGGATAAGGTTAGGACTCATCTTGGGGGCTTGAGTGTGCAAGAGAGTTTGCTAAACCTATGAATAAGGACTTTGAACTGTTATCTTGTATCTTTGGCTTGTGATGGAGTAGGGGACTAGGAGCCCTAGGTGAGTGTATCACCATATGTGTTGGAATCCAAAGTGGTTTCCAGATGATCTTTTGGGTGAGTTTGTAATCAACTGATAACATTAAAAACTAACTTGGGAAGGGGTGGATTCAAAAGATAATGAAAGAAAATATAATAATGCCACACAGATCTATTAGAGTATCAGGACCATGGGTAACTACTAGGGAAGATCCTTATTCATAAAGGGGGGATCTAGGTTACATGGTTTCGAGAGGGGATTCCAATACACAGGTTTTGTAATGACACTCACTTAGGTGGTATCCTAGAACCTTGACCTCAGTGTTATAGCATGGTATTATTTTGTATGCTTTACTCTTTCTCTTTTGAGTTTGTTTTCCTTGATTTATTTGGCCTCAGATTGCCTTAAGTCTTCAGAGTACCTTGGTTCTATCTCCTAGCACGGGGGGTGGAACTTCACTATTTTCACATGGTTGGGTGGAAAATCTATTTCAAGCTAATTTTTCATGGTTTGTGTCTTGGATTGGATTCAAGTTTATTCCATGGTGAAGATATTATTTCTTGTATCATGTATCTCTATCTTTTGTATTCAAAATATGAACATTTATTATAATCGTTTCAGCAACTTGGTGTAATTATCTCTTTGTATGCCTTCAGGCCATGTGAAGTAATTTTAATTGTAATTGTATTGTAATTAGAAATTGTAAGAAATGAGTTATGTATTTGGGAAGGGTAGTTTCAGGAATGTCAAAAGGGATTGTTTATTGGTAAATTAAAAAGGATTATAATTAGGTACTTTCTATCCTATCTCTCTCATGATTCTTGAAATGTAATTGAAAGTAATGATTACTAAGATGCATGCTTCCTTATGTTTTGCACAAAGTATTGCTTCTATGCAAACCTTTGTAATACAAGGTATTGATGGATGTAAACTTCTGAAGGGAAACTTGATTTAATATGTGGTTTGGTGAAAAGTTATGTTAAGGGTAGAAGGGTATCTCCAAGTGAAAATAATAAGGGAAAGGAACATGTAGTGTTACTAAAAATAGTATAAAGATGTAATTTCATTTCTAATGCTCTTAAATGTATATTCCTATGTATATGGTGAGACGTTCTTAAAACTAGGTTTAAATCTCAATCCTTAACTAGATGCATTCAATGTTGTAGACGATCATTTTTTGGTAGTTATAATTCTAACATAAATAATTTTTTGGATGGTTTAAGGTCTGATGTAGGATAATTTTGGGTTCTTGAAGATCTTTCTTACTCTTTGAGGAATTCCCTGTCAGAGAGATATAATACTTTATTTTGGGCAGCTTTCTGAGTTTCTGTGTTATGATGATCTATGGAGATCTCTAGCATGTGTGATGAAAGGGGTTTTTTCCTTTATGTTTATGGAGGCTATGTCTAATAACACATCTCTTGAGGTTTCATGGTTTGGGAGATCTTGGATAATCCTCTCTGACTGGTTCTGTGCATTTCCTGCCTAGACCGTTTGGAAGATTGGTTATGTGATCGATGACCATTGGGAGTTATCTTGTGCAGTCTTGGATCAATGTTGTTGTGCCTTGGAAATATTTTGGATCCTTCTCCTATGATTACACAAGGATTGGATGGACTATTTCAAAGTTAAAGTTGTTTTCCTTGCTGTTGGAGCCGTATTTTCCTACTTTCCATGTGATGATTATGCGTCATGTAGCCATTGATCCTTAATGAATCAGCCTTTGCAGTCTTAGTTCCTTAAAGAGGACCTAAAATAATATATTCATCTAAGACTGCAAATCCTAATTTATTATGAGTTGGGAGTTATGACCGTTTTCCTCGAGTATCAATTTTTATCCAGTTTCACACGAAACATGGAGTTTTTCATCTTGCACGGTTTTGTATTATGAGATGGGATATTGATAAGTTAGGGACATGTTCTTGGGTCATGTGTGGACCTAAATATATCTTTGCATCATCTTTTTTTATTTCCTTCTTTAGTTTTGGTATCTCTTCTTAGGCTGGACCTATAATGTAATTAATGCCTGACTGGCCGACTTATGGTTTAGCTGGCTATATATTGAGAGCTTGGGTTGATGTAGAGTATCAAGAAAGATGTAGTAGAGTGATATGATGGGAGAGTATTAGAGTAGAATCACAATTGTATCCTACAAGATCTTGAAGATCATATGGTTTATCTGATATTGTAATAGCAAAGCTAGTGGTTTGTATGCTTCGAGGCTTGTGAGCTCAAGTTTAGATCCACCTTAGTGTTTCCATCAATTGTTGATGTGTTTTAGAGCTGGACTAGCTAGGAGATTGTAGAAATAATTTTGTAATTCATTGTATAAGGCTGAAACCTGGAAGGCCTTATGGTCGGGCATGTTGAATGAAATTTTATTTTGAAGCATTATATTATTGAATTTGATTGTGCTTGTTGTTATTATAGTTGTTGTTGTAGGCGTGGAGTATCCATTGTTGGATCCTCCATCCCTCCCTATGTCAAGTGGTATCAGATCTTGAAGATCCTGAGTGTGTGGACAAATCACCGAAGGTGAGGCAGTTTGCACCGGGATCTTGGATTGAAGATGCCTCTGAGGAGAGTAGATTTGATGTGAGCGATGAAGATTTCCTCAAGTGAACAGATCATCGAATTGAGGAAAGTTGTGAAGATATATAGTAGATCACCAAGTGTGTGGAGGAAACTAGAATCTTTTAATCAGATCACCGAGCAGAGGCAGTTGCACTTTGAAAGGAACTTGATGAAAAATTTGGGTTAGTTTTGGCCTAAATTCAATATGAGGATTGAAGAGACGATGAAGTCTTGTTGGAAGAAAGTTGTCTAGCTGATTAAGATGATTATTTAGAGAAGAAGACACTTTGATGTTAAGGAAGAGGTGAAGGATTACTTCACTAAAGATGATAAGGTATGTGTCAATTTTCATGAGCAGATGGATGGATCTGGCATGATAATTGTAGAGCATCTAGTTGGGCTTAATCAAATTGTTGTTGGTGAAGAGTTACTTATTGTTGAACACCTTTGTGATGGTGGTGTTTTCGACTTGTTTTTGTTCAATATTATGGTGTAGATCTTAGTTTCTAGTTGTGGACTTGAATTGTTGGTTGACAGTAATGAGTCTTGTGATGAGTTGCAAAGATGGGATGCAATTGATGAGGGATTTCATATTGATGTGGATCTGACTTTGGATCTACTTGTTGGGGATTTGGATACTCTTGTTGCTGAGATGGGTTGTGGTGATTAGTGGTATGCTGATTGGATTGTTGAGATTCATATGATCCTGATGTTTGAATGGATGAAGCATAGATGGTTGATTTTCTGATTTGTTCTCTTGTCCTTGATGGATTGGAAGCCTTTGGTGAAGATGAAGTTGATTGCAGATAATTTTTTTGAGATTAAAGTATGGGAAATACTTTCTATTTACTATGGTAGTCTGATGCAGGAGCATTTTGGGTTCCTGAAGATCTTTCTTAGTCTTGGAGGAATTCCTTGTGAAAGGGATACAATACTTCATTTTGGGAAGCTTTCTGAGTTTCTATGTTATGATGATCTGTACAGATCTCTAGCATGTGTGATGAAAGGGGTTTGTTCCTTTATGTTTTTGGAGGCTATGTCTCAGAAGGTATCTCTTGAGGTGGCATGGTTTGGGAGATCTTGGATGATCTTCTATGACTGGTTCTGTGCGTTTCTTGCCTGGACCATTTGGAAGATTGGTTATGCGATCAATGACCATTGGGATTTATCTTGTGCCATCTTGTCTCTTTTTTTTTGTTCCTTGGACCTATTTTGGAACCTTCTCCTATGAGTTCATAAAGATTGGATGGACCATTTCAAAGTTAGAGTTGTTTTCCTCACTGTTGGAGTCATATTTTCCTTCTTTCTGTGTGTTGATTGCGCATCATGTAGCTGTTGATCCTTAATGAATCATACTTTTTGATCCTAGAGCCTTAAAGAGGACCTAAAATAATATCTTCATCTAATATCATAAATCCTAATTCACTATGAGTTGGGAGTTATGACCATTTTCCTCGAGTGTCAATTTTCAGCCAGTTTCACATGAAACGTGGAGTTTTTCATCTTGCGGGGTTCCGTATGATGAGATGCGATCTTTCTAAGTTAGGGACATGTTCTTGGGTCATGTGTGGACCTAAATATATCTTCACATCATGTTTTTTCATTTCTATCTTTAGTTTTGGTATCTCTCCTTAGGTTGGAACTATAATGTAATTAATGCGTGACTGGCTAACTTGTGGTTTAGCTGGCTATATATTGAGAGCTTGGGTTGATGTAGAGTATCAAAAAAGATGTAGTAGATTGATATGATGGGAGAGTATTAGATTAGAACCACAATTGGATCCTATGAGATCTTGAAGATTAGATGGTTTATTTGATATTGTAATAGAAGAGCTAGTGGTTTGCATGCTTGGAGACAAGGAGATTGCTTAGAGGCTTGCAAGCTCAAGTTTAGATCTGCCTTAGTGTTTCCATTAGTTGTTGATGTGTTCCAGAGCTGGACTAGCCAAGAGAATGTAGAAATACTTTTGTAATTCATTGTATAAGGTCAAAACTTGGAAGGCCTCACAACTGGGCATGTTGAATGAAATTCTATTTTGAAGCATTATATTGTTGAATTATGATGTGCTTATTATTGTTATAGTTTCTAGTTTAGGTTTTGACTATCCATTGTTGGATCCTCCATCTCTTCCCTATGTCAAGGTCATAATAAATTAGGGTTAAAGACTTTACCCTATCTCTATTTGAATTATTGAAATGGAAATGGGAAGGGTTCTAAATGGAAATCTTATTTATGTTTTGAAAGTAAAAATGAGTCATGTGTAGATATGGTTAATGAGAAAATAAATGAAAGAGGAAAGGATAAATGTATGTAGTTATGGGATAAGTGATGTGTTATTTATTTCTATTTCATTTCTAAAAGAATTCAATTAATTCCTTAAAAGAGTGCAAATGGTTTTAATATTGATGAGAGAATCAATAAGGGAACGTTTAAGGAAATGTTTATTTGTATATATAATCATTGATATGTTAGTAATGTTGAGAAAAAAATTATTATTTGTAATTTTGGTACTTAAGACCTATTCCTTATGGGTTCCCTCACAAGGGCATTACAAATTGAAAGAGGGAGAATATGCAATTGATTATAGAAGGAGATCAAGAAAAGTAGAAAGAAGAAGATAAAGCTCAGAGGGAGTAAAGGAAAAAGACAAGTTAGTAAGTGTTGCCATCATCAATTGATAGTGAGTGTTGTCATCAATGCTAAAGAGGGAGATTGTTACTATAATTGATGGTGATGATGATGAAGACTAACTAAGAAGAGGTATACAAGATTTTAGAAGGATTAGATTAGTTATTATCTTTTCATTCATGTCAAGCAATTGATTTCTGATTTATATTGAGTTTTCATATCATTCGATGTATAATATAAGTTGAGTGAGTTAAAGAAGAAGAGGAAGTGAAATATTGTGAAGTTGAAGAGCTTAATTGGGAAGCTAATACAGATCAAACTATGATAAGGTAATGTTGATATAATTGTTTTCTACTAAACATTTTATTATAACAAGTCAGTAAACAAAATAATTTGGTTATCAAGAAAGAAAAATTCATTCGATAAGAGGAAAGTAAGTTTTGGTAAAGAGAAAGGAAGTCAAGACACCAAGTGGAAGGTTTTAGTTACCGAGTGAAGTAAACATAATTTCAGTTGAAGAAAAAGAAGTTAGCCACCAAGAAAGGAACATATATTAAATACAAGGATCAGAATCACATTTAATGATGAGATATGATGAGCTAGAAGATTCTAAAGATAAGTAAGAGTTAGTTGAAGAGATCTACAATTAGGGAAATTCAAGGTGTATGATCTATGATATAGATCTAGGTGGCAAAAAGTGATGGTACAAGTTCCAAGAAAGTTCAAGTTGTGAGGTGATGATAAAATGTTTTACCGTACTCTCAATTTATTGAATTAGGTTATGCGAATGATCGGACCGTTGAAAATAATCAAAGGAAAACATAATAAAGGAGATTAAGAGGGAAAAAAAATTCTATATAAAGGATGAAATTGTATGAAGAAAAAGCTACAAGTTGAAGGGTTGATGAGTCACCGAATGATGTTGTGAAGAAAGAAAAGGTTGAAATCTAAGTTAGAAAGATGAGATTTTTGAAGTGTTGAAGCTAGTGGAAAGTGAAGGAATCAAGTGAAGACAAAGAGCGCATAAGGGATCTAATTAAGAAAAAGGTAGTTGCAGATTTACAGATCAATTTATATACTATTCCTTATTAATATTTGTAATAAAAAAATATGTTAACGAAGTGGACCTAATAGTCTTATTGTAAATCCTTACAAAAGATGACATTTTAGAAGAGTGTTTGAATATCTTTAACTAGGCCACTCCTAATAGGGTGAATCCCCTAACAGGGTCACATTTAACAATATGCATTGTAATCTTTAACCAGATTGGCTTTTAACTAAGCATACTTTAGAAGAGTATTTCTTTAGTGGGTGACAATTCCCATTGTGTTTTTTCCCAAATTGGGTTTCCACATTAAATATTGTTGTGATATGTGTTGAATGTTTATTGTGAATGTTATTGTTGATTGAAAAAGTCAATTTATTTATTGTCAATTAATATTGAAGTGTGTCTAACTCAGTTGACACATAGTTGAATCAGAGAATTTTTTTAATATACATAGTATCAAGAATTACTGATTCAATCCCACTCTCTATAATTCAACAATGAGGAAATGCCTATGCTCACTCTCTACTAAGCACTAGCATACCTTTGACTATTAAAATTGTCCATTATCAACATGAGGTCTTCATTAAACAAGAAATATAATACCACATGAATTCATATAGGGGGATGTAAAGTTGGCAATATCTTTCCTAAATAGGGGGGAGGGATGTTCTTTTGGGGTAGGGGATGGGGTTTTATATAGGAAAATGGGTGTGAGGGGTATTGGGTGAATATTTGATCCAGGTGGATCTAGAAAAGCCAAAAAAATCATAGTCTCATAATCTCTCAAATTTAACATCATTACACAGAGCTCACAAAAATGGACCTAACGCAATTTGAATAGGGTCAAAAGGGGCTCGTATGTAGAACTTATGCTCAGTCAAAGGTCTTGTCAAATTAGCGAACATGATTTTGTTTCATCTCATTATTTAATTGTAATTCTCTGATACCCATGTTATTGTAATCATTCATGTTAAAAGTGGTTCATGTTAATTAGTTTGGTTTTGCATTAGAACTTTATTTTAAAAGCATTCTAAATGTTATCCATTACATAAACATGTTCATGCTTCATCATAGTTTTATTGTGTTTCCTGTCTAAGTTGTTCAATTATGGTATACTCTTTGTTAATGATGATTTAGATGAAGGTTGCCATCAAAATTTCTTTTGAATCTTATTAACCCCTCTTAGAGTGAATCCACTTCCACCACATTTATGATGTCAGATGCATTTAATACTCAAACTAGTTTTAATTATAGTAGTAAACCCCCCAAAATAGAGTTGTGTTGCGCGAGTATAATTAATACTTGTAAACATTGTTGATCAGGTAGGTATTTAAAATGCTAATTGTATAGGAGTAGTTGTTCATGCTATTACACTAAATTAGAAGATATTGAAAGGGATTTGAAAGAAATAAATAAATAGAGGACATACAATGTAAATTAACAAATACATAACACTAGATTTATCTTGATTAACCACAAATTGTGGTTATGTCCAGACTACAGAGTATTGTATTAATTCAATAGATTGTTTACAAATGAGTAGGAGTGGCATATATAAAGGCTCCAAGATTATTACATAATGAAGAGTCTTCAAATTGAAGAATCATAATAAAAGGGAGAATAAAACATTATGAATGTTGGCCTTCACTTCTTAACAAACTCCCACCTAAAGGATAACCATGCTGCAACTGATCACCCAATACCCTGCTGAAGTGCTGACTTATCTTTTCTTCACAAGACCAAGAGAAGTCCTTTCATATTCAAACTTCTCTTTGGTGACAACCTTTGTGAATATATCTATCAGATTGATCTTAGTATCAATCTTAACAACTCCTAGCTTTCCTTCTTCAACTACATGATAAACAAAGTGAGCATGTGCATCAATGTGCTTAGAGCGATGTTGTGATGAGTGATTATGAGCCATGAAGATAGCACTACAGCTGTCACAAAATAGGTTATACTCTTTGTTAATGATGATTTAGATGAAGGTTGCCATCAAAATTTCTTTTGAATCTTATTCACCCCTCTTAGAGTGAATCCACTTCCACCACATTTATGATGTCAGATGCATTTAATACTCAAACTAGTTTTAATTATAGTAGTAAACCCCCAAAAATAGAGTTGTGTTGTGCGACTATAATTAATACTTGTAAACATTGTTGATCAGGTAGGTATTTAAAATGCTAATTGTATAGGAGTAGTTGTTCATGCTATTACACTAAATTAGAAGATATTGAAAGGGATTTGAAAGCAATAAATAAATAGAAGACATACAATGTAAATTAACAAATACATAACACTAGATTTATCTTGATTAACCACAAATTGTGGTTATGTCCAGACTACAGAGTATTGTATTAATTCAATAGATTGTTTACAAATGAGTAGGAGTGGCATATATAAAGGCTCCAAGATTATTACATAATGAAGAGTCTTCAAATTGAAGAATCATAATAAAAGGGAGAATAAAACATTATGAATGTTGGCCTTCACTTCTTAACAAACTCCCACCTAAAGGATAACCATGCTGCAACTGATCACCCAATACCCTGCTGAAGTGCTGACTTATCTTTTCTTCACAAGACCAAGAGAAGTCCTTTCATATTCAACCTTCTCTTTGGTGACAACCTTTGTGAATATATCAATCAGATTGATCTTAGTATCAATCTTAACAACTCCTACCTTTCCTTCTTCAACTACATGATAAACAAAGTGAGCATGTGCATCAATGTGCTTAGAGCGATGTTGTGATGAGTGATTATGAGCCATGAAGATAGCACTACAGATGTCACAAAATAGGTTATACTCATTTTGATGAACTTTCAAGTCACCAAGCAATCGCTAAAGCCAAATCATTTCCCTTGCACCTTCGGAAAGAGCCAAGTATTTAGCCTCAGCTAAAGAAATAGAAATGCAATGCTGTAACCTTGAAGCCCAACTAATGGCAGCTCCAACAAACATGAAGGTATACATAGTGGTAGACCTTCATTTATCCAAGTCTCTGGCATGATCAAAATTAGTGTAACCTTGCAGTTGAACCTTATTTCCTCCAAAGCATAATGCATAATCTGAAGTTCCTTTTAGATACCTTAGTATCCACTTAACTACTTCCCAATGAGCCTTCCTGGGATTTCTCATGAATCTTCTCACAACTCCCATCACATGAGCAATGTCGGGGTTAGTAGAAACCATTATATACATAATGCTTCCATCTTCAGATTAATAAGGAATCTTCTCCATGAAGTCCTTTTCTTCTTGTGTTTTTGGACACAATTCAAAACTTAAGCAGAAGTGACTAGCAAGAAGAAGAGGAGCAACTTTAGCATCAGCCATGCCAAACCTCTCAACAACTTTATCAATGTATTGTTTTTGAGAAAATGTAATTTCCTTCTTCTTCCTATCTCTTGTGATCGTCATGCCAAGAATCTTCTTGGCTGCCCCTAAGTCCTTCATGTCAAACTTTCTTGCCAACTTCTCCTTTAACTCATTAACTATTCTTTTGTTTGTTCTAGCCACTAATATGTCATCAACATAAAGAAGGAGAATGATGAATTCACTGTTAGGAAGTTTCTTGAAGTAGACACATGGGTCTGATTCACACCTCGTGAAATTATTTTCAGCCATGAAGTGATCAAATTTTATATACCACTGCCTTGGAGCTTGCTTGAGGCCATACAAACTCTGGTTTAGCTTGTATTAAAGGTTCTCTTATCCCATCTTGAAGAATCCTTGAGGATGCTCCATATATAACTCTTCTTCTACATCACCGTGTAGGAATGTAGTCTTCACATCAAGCCATTCCAACTCAACATACCATGCTACTGCTAATCCCAAGACTGTTCTGATAGAACTTGGGTGATCCCACAAAATTGTGTGCCACTTTTAGGGATGAAGAAAATCAGTGTAGTTGGAAAATAAAAAATTTAGAGTCTATTAGGAATAGTCCCAAGAGATAAATAAGAGCGGGGGGGGGGGGGGGAGGGGGGGGGTGAATCAATTATCTAAAAGTTTCAATTCTTTATCCAATTAAGTATACTTAAACATAAATCATAAACACAATGAAAGAAAACTTGAACACAACACCAATATTTTGGTTACGGGGAAAACCGAACAGGTAAAAACCCAGGTGGGAATTGAAACTCACTAATATTATGTACTATTGTTTTATGATCCTTGCTAGAAGATCCTTAACCCTATTAGGAGTTTCTTTACAATATATTTAGTACAGTAGACCTTGTCAAGGGTTAGACCTTGCTAGGAGTCTTTTACAATTAACCCTATTATGGGTGAGGATGCACTATCCGAGAGCACACTACTCAAAGGGGTGAAGGCTACAACCTTCTAGTTACAAGATACACACTATATTTGGATCTTAGTGAACTGCACTTTGACCTGCTGTCTTGATCAGTTCCAATGTATAGCACAAACTCTTTACTTGGTCACATAGACCTTCTTCTGATGGATCAACACTTGAGCCTGATGCAATCATAACACCATCCTTGTTAATGATGCATTTTTTTTCTTTGAACTCCAACTGATAACCTTTTTCAAGTAACTTCCCAACACTAAGAAGGTTATGGTTCAAACCATCTACATAGAGAACATCATCAGTGTTGTTCTTTCCATCCAATGTGATAGCTCCTCTACCAATGATAGGTTTAGGAGTGTTATTTCCAAATCTACCCATGCCACCATTATATTTGTCAGATGAACAAATCTTTCTTGATCACCTATCATGTGATGTGAAAACCACTATCTATAATCCAGTCTGTCCTTATATCAACTTGTGAAATCAATGCTAGCTCTTGTTCCTTTTTCTCATCTTCACGATCTGTCTTATTATTCATTTTCTGTATAATAGCAATGAATCCAATTTCTTCTTTAGCTGAATCATCATTTGAAACTCCATCTCCATCATAGTAACATTCCTTGTAGTCATTTTTGAACTTTCTAGCTCTTGTAGGACACATAGATGCAAAGTGACCAATATTATTACATGAAAAGCATTTAAATGGAAATTGACCTTCATATTTTCCTTTTCCTTTCTTTTCTCTTTTAGCAATCATAGAAATGAAATCATCTAGTATTTTCTCTTCATCATCATCATCAAAATTACCAGAAGTGTTTGCAAATTTCTTACCATGGACTGTTTCTTTGAAGGCTCTCTCACTTTTAGGTTCTGTCTTTAATCTTGAAATCTCAAAAGCTGAGATTTTGTTGATGAAGGTCTCTCTCTTGAAATTTGATGTAAGCTGCATGGTCTCATCAAGGATTTTGATCTTGATTTCATATTCTGGAGAGAGATTAGTCATCAATTTGTCCATAATGTCTTCCTCTGAGATTTCTCCACCATTGTTCCTGATTCTAGCAACTGCTTCATTGATCCTTTGATTATAAGCTCTGATGTTTTCTTCAGGTAGCATCTCTAATGCATTGTATCTTTTCTTCCATATTTTTCTATGTGCATCCTTTGCTTGTTTATCTCCTTCAAACATATCTTCTAGGTGCTTCCATATCTTGTAGGTTGTGTCTACTTTCTTTATCTCTGAGAACTCACTATCAGAAAGGGTGCTGATAAGAGCTTCTTTGGATATTGCATTCTGATGGAATATATCCTTATGCTTACCAGTAGCATCTTCCTTTGCAAGATCTACTAGAGAAGGGATCTGAAATTATTTGATAGCTACTTTAAAAACTTCAAAATCAATGCATTGCAAATGTGTCATCATCTTGTTCTTCCAATCAAGATAACTCTCTCCATCAAACTTAGAAATGTCTTTTCTAAAGAATGCCATTTGATCAACCTCAAGCTATTAAACTTTCTCTTTGAGGAACTTGGCTCTGATACCAATTGTTAGGAATAGTCCCAAGAGATAACTGAGAGGGGGGAGAGCGGGGGGGGGGGGGGGGGGGGGTGAATCAGTTATCTACAAGTTTCAATTCTTTATCCAATTAAGTATACATAAACATAAAGCATAAACATAATGAAAGAACACTTGAACACAACACCAATATTTTGGTTACGGGGAAACCGAAATAGGTAAAAACCTTGGTGGGAATTGACACCCACTAATATTCTATACTAGTGTTTTATGATCCTTGCTAGAAGATCCTTAACCCTATTAGGAGTTGCTTTATAATATATTTAGTATAGTAGACCTTGTCAAGGGTCAGAACTTGTTAGGAGTCTTTTACAATTAACCCTGTTAGGGGTGAGGACACACTGTCTGAGAGCACACTACTCAAAGCGGTGAAGGCTACAACCTTCTGTTTAATAGATACACACTATATCTGGATCTTGGTGAACTACGCTTTGACCTACTATCTTGATCAATTCCAATGTATAGCACAAAGTCTTTACTTGGTCACATAGACCTTCTTCTGATGGCTCAACACTTCACACACTTTTCTCTGCTCTTCACAATCAACTATGAACCACTCTTTAGCAATCACAAATGACTGCCTATAAATATCTTTCCTCTAAATGAAATAATCAAGTCAGCCTATTAGAACCACCTTGAAATCATAGTAGAGAAATCATAACATATTCAAAAAACAATTTAGTCAGCTCTACTAAGCACACAACACATTCTAGGACATGTCCAATAATGATAATTGTAGATGCACGCTACATACTGTCAGCTCTACCAAAACAACTAGAACTTTCTCCTCAAGCTGAATTACATCATGCACTCTTAACCAAACATTACTAACTCTTCTCCAAGTACTAATCCAAGGGTGCATATCAAAATGATAGGTGCAACTCATGTACCAACAAAATCTCTATTGGCTCTTCTGGATAAACACCAAAAACTACAACTGGTGAATAGTGACTGCATAACTTCACTTCTACTAATCATTAGACACTACATCCATGAATGTAACATCACTAAAATTTATCCATCACATATCCAAACGCGTAAGGCTCCATGATAACTATATGAAAAATCATTCACAAAACACTACCTATAACTCTGTCAGGAACATTACTGACACAAGCTACTATATAACTATTTGTACTAATAGTTAACCTCTACGCCCATGATATCATGCTGATAACATGTCCATGCTACATATACTAAAATCTTACTCCATAAGTCTTCCATGCATGCTAATTACCTTATGTTGTCATTAATGACAAACATACATTCAGCACTGGTTTGTTGGAAAATCTCCAATAGAGTCTTTGTATGAAGTCATTACTTCAGGCAAAGTAGTGGACCCACTTCGCATGAAGTATCCCAGCCAAGGGGCTTCGAGCGAAGACCCCCCTGTTGGCATTAAGTAGAATTGCCACTAGTGACAACACTTATTTACATTCTGGATGTAAACTGAGCAGTCAGTGCAAATCGAGCAGTCAGTGCAAACCGAGCAGTCAGTGCAAACCGAGCAGACAGTGCAAACTGAGCAGTCAGTGTAAACCGAGCAGTCAGTGCAAACCGAGCAGTCAGTGCAAACTGAGCAGTCAGTGCAAACCGAGCAGTCAGTGCAAACCGAGCAGACAGTGCAAACCGAGCAGCAAGTGCAAACCGAGCAGACAGTGCAAACCGAGTAGACAGTGCAAACCAAGCAGACAGTGCAAACTGAGCAGACAGTGGAAACTGAGCAAGTGAGTACAAACCGATCAGGATAATGTAAACCGAGTAACATCTTGTCTACCGAGTCACCAATGCTTACCGAGTTCAATACCTACCGAGTGATCAGTATGAACCGTGCCTTCACTTCTACCGAGTGCATGACGATGCCGAGTAATGCAATGGACGCCGAGTATCAGAAAGTCACCGAGTCAGTTTGAAGGAACCGAGTAACCATATTTGGGCCGACTTAGTAGCACTTATGTTTATTTGTCAAGCCGACTGTGCAATTGTAATTGTAATTAATTGTTTGAGACCTGTATATAAACAATGTTGTAGAAATAAAAGATGTAATAAAAAAAAATAAAAATAAAATGAATGAAGTAGAATATATGTGAAAGAAAAAGAAAGGCAGAAATAAGCGAATTACAGAAGGCTTCAGAAGTATAAGGTACAGTAAAGACAAATTCATCACAGAAGGTGATCAGTACATCAGCGAATCTCATTCAGCAATCCAGTTGCAAAGCAGAGATCTACTGTTTCATTCTAACAGGTGAATCAGTACTAAATCCTTTAACCGGGTAGACTTAACAGTCTTTGTAAAAATCTCTTTACCGAGTGCATACTTCATTGTATGTTTGTAAATCCTTTAACAGGGTGGATTTAGCAATCCTTATTGCTCCTAACAGGGCAGATCATCAGAAGTGATAAAAAATTGTAAGCCTTAACCGGCCAACTTTATTCTGCAGTATTAAAGCTTTGTGGGTTTCATCCCCACCCCAGTTTTACTTTCTTTTGGAAGGTTTCTGGGTAACCAAATCTATGTGTCATTATTGTGAATGCTTTTAAGTTTCATGCTTTCTGTATGCAAAGGTTAAAAAGTAAAATACATGTTAAAATTTGAAGAAAATTCGGAGTTACTGATTCACCCCTCCCCTCTCAGTAACTTGGTTAATTCCTGATTATTTCCAACAATTGGTATCAGAGCTACATTGGTTCTCAAGACAAAGCTTAAGTAGCTTGAGCAAAGATCTAGGACAATGGAGGTATTCAAACTGAACAAGGTGATTGAAAATGAAAAGCTAGATCTGGAAATGGCCATAGCTAAACTCAAAGAAGCAAAAGAACATCTTTCCCAATCCCTAAGAAGAAGGAAGGAACTTGCAAATCAGATGAATGATCAGAATTACATTGAAGAAAAGATTGAAGATCTTCTTCCCTCAAATAACTCAGATGAAGCAAACAATGCTATCAAAGAACTCCTAGAAAAGAATGGGTCTCTACAGAAAGAAGTAAGAAAATTGAAAAGAGAACAAGAACTACACTCTACAAGATTCTGTGAGATCTTGGAATAGAGAAACAAGTTGAAAGATGAATTAGATGGAAGAAACATTGAAGTCCAAAACAAAACCCTTCAGCTAGAAAATCTAATTGATCAGATCTCTCATACAAATGAAGAAATTCTAAATCTAAGATCAGAAATAGAAAACACAAGAGAAGAACTAAGATCTGAAAAGGAAATCAATCTAAGATTGATGGATGACCTAAACGCTGAAAAACAAATCAATGAAGGAATGCTGAAAAGTCAAGAAGACTTGAATCAGCTGTATGAATGAAATCTTCATAGGCAAAAAGGAAAAGCAGGACTTGGATACAAAGAAGAAGGCGAATCCTCTAAGCAAGGTACTAAAAGAAATCAAAAACCTACTTGTAATCATTGTGGTAAAATAGGACATACTTCAAATAAATGTTGGAACAATGAAAAAGCAGAATTCAATGGAAAATGTTATAGCTGCAATCAACCTGGTCACAAAGCAAATGAATGCAGGGAAAAACCTAAATTCAGAGGTAATTGTCACAAGTGCAACAAACAAGGTCACAAGGCATCCGAGTGTAGATCCAAGACATTTAATCCAGCAGAACAAATTGTGAAAGCAATGTTTGGATGGGACTACAACACCTGGTGTAGATGTCATTACTGTGGAGAATATGGACACATTGGCATGAATTGCATAAAACATCATCTAAGGAAAAGAGATACCACAGTAAGATGTTTCAAATGCACTAAACTCGGTCACATAGCCAGAAACTGCATGAATGCTAGTGAAATTGAAGAAGGAAAGAAGAATGAAGCAACTAAGGTCAGGAAACAGGTGAGACAAAAATGGATTCCTAAAGCTACCAAGTAATCCAGTCCAAGTAATGGAATGGATGGCTCTACCGACTCAAATTAAATTTCCAAGGAAGCACTGGAACTGTATTCTCATAGATCAATCTCAAGCAGTTCCAGAACTGAAATTAAAAGAAAAGTCTAAATCAGCATGCAAGATGCAGTGAGATCACAGCAAGGTCGGTATAGTCTTCACCGAGCAAGGTCGGTATAGTATTCACCGAGCAAGGTCGGTACCTTTCTTTACCGAGCGAGGTCGGAGCATTATGAATTCTCGAGTTCACCGAGTTGCGAAGTCTTTTCCGAGCAATTAATTCTTAGTGGGTGACAGTCTGTCAGAATTCCTACCCTAATTTGAAATAAGCATTAATGACAGAGTTGTAAACAAAAAGCAAGTAATCGAACTCATTCTTCACCGTGAATCTTTAGCACTTTGAGAGCAGAAAACTTCAAGGGCAACCCGGTGATTTAATACTTTTGCGAAAGGAATTTTCTATGAGCTACCATGGCATCATCCAGCACTTCAACGAAGAAAGGATCTGATATGTTAGTTCAAGGGAAGTGGAAAGCACCAGATTTTAAGATCGTGCCCGCAATTGCAGCAGCCCTAGATCCGAACGGAGCTCAATCTCAGATTCCTCCTAAGGTACTGCTTATCAATGATATCCGTAATCATTTTAACTGTTCAATTCAAGAAATGGGAAACCTAGAACTAGACATTGTGCATGAGGAACTATGTGTGGATGGCACTTTGAAACCCGAGCACAAACATCTGGAAGATAAGGGTTTAGTCCACATTGCACATCTTTCTCGAAACTTTTGAGATAAATGGGTTAGGTACATTCTCAGCCAAGTACATGATGGCAAGATTTGGCTTGAGCAACCTATTGAGATCACAAAGAAGATGATTCAACAAGTCACTAGTCTTCCCATGTTGAACAAAGCTAAAACTACCAAAACCCTAGGTCGGACGGAGCTAGAGAAGAAAACCCTAGCCGAGTGGGATGGTAGAGGCATGAAAGTTAGCAGCATTACCGACGCTGAACTAAAGTTTGGTACACATATCATTGCCCATAAAATTTATAGTTCTAGTCGACAGAATAGTGTCTCCTGTGAAGCTATTGACCTAGCATACAAAGTGGTCAAAAACAACTCGACATTTGACCTAGCAGACTTATTGTTGAAATAGTTCAACAAGAACATGGAAAGCATCAAAACTTCCAAAAACAATCCATGTAAGTTTGGATCCTTGTTGGTCTATTTATTCTTCTATGTTCAAAAATTCTTCCCTTCTAAAGGAAAAGTTGTATGGAGAAAAGATGTGCCAGTACTCTATGAAATAAATGAATACATCGCAGAAATGGGTGAAAACTTTGAAAGCATCATGGATAATTATTTTGAGTCTTTCAAAGAGAAAATGAATGACAGATTCCGGATTCCACAAAAGTTGGTGGAAGATTACAAAGATGACATATGTTTTATGGTAGATTGTGATAATGTGTATATTCAAGCAGTTAAACCGAGAACTATATATGTAAAACCTCTTCCTTATGAGGTAAATATTGATGAAACCAAGAACATCATTGAAGCTCTTCTAAATCAACCTGTCAATCCCAAAGCCCCATATTTTGGAACATATGATGAAGCTAAGGTGAGAATTGAACTAAGCATAAAGCTTCCACAGGCGGTAAACAAAGGAAAGAAAAGGATAGCTAAAATGCAAATGATAACCGAGGATAAAGAAGAAATAGATGAAAAAAAAGAGGAAAAGGATGAGAAAATAGAGGAACCAGAACCTGCAAAGAAGAAAGGAAAAGTTTTTATCACTAAGGCACCTGTGCCTCCCACTGCTGTGTTTACAAGGAGAAATACAAGAGGCAAGGCATAAAAGGCAGATAAAGACATAGTATTCAAAAGGCCTCCTCTAAGCCTTCAAGAAAAGCTCAAACTCTTCAGAGATGGATCAGGATTCGGAGTAAGTAACATAAAATCCTTGAGATATGAAACCAGATCGGAAGCAGAACAGAAGGAAATAGAAGATGCTGTTGTTGAGAAGATGGGACAGTGGAAATACTCTCCTGAAGAAATTACCCCACAGGTTCCAGCAGCTCTATTGAATCCAATAAAAATGAGATGGAGCAATGCAAGGCAAACCGTGATAGACATATTTGATCAAAACCTGAGACAGTTGATGCCGAGCTTGAATAATGATGAAGTAAAGAAAGCATTAAAAGAAAATGAAAATAAGATGACATTGAAGTTCAATACTTGTTTGATTTTGATCAACAATATTGAATCGGTTGTGAAGGCTGCAAAAGCCACATGGAAGAACATATACCACCTTCACCAACCGAGCATTGAAACTGTAATAATAAAAGATATTGAAGATGACAGTGATGAACAAGAAGAAGACACTGAGGTAGATGATACTATAAGGATAGCAGCAAAAGTCATTGCATCCCTTCCTACATCTCCAGTGAAAGTTTCTACATCCAGCCCAGAGACACCTTCAAGCATGGTTGTGACAACTTCTACATTTGTCCAATCATCCCTAGCAACATCAGAGGCAGCTACCATTTCTTCTACCGAGCTGCAGTCTCCTGTACCATCAAGTTTTCCAGCAGTAAGTTTTCCAGCTTTTGAATCTTCAAGTGTAAATATTTTAAGTTCTCCAGTAGAAAGTATGCCAGTATCTATAGCCAGCCCTACCTTATCTACTGTCACTACTACAAAAGCATTAAGTACAGATAAGCCTAAAGCTCTACCGAGTATAAATTTTTTGGGTAAAAATATAGTTGAGGATATAGACCTAGATGAAGAGATAGAGATTCCTACACTAGATTTTGCAAATCTCTCAGCAGATCAGATGTAGAATATAGGTGAGATCCTCCAAAGGAAAGAAAAACAAAAGAAGCTTAAGGAGGAGAGAGACAAAGAGTATCAAATCATCAAGGATGCTAAGGACATTTTGTCTGATGCATTAGGCATTAAAGTAGACTCCTCCCAGCATGTTTTGTTACAATTGGCAGAAGCAGTTGAGAAATACAATGAGGACTCATCTGGGATAGAAAAGTTAGTTGAAAGAGCCGAGAAGAGATTCAACAATAAAGTGCTTGAGCACATTGCTCAGCACATAACTATTAACCAAGTGGAATTGTCTTCAGTTTTTTCTAACACTGAATCTATCTATTCGAATGCTACCTCTCTTTTGGCCAGACTATGCAATTTTGCCGAGTTCACAAAGGATGTCAAAGATAAAATGAATAAAATGGATGAGGATATGAAGATTAGCATACAGAAGCTGCAACTTGAACCAAGTTCAAGCTCTGCTCATCACATGAAAATTTCACATCTATCTAATATGCAGTCTGATCTATTGAAAGAAGACTCAAGGATCCGATCTACACTGCTAGACATCCAACACATGATCCTTCCCATCATGAATACAATGTATAAGCACATTGAACATTCCAGAACATTGATTCATGACAATCAGTTCTCCATAGTAGATCACATGATTGAACTCTCTGCAAAAGTCCAAATTGCTATACAAACATGTAAGATTCTGCAAGAAAGTTGGGACAGAACCCTGGCACTAATAATGAAGGTACATTTTGATTTCTTATCAAATTTTGGATTCTCTCTGTAAATAACTTGTATATGCACCTTTGGCATTATCCTCAAAAAGGGGGAGATATGTATAGAAGGAGAGATATGTATACAGTTATAGATTTGTATAAGAAACAGTTAGCACATTGAAAGGGGGAGACAATGTATAAAGCCCTATAACAAAGACAAATTTTGAAAAATCAAAATAAAACTCAGCATGATTCGTGTATATAAATTTTGGCCAATAAGTGTTTTTGTCACTAATGCCAAAGGGGGAGATTGTTGGCATTAAGAAGAATTGCCACTAGTGACAACACTTATTTACATTCTGGATGTAAATCGAGCAGTCAGTACAAACCGAGCAGTCAGTGCAAACTGAGCAGTCAGTGCAAACTGAGCAGACAGTGCAAACTAAGCAGTCAATGTAAACCGAGCAGTCAGTGCAAACCGAGCAGTCAGTGCAAACCGAGCAGTCAGTGCAAACTGAGCAGACAGTGCAAACCGAGCAGCAAGTGCAAACCGAGCAGACAGTGCAAACCGAGCAGACAGTGCAAACCGAGTAGACAGTGCAAACCGAGCAGACAGTGGAAACCGAGCAAGTGAGTACAAACTAATCAGGACAATGTAAACCGAGTAACATCTTGTCTACCGAGTCACCAATGCTTACCAAGTTCAATACCTACCGAGTGATCAGTATGAACCGTGCCTTCACTTCTACCGAGTGCATGACGATGCCGAGTAATGCAGTAAGTTATTTGTAAATTATATTATTTATATTTATTTTAGTTAGTTATTTGTTTTAAATAATTTTTTATTTGTAAAAATGTTATAAAATCGTAGTTAAATGTTAGATAATGTTAGAAATTAATAGTAGAATGTTAGAAAATTGTAGTTAAATATTAGATAATATTAGAAATTGATAGTAGAATATTAGAAAATCCTAATTAAATATTATAAAATGATAGAAATATTAAAAATCATAGTATAAATGTTAGAATATGTTAGAAAATGGTAGAAAATCATAGTAGTTTGTTAGCAACTATTAGAAAATATTTACAAAACATTAGAAACAGTAGTAGAAATGTTAGAAAATGTTAGAAACCATTAAGATCTTACAGAAATTATTAAAAATATTTGTTTTTAAATTTTAAGTTTAAAGTTAGTCAATATTAGGAATCTCTCTCACACATGTAGACGCATTTTTAGTAAATTTGGTAAATATTAGTTAGTTATTTATTTTAAATAATTTTTAGTCTGTAGAAATATTTAAAAAACATAGTGAAATTTTTGAAAATGATCTAGAAGTATGTTAGAATATGTTAAAAATTTGGAGTACAGTAAGTTTCTAGGACCCTTAGCCCTCCCTTAAATGACATATTAAGATACGTAGGATCCCTTAGGAATCTCATTGTTTCCCTCAAGGTTCCTTAAGACATATTAGGATGAATTGTAACATATGATCTCTTAGAGCCTATTATGATGCCTACAACCCCTTAAGACATTCTAGGACCATTATGTATCACTTATGACATCTTAAGACACATAGGACCCCTTAGGACCCATATGACCCATTATTATATCTTAAAATGTCCTAGGACACATTCATCTATCTTAGCTTAGATGCTAATACATATGTGAACCCATCATTTCCCGCAAGAACCCTTAAGACATACTAGTATCAATTAATGTAACCTAAGATCCCTTAGACCACTTATCACATCTATGACCTATTAACATTATTGGACCATTATACATCCCTTACGACATTTTAAGACATATATATGACCCATTCAAATCATCAAGACCCATTAACATATCTTAGGTTGTTCTAGGACATATTTATGTATCTTAGATTCAATTAATATCATACGAGGATCCACTAATGTAACCTAGGACCCCTTAGGACCTCTTATGTTTCCCACGACCCCTTAAGACACTCTACCTAACCCTTATCCATCCCTTACACTATCTTTAGACACATCAAGAAACCTTAAGACATACTAGGATCAATTAATGTAATGTAGGATCTCTTAGGACCACTTATTGCACCTACTACCCCTTACCCAAATTTTCCCATTTTATGCAAATTTGGCTATTTCTATCTTGAGGTCTGCATTTTTATCCTACCAAGCATCCCTAAAATTTTCATGGCCTTATGTCCTTCCTTCTGGCCTCTGCAATTTATTCTATCCCCTGGTTTGTAGGTCTAACTTTTGAAAATATAGCCGTTGTGCAAAAAACCCTAGAAAAACCTAAGCCAGATTCTATTTTTTAGTTACTTTATCAGCCACTTAAGTTCTCATTTCAGCATGTGCATAACTCTTCCTTTGATCACCAGTTCTCTTATTCTTTCGATGGTTCCTCTTTCAATTTAGTGATTCGGTGACTAAGGCTTTAGTCGGGCAATCTCTCAATCAAACCCCAGGTTAGACCTTTGGTTCAAAAATTTAGCGAATGCCTTATTTGTGTATTCTCTAGACTTAACTAAGTTTAAGTATTTCATTAAGCGACTTGGTGATTTTCCTTTGGTTGCGTAATTGCTAAGTTGTCTAGCTATCACTTTATGTGGGGTCCTAGTTAAGCAAGATCAACGGTCGTAATGAGTTCACATTGGGCCTGTCAGAGGCTTGCGATCTTATGATAGTCATTGATCCTTCCTTATGATGCAACTCTTCAAACATTATGTGGGTCCACTACCATGTTGTCCGATATGGAGGGTTCTGATTGGTAGAAGGTTGTGAAGTGTAGGCTTGTTAGTGGGACTGTGTCAGAATATCCGCAAGGCTGTCAGTAGAAAGAAGATCAATGGCTAGAGTGTAATCTCATGGAGTTCTTCTGACACATGAGATCTTATGCTAACTGTTGATCTTCATTTCATGCAGCACTTAATTTTCTAAGTAGGTCCAATGCCGCATATTGCTAATCTGCTCGCTTGTGATTGGCTTTTGAATGATGATGAGGATTTGTAGGTGCACCTGTGTGTCAGTGGGGTCCTAGGCCTAAAAGAATCAATAGCTAGTGCATGATCAAAAGGAATATTTGGGGGCTATGAGATCATGCACCCACCATCCGATGCGAATCAAGATTCTGAGTGGATCCATTGTCAGTGCTTGCCGAGGTGTTTGCTGATAAAGCAAACGGAGCGAATGAAAGAATGACATTTGGCAATGGGCCCAGGCTTAACAAAGTATTTGGGGGCTCCGATAAGTTTCCTTTGGTCACTTATTCATGTAATAAGATAGCGATGCTCCAAATGATCTGGTGAATTGGTGACTAAAGGGTTTTCTCTTATTCGCAAGATGTAACCAGGGTTAGCTAAAAGATTTAGAAATTCAGTGACTGCAGTGTTCCCGTAGTCGCTTGACCAAGCTAGGGTTATGAGAAGTGTTTCATGACTTGGAAAAGTTCTTTTAGTCACTCATTCACTGAGTGACAAAAGGAAGTGAAGGTCAAGGTGGGTCCAAACTAACAAATATGCCGACATGCTCAATTTTCATTGGCTATGATATGCCGATGTGTAATTTGACTTTTCAAGAGGGTTTGTGACTATTTCAAAGGTGATCTGGGCCATTCATTTACCAGGAAATATCAGATATCGACGGCCACATTTTAAATTGACCGACGAGCTGTTATTTTTCAAATTTAAATATCCCTGCAAAGGTTTTTTGCCACCGTCTGATTCAACAAGCTGCAGCTGCAAAGGTAACTAAAGAATATATATCTTTAGGACATTTGCAGTTGAGAAGATGATGAGGGAGGTTTGGGCAGCCATCATAGGTTGATTCTTGTTTCCTAGAAATACCATTTGAGCATTCATGGTGAGCCTGAGTTGCAGAAAGGTAGATAAGTCAAGGTTGCTTGTCTGTAGGTGGGTGCAGTGCAGGGATGGGCACACAAATATCTGGTCAGCCATTGTATTGCAAAGATGTATTTATGATCAGATTTGACAGAATTAGGGCTGGCTATTATTCTAATGCAGATTTTTTGTAACCCTAGTTAGGTTTTGACTCTTGCCTGCATGCAAATAGGAGATGTATATAATGTTTTCAGAGCTTTTAGAGCGGAGGTTTTTTTGGGGACAATTGTAAAAAAGAAGTTTACCTTTCTTAAGAGTCATCTTTGGTATTATTTTTCCCTCTGGCTTCTACATTGTAAATTCCCATTGATTATTCAGATATCATAAGGTATTTTATGGTATTCTTCATGTCCTTATGCTTCTTGTCTGAGTTATCTCTTAATGAATTTAGTATTTATATGCTTTTTAGTGATATCTTAAGGTTCTTGATCCTTCTTTCTTTCTTCAATTCATGTGTATTCTTGTGGATGATTTGGTGTGAATGCTTTTTTGGATATACTACAACCTCTTAACAATCTTGTCTCATTCCTATACCTAGTTGCAGAGGTGAATGCTTGTTTGCAGGTCATAGATTGTTGTCTAATCCTAAGAGTGTTATTGTTTGTGAAAGAATCTCTGTCTTTCCCTTAATACCCTCTTTTATTTATAGACCCTTATATGAAATACTTATGCAAGCCTAGTCAGTGAGTTGTGATCCCCTAGACCTAAGTTTATTCATTAAATCCATCTTTTATATTGCAATTCATACCATCTTTTCGGTGCATCACCTAGTAGGTAGTTTTCTTTCAAGTCATTTCCCTTTCAAGCATTCCTTCTATCCCTTTTCCCTCAAAATTTTTACTTTCATGTCAAGAAGCAAATTTGGGTGATTAACCAAGAGGAATCAGCCTAGAACCTAGAGGTCTCATCTCAGTTACAATAGGTCCCACACCTAGAGATGATTCCCATGTTATACTAGGTTATCAAGACCAAGAGAGCTTGAAACAAGGGTGCAAACTTAGTGTATAAAAATTCTGGCATGCCAGGTAGGATGGTAAAAGAATTAGATTCATGTTAAAGTTATGCTATCTTTGATATATAGATTGCATAATTTAGGCTTTTAGAAATTATTCTATCAAGTATATCTGGTGACTCCACTGATTTCATAGATTCAGGCTAACCTTGTTTAAAGTTCATGAGAAAGATTGAGACTAGAAGCTCAAAGCCTACTGAATTTTTAGAGTTGCCCTTAAAAAGAAGCTACAAGGGTAGGTTAACTGAAGGAACATCCCCTAAAAGGAGAGTTCAGTCTACACCTCCTGATACTTCAGAAAGGAGACCTTTTCCCTTTCATCTCATAAGAAGAGGCAGCTCTCTAACTAGAGATCTAGAAGAAGATTCAAATCTAGTAGCGCATACAACTCACATAGTTGTTAGTCTTCAAATCACAGCTCCTACAATGGCTAGGCAATTTGCCTTTGCACCTTTCAATAAGGGAAGTCCATTGAATTTTGTTGTACATCATGATGTGCCCTTGGTGGCCCTAAAGAGTTTACCTGATTTCACAGGTGAAGGGAAAACAACTACTTTTGAGCACATAAGAGATGTGACCACTATCTGCAACATACATAACATAACTCAAGAGGATGTGGCCACCAAGCTATTAGTAGCCTCTCTAAAAGGTAAGGCTCTTGAATGGTTTAGAACTCTAGCTGTTGGTTCCATCAATTCATGGGATGGGTTAGGAGATGCATTGAGTAAGCATTTTGAGGATAAATTAGATAACTTATCTTTGGTTGAGCAGTTGAAAACCATTAAGAGAGACCCTCAAGAACAAATGATAGATTACAATAGTAGATTTCTCAAGACATGGAATAGAATTCCTGTCTCAGTGAGACATTAGCTGACCATGCTTTTCTATATTACTTGCAAAGTCTAAATGGTCAAATTTCTATCATGATCCAATCTATGGGTGGTAATTATTTATCCCAAGCTTTTGACATAGCTTTTAGGGCTAAAAATTATTTAATCCAAGTAGGCATGATAGCTAGAAGGCCACCCATGCCCATCTTTCCTAGCCTTCAATCTATTGTACTTGCATAAGTACCCCCATTTACCCCTGTTCCCATCACATCAGCACCTCAGCCTAGTACTAGTCATCAAGAGTTAAAAGCAAGTTTCTCTCAAGAGCTGCAAGAGATAAAGAATAGTCAAGAAAGTAGTGAGCAAGAAATGACAAACTTGTTATAGACCTTGACTAAAGAAGTCACAAATCTAAAGAGGCAAGGCCAAGGAATCAGACCACCCTTTCAACCACAAGGCCAATGTCCCAATCAACAATATTAGAATTAGGGACAACCTTATCAACAAAATAGGCCACCATACCAAGGAGGCTATCAAGGACAAAGGAAAAATTTCAATCAAAGACCATTCCAACCATACAACCTTGCACCTCTTAATTCTGTGAATCCTGTTAGGGACATGGTTCCTAGTCAGAATAATATGGCTATGGATAATGAATGGTGTTTTCCTTGTAATCAACCTCATAATCAAGCCACATGTTCAAATGGATGGATGAACCAAGCTCTAATGGTTCAAAATGCCTCACAAGCTCAATCAGAGGCTTCATTCAGTGGATCATTTCCTCAATAGGAACCACAAGATAATGAGACTGCTCTTTTCAATTAGGAGCAGCCAGACTTCAATGGAGTCAATGATGAATTTTCTATAGCTGCTAATACAAGAGAAAAGAGGAGAGCTCAAGATATGGAGCGAGCAGACTCTGGTACTAAAGCTACTACATCTACAAAACCACTATAGTAGGCTACTCCCACTACATTCAAGAAGGCTCCTGCCATTACAAGAAAAGAAGGTCAAACTCTCAAAGAAGTGGAGCCCATCATGGTAAAAACACAAAAAAGAGTACACACTGTGACACCTTTTAACATTGTAGACAACATGAAGAAGGTGAATGTCACCATGTCTATGTGGGACTCTTTGGCTATCCCAGGGTAGTTTGAAATTTTGAAGAAGGCCATGACTGAAGTAGCAACTCCTCAACCTGCAAAAGAAGTTGCAAAGTCAGTGTTGGTTAACACTAATCAAGAAAAGGAGGCTCCAAGTAGCAACTCCAAAGCCAATGCCATGCAAGGTAGGAATTCAAAGCCACCTCCCTTTTATGTATCTTTAATCATTGGAAAATCTTTAGTGCATAATTTTATGGTAGATAGGGGAGCTACTAGCACTATAATGCCCAAGAAAGTAGTTGACCAATTAGGACTTAAGTATGAACCCTTCCAAAAGAAGGTTACACAACTTGATGGATCCTCAGTCGATACTATAGGTGTGGCCAAGGATACTAGTCTAATCCTTCATGCTAGTCCTAATTTGTCTATCCTACTTGATATATATATATATATATATATATATATATATATATATATATATATATATATATATATATATATATATATATATATATATATATATATATATATATATATATATATATATATATATATACACTTTATTTTCCATATGTCTATCAAGGGAGTTCACAACCAAAATAGGAGGATACCTTTCTTCTGATTGGTCTCACATGCTTTTCCACACAAGATATGGTACCAAGGTTACCATTAAATCAGAACCATTGGCAACACACCTGATAGAACCATATGTGTCTAATACCATCAATGTAAATTGCCCCATATTTGATGACAATGACTTCCAAACCATTGGAGAAATAGACACTAAGATAGAGGATATCTTGGATATTCTTCTAGATGAAAGAGCTTCGGAGGCCCAAGAAAATGTTATTTGGGATGTTGGTTTGGGGAGTTAATTGATACAAGAAAGTGGATCCATAGAACCAAACCTTTTTAAGGATAGTGTTGATTCAAAGGATCAGAGAAATCAGGTTTGGGAACTATTTTTTGATGGAGCTAGAAGTAGACATGGTTTTGGTGGTGGTGCTATGTTAGTGTCCCTAAAAGGAGAAAAATACTACATAGCTTTCCGATTTAGTTTCTCCTGCACTAGCAACACTGTAGTGTATGAAAGTCTTGTGAATGGATTGGAGTGGGCTAGAAAAAGGGGGCTTAAGGCCCTAAAGGTTTATGGTGACAATGATTTAGTTGTCGGCCAAGTGAGAGGGATAAGGGAAACTAAAAATGAGACCTTGAAAGCATACAAACATAGAGTCTGGGATATAATTGAAGATTTTTGTGCTTTCAATATTGTTTTTATCCCTAGGAAGCTAAATCAAAATGCAGATAGATTAGCAGCTATTGGATCTCAGTATGATATTCCAAATAGTATTTCAAAGGAGGAGACCCAACAACATATCAAAGTGATTATTAGATCCTCTATTCCTAATAATAATGTCAATTGGCAAGTGTTTGACAATGATGAACAAATCCTGCAGTTCTTGTTTGAAGAGGATGTCTTTTCAAGGCATAATCAAGAGAGGTTATCACAGAACTATGGTGATCAAGTGATACAACTTAAGTCCAATAAGATGCCTAGAGGTCTTGTCACCTTAGAGACTGTCTTCAACAAGGATGATGAAGTTAAGAAGAACAAGGCTGGCCTAGTAGTTCAACAAGAACATTGTGTTGAATTAGAGTTGGAGCTAGGTAAGAGCTTGCAATTTGGAAAGATAAACACTGAATTGGAAAAGAAAGCTTACACTCAATTATTTAAAGAATTCAGTGATGTTTTTGCATGGCAATATGAAGACCTCAAAGGTTTTGATCCACCCCTTGCTCAACACACTATTGAATTAGAGCCTAATGCCAAACCAGTAAGGTAAAAGCAAAGGCCTATTAATCCCAAGCTTGAGCCACTTATGCATAGAGAAGTGCTCAAATTGATAGAAAGTGGTATCATCTACCCCATTAAGCATACTAGTTGGGTTTCCAACCTTGTTCCTATCAAGAAGAAGAATGGGGAGTTGAGATTATGTGTTGACTTCAGGGATCTTAACAGGGCCTCCTTAAAAGACCACCATCCATTACCCTCTATGGAACAAATCTTACAATGTGTCTCTGGATCTGAGAGATTTTCATTATTGGATGGCTATTCAAGATACAATCAGATCCTAGTAAATGAAGAGGATCAATATAAGACTGCGTTTACAACCAAGTGGGGAACCATGGCTTATCAAAAGATGCCATTTGGTTTGTCCTATGTAGGTGCTACATTTCAAAAGGCAATGGATATGTCCTTTAAAAGCCTCATGTAAAAATGTGTACTGGTCTAGTTAGATGACATAACTATCTATTCTAAACATGCAATAGATCACATCAAACATCTAAAGAAGCTTTTTGAAAGGTGTAGAGAGTTTGGGATATCTCTTAATCCCAAGAAATGTGTGTTTGCAGTTCATGAAGGAAAATTTTTGGGATATGTAGTATCCAAAGAAGGAATTACAGTGGATCTTGAGAGAATTGCAGCCATCCTAGAGCTACCCTTGCCACATCATAAGAAAGGTCTCCAATCTTTCATAGGAAAGATTAATTTTATTAGGTGTTTCTTGCCTAATATTACAGATTTACTAAAGCCTTTGAAAACCATGTTAAAGAAAAGTTCAACTTTCAGCTGGACTAAAGAAGGAAAAGCTAATTTCCATGCTATGAAAGAGGCCTTGAGAGAAGCTCCTGCCCTATTAAACCCAAATTTCAGTAAAGATTTTATCCTTTATGCTTATGGAGGTCATGATGCTATATCTACAATGTTGACTCAAGAAAATTTAGATGGATTGGAGCAGCCTATTGCTTTCTTTAGCAAAGGTTTAGAAGAATATGAACATAGATACTCTTTTGTAGAGAAACATGTACTTGTTTTGGTAAAGAGCCTTAAAAGGTTCAGATATCTATTGACCCATATCAAGATACACTTGAAAGTTACTCATCCAAGTGTCAAAGAATTTTTTCTTTCCAAGGACCTAAATGAGAAAAGAGTTGGTTGGATCACCAAGGTGATGGAATATGACATTGATATCCAAAATACCAAGTTGGTTAGAGGAAGAGGTTTTTATGAGAATTTGGCAGGAGGTGAAAGTTCAAAGAAATTAGAACAAGTGGATGCATCTTTGGTTTTGCATTCTATAGAAGAACATGCCCAAATATCAGGTTGGTTGCCTAACATGGTTCATTACCTAAAGACAAGATAATGTCCTGCAGGCCTAGATTCAGCAAAGAGAAGATATTATAGATCGCAATCTATTCCCTTTGTGCTGATAGATGAGGTTCTTTTTAGGAAGGATCACAATGGTGTCCTTTTAATATGTATTGATTCAGAAAAGATAGCTGATGTCCTATTTGAATTTCATGATGGACCTTCTAGAGGTCACTTTTCTCCTAGGACTACTGCTTTTAAAATCATGAGGGATGGATACTATTGGCCATCTATCCTTAAGGATAGTCATGATCATGTGAGAAAATGTATCAAGTGTGCCATGTTTGTAGGAAAAGAAAGGCTTGCAGCTCTGCCCCTTCAACCAATCAAAACAGAGCAACCTTTCATGAGATGGGGTATAGATTTTATTGGTATGATCAACCCTCCATCTAGTGTAGGACACAAGTGGATAATCATTGCTACTAATTATTTCACTAGATGGACAGAGGAAATTGCCTTGAAAGAATCAAATGAGAGTAATGTCTTAAGTTTTTATGATGATATAGTTCATAGATTTGGCACTCCATACTCTATAATATCAGATAATGCATTAGCATTCATAGGCCTTAAAGTCTTAGAATGGGCAATCATAAATGGTATTTATCTGAATACAAGCTCAAATTATTACCCTCAAGGAAATCTCTTAGCAGAGTCAACAAACAAGAACTTGATTAGGATAATCAAGAAAACCCTGCAGGATAACCAGAGAGATTGGCATACCAATTTGAAGTCTGCCTTGTGGTTAGATAGGATTACCCCAAAGAAGACCATTGGATAATCTCCTTATGTGTTATTATATGGTAGAGAGGTTAAGTTGTCCATTTCAACTGAATTACCAGCTTTGGACTTAGCTACTCAATATGCACTATTTGAAGAAGGAAATCCCTTACAAGTCAGGTATGCTCAGCTAATAGAGTTAGAGGAACTCAGAGAAAAATCCATGAAGGACATGGAATTTCACCAGATATAGACAAAGATAAGTTTTGATAAAAGAGCCAGGGCCATAAATTTCAAAGTTGGAGATGTAGTTCTCAAGTGGGATGAATTCAGATCCAGATGTGGCAGACATACAAAATTTGATTCATTTTGGGGTGGGCCATTTGTTATAATAGAATGAAAGGGATCTAACTCTTTTCACCTCTCAACTCTTGAGGGAGATGCCTTGCCTATATCAGTGAATGCATTCCACTTGAAGCCCTTCTTTGAGGTTAATTTCTCTCTGTAAATTCTTGTAAATATGTTTTACTGCTTTCTTTCACTATTTTCTAGGTTAGTTTTCCTACATTCCAAGAAGTGCCTGTGCACAATTTTTGTCCTTCTGGTTCTATTTCTATCCCTGTGTCAAATTTCTATGCTCAGTAATGACCCCATGCCTAATGGATTGTTTCAAGGCCACTAATCAATGTCTAGCAGGCTGACATCCAGCAGAAATCACCAAAATGTTACCCAAATTTTCCTATTTTATGCAAATTTGGCTATTTCTATCCTGAGGTCTACATTTTTATCCTACTGAGCATCCCTAAAATTTTCATGGCCTTATGTCCTTCCTTCTGGCTTGTGCAATTTATTCTATCCCCTGGTTTGCTGGTCTAACTTTTGAAAATATAGCCATTGTGCAAAAAACCATAGAAAACCCTAAGCCAAGTTCTATTTTTCAATTACTTTATAGACCACTTAAGTTCTCATTTCAGCATGTGCGTAACTCTTCATTTGATCACTAGTTCTCTTATTCTTCTGGTGGTTCCTCTTTCTATTTAGCAATTTGGTGACTAAGGCTTCAGTTGGGCAATCTCTCAATCAAACCCTAGGTTAGACCTTTGGTTCAGTGATTTAGCGAATTCCTTATTCATGTATTCTCCATACTTAACTAATGTTAAGTATTTCATTAAGCGACTCAACAATTTTCCTTTGGTCGCGTAATCACTAAGTTGTCTGGCGATCACTTTATGTGGGGTCCTAGTTAAGCAAGATCAACAGGCATCGTCAGTTCACATTGGGTCTGTCAGAGGCTTACGATCTTCTGAGAGCCATTGATCCTTCCTTATGATGCAGTGCTTCAAACTTTATGTGGGTCCACTGCCACATTGTTTGACATGTAGGGTTCTGATTGGTCGAAGGTTGTGAAGTGGAGGCTTGTCAGTGGGACCGTGTTAGAATATCTATAGGGATGTCAGTAGAAATAAGATCAATGGTTGGCATGTAATATCATGGAGTTCTTCTAACACATGAGATCTTATGCCAACCGTTGATCTTAATTTCATATAGCGCTTCATTTTCTGAGTGGGTCTAGAGCCACGTATTGTTGATGTGCTCACTTGTGATTGGCTGCTGAATGATGATGAGGATTTGTAGGTGGTCCCGTGTGTCAGTGGGGTCCTAGACCTAAAAGAATCGATAGCTGGTGCATGATCAAAAGGAATATTTGGGGGCTCTGAGATCATGCACCCACCGTCTGATGTGAATCAAGATTTTGAGTGGGTCCATTATCAGTGCTTGCCGAGGTGTTTTCTGATAAAGTGAATGGAGCGAATAAAAGAATGACATGTGGAAATGGGCCCAGGCTTAACAAAGTATTTGGCAACTCCGATAAGTTCCCTTTGGTTTCTTATTCATGTAATAAGATATTGATGCTCCAAATGATTTGGCGACTTAGTGACTAAAGGCTTTTCTCTTATTCGCAAGATGTAACCAAGGTTAGCTAAAAGATTTAGAAATTTAGTGACTGCAGTGTTCACGTAGTCACTTGACCAAGCTAGGGTTATGAGAAGTGTTTCACGACTTGGAAAAGTGCTTTCAATTGTGCATTCACTGAGTGACTAAAGGAAGTGAAGGTCAAGGTGGGTCCAAACTAACAAATATGTTGACATGCTCAATTTTCATTGGCTATGATATGCCGATGTGTACTTTGACTTTTCAAGAGGGTTTGTGACTATTTCAAAGGTGATCTAGGTCATTCATCTATCAAGAAATATCAGATATCGATGGCCACATTTTAAATTGACCGACTAGCCATTATTTTTCAAATTTAAATATCCCTACAAAGGTTTTTTGCTAGCGTTTGATTCAACAAGCTGGGGCTGTAGAGGTAGCTAAAGAATTTATGTCTTTAGGACATTTTTAGTTGAGAATATGATGAGGGAGGTTTGGGCAGTTGTCATAGGTCGACTCTTGTTTCCTAGAAGTACCATTTGAGCATTCATGGTGAGCCTGAGTTGCAAAAAGGTAGATAAGTCAAGGTTGCTTGTCTGTAGGTGGGTGTAGTGCAGGGATGGGCACACAAATATCTGATCGGCCATTGTATTACAAAGATGTATTTATGATCATATTTGATAGAATTAGGGTTGGCTATTATTCTAATGTAGATTTTTTGTAACCCTAGTTAGGTTTTGACTCCTACCTGTGTGCAAATAGGAGATGTATATAATGTTTTCAGAGCTTTTAGAGTGGAGGTTCTTTTGGGGATGATTGTAAAAAAGAAGTTTACCTTTCTTAAGGGTCATCTATGGTATTCTTTTTCCCTCTGGCTTCTATAGTTGTAAATTCTCATTGATTATTCAGATATCGTAAGGTATTTTGTGGCATTCTTCATGTCCTTATGCTTCTTGTCTAAGTTATCTCTTAATGAATTCATTATTTATATGTTTTTTAGTGATAAATTAGGGTTCTTGATCCTTCTTTCTTTTTCTAATTCATGTGTATTCTTGTGGATGATTTGATGTGAATGTTTTTGTGGGTATACTACAACCCCTTAACAATCTTGTCTCATTCCTATACCTAGTTGCAGAGGTGAATGTTTGTTTGAAAGTCATAGATTGTTGTCTAATCCTAGGAGTGTTATTGTTTGTGAAATAATCTCTCTCTTTCCCTGAATACCCTCTTTTATTTGCAGACCCTTCTATGAAATACTTATGCAAGCCTAGTTAGTGAGTTGTGATCCCTTAGACCTAAGTTTATTCATTAAATCCATCTTTTATATTGTAATTCATACCATCTTTTCGGTGCATCACCTAGTAGGTAGTTTTCTTTCAAGTCATTTTGCTTTCAAGCATTCCTTCTATCCATTTTCCCTCAAAATTTTTACTTTCATGTCAAGAGGCAAATTTGGGTGATTATCCAAGAGGAACCAGCCTAGAACCTAGAGATCTCATCGCAGTTAGCATAGGTCCCACACCTAGAGATGATTCCCATGTTATACTAGGTTATCAAGACCAACAAAGATTGAAACAAGGGTGAAAACTTTGTGTATAACACTACCCATTAACATTCTAGGACTCTTATCTAGATCTGTTATGAAATCTTAGAACAAATATGAAACCTTAGGACCCCCAAGACCCATTAAAGAATCTTAGGATGTCCTAGGACCACTTCTGGACCACTTATCACATCTATGACCCATTAACATTGGACCATTATACATCCATTATGACATTTTAAGACATGTATATGACCTCTTCATATCCTCAAGACCCATTAACATATCTTAGGTTGTCCTATGACACATTTATGTATATCTTAGATTCAATTAATACATATGAGGATCCACTAATGTAACCTAGGACCTCTTATGTTACACATGACCCCTTAAGACACCCTAGGACCCTTATCTATACCTTATGACCTCTTTTGTTACCCATGACCCCTTACGACACTCTAGGACCACTTATTGCACCTATGACCCATTAACATTCTAGGACTCTTATCCAGATCACTTAGGACCCCTTAGGAACTCTTATGTTACCCATGACCCCTTAAGACACTCTAGGACTCTTATCTATATCTTAGGACCTCTTATGTTACCCATGACACCTTAAGACACTCTAGGACCACTTATTGCACCTATGACCCATTAACATTCTAGGACTCTTATTTGGATCCTTTAGGACCCCTTAGGACCTCTTATGTTACCTACGACCCCTTAAGACACTCTAGGACCCTTATCTATACCTTAGTACCTCTTATGTTACCCATGACCCCTTAAGACACTCTATGAGGTCACTTATTGAACCTATGACTCACTAACATTCTAGGACTCTTATCTAGATCCCTTATGAAATCTTAAAACAAATATGAAACCTTAGGACCCCCAAGACCCATTAAATAATCCTAGGATGTCCTAAGAACACTTAGACCACTTATCACCTCTATGACCCATTAATATTATTGGACCATTATACATCCCTTACGACATTTTAATACATATATGACCCCATCAGATCCTCATGACTTACTTGACCTAACAGGACCTATTAATACTAATTAGTACATCATAGGACCCTTCAAACATAATAAGACAACTTACTTGACCTAATAGGACCTATTAATACAACTTAGTACATCATAGGACCCTTAAGACCTAATAAGATGACTTACGTGACCTAATAGGACCTATTAATACCAATTAGTACATCATAGGACCTATTAGTACATCTTAGGACCCTTAAGACCTAATAAGACCCCTTACTTAACCTAATCAAACCTATTAATACCAATTAGTACATCATAGGACCCTTAAGACCTAATAAGACCACTTACTTGACCTAATAGGACCTATTAATACCAATTAGTACATCATAGGACCCTTAAGACATAATAAGACCACTTACTTGACCTAATAGGGCCTATTAATACCAATTAGTACATCATAGAACCCTTAAAACCTAATAAGACCACTTACTTGACTTAATAGGACCTATTAATACCAATTAGTACATTATAGGACCCTTAAGACCTAATAAGACACTTACTTGACCTAATAGGACCTATTAATACCAATTAGTACATCCTGGGACCCTTAAGACCTAATAAAACCACTTACTTGACCTAATAGGACCTATTAATACCAATTAGTACATCTTAGGACCCTTAAGACCTAATAAGACCACTTACTTGACCTAATAGGACCTATTAATACCAATTAGTACATCTTAGGACCCTTAAGACCTAATAAGACAACTTACTTGACCTAATAGGACCTATTAATACCAATTAGTACATCTTAGGACCCTTAGGACCTGATAAGACCACTTACATGACCTAATAGGACCTATTAATACCAATTAGTACATCATAGGACCAATTAGTACATCTTAGGACCCTTAAGACCTAATAAGACCACTTACTTGACCTAATAGGACCTATTAATACTAATTAGTACATCTTAGGACCCTTAATACCTAATAAGACCACTTACTTGACCTAGTAGGACCTATTAATACCAATTAGTACATCTTAGGACTCCTAAGACCTAATAACACCACTTACATGACCTAATAAGACCTATAACTTTATATATTTAGATATTTGTTTCCATTTTACATGTAGTTATAACATGTAATCAAGTATTTAATTATTAACAATTAGCTGTCACATGTTATGTATCTAGATGGCCACTCAGGATGTATCTAAGACTCCTGATATACATACCATTTTTCATATTGCTGATATGGAGATGGCTCAACTTAGAGAGTCCATTTGTATGTCTTCACGAGATAGTATATATGGAGATACTTGTGCCACTCTATTGACTAGTTTGTTGGTGATGAGTGCTAGATTGAGATCTCACTCCTCCTTCACGCCTTAGGTAGTTGACACTATTTTTTGAGAGTTGAGGGATGAGGTCTTGGGCCATGTTTCCTTGGTGACATTTCAAAGCCTTATCCCCAAGGAAACCATCAAATGAGATTTTTTCCCATATTATGATGCGAGGGCCATTGTGAGGGCATATTAGGTCACACGGTGTGTCATTCCTTAGATCAAATGTATGATATACCCTCGATTTCTTGCAGCACATGGTCACTATCCAAATAATAGCTAGATTCCATTATATTTTTCACATCAGTTGTACGCTGAGTTCTGTTTGGGACTCAGGGTTAACTATTTAGATCTTCCAACATATTATGGTTAGGGGCATGGTAGGGTTGTAGACCATGATCAGTATCATAGGGTTGATCAAGTTGTACAACCTCATAGATAGCTTGTTAGGGACAAGATGCTGGCAGTGGCACCAGTGATGGATGCTACTGCAAATAGAGTCATCATTTCTTCTCAAAGGGGAGTAGTAGATAGTATAGGACAAATTGCTTCTGCAGCTGCATCCATCACTTTAGATTCAGTGGGCAGATACATTTTGACTAAATCAAGTAGAGCCATAACCTCTTCTAAGGTTTCATCTAGTACTACTACAAGTGTGACTGATGAGACATATAGAGCTCCAGGTCTTCCTGCACCTGGAGAGATACAAGTACTTTCAGGTCATCGTAGTTATTTAGATATGGACCTTTACTTTTTGGAGGATCTTTTGCAGTCCTATTCTCATATTTCTAACACGTAAAAGATCTCAATACATTCAGTCAGGGATTTCATTGCACCTGCACGGGGTCCTGTAGTTCCACCGACATAGGATGCACCATATACTAGTCAGGAATAGCATAGTGCATAGCACTTTGCACCCATAGATCACTCTATAGCTGTAGAGCCAGGTATATAGATTGGAGATGTATGCATCACCACTGAGGGCCTAGACAATTTTCATGAGCAGTTGTGTGGGTTGAGTCAGGTGGACGTTGGTGTAATACCCCAAAAATGGGCTATAGGTTCATTGATCTCCTACATCCTTAAATTGAATGAAATCAATATCAAAGTCCTAGCCTAATGCACATCTGACCATCATCGAATCCTAATCGATTATCCTAAATTCTCCATCGGGGAATATTCCTAAAAATACTCCTATTTATCATAATTATCTTTAATTTAATGATTATTCGGCGATAAATCTTATTTATCTTAAATTTTGATTAATTGAATATTCAGAATATTTAATTAATTAGATTTAATACTGCCACTTAATTATTTAATTAAATTTATTCCTAAATTGTGTTATTTAATTCTGACAATAAATAAAAAATCTTATGACTAATTAATTAAATTCTTATTTAATTAATTAATGTCAATTGTCAAACTTAATAATATAGTTTTCAAATAAAAGTTTGATTTAATAATTGATTAACCCATAAATCAGTTATTCTTAAATTTAAAATCAGTTAAGTTGAGAATAAATCACTTTATTTATTTAATTAATTAATTCATAATTAATTGTGCACATTCAAAGAGTAGTTAAACTTTGAATTAGAAAATCAATTCAATTTGTTATAAATTTGAACTCAACTCTCTTTTGAGTTAAAAGCTGATCTCAACTTCTGATTTGAGTTAAAAATTTGTTCTTACATAATTTTGCATGATAATGTGAGTTGATCTAATTCTGATTCCTTGTTGACTCAAAAATCAACCTGAGTTCATCAAGAGTGATTTATAAATTTTCTCATGCACCCTCAAAGCCCTGGATTTCTATAAAATCAAGCCTTCAGCTCTTCTAAACGGATCCACAAAATTGCATCCTCATGCTGGCGAATTTGTGATTGAAGAATCCATCTTTTGCAAATCCAAGTTATTGTGAGATTTTCATTTGTTTTGAGCATTCATATCATTTAGCATATCATTTTTTAAATCAATGCCATATCATATCAATTTCATCTAGATTAGTTTCATATCCAGTTTCTTTCATCTTATTGCATAAAAAATACAAAAATATAGATTAATCTGCATTCATTTCATATTCATATTCTGCATTCAAATCCTTGGTTTAGGTGTTGCATTGTCACTGATCTCAGTCTGATCTAAGAATATCATACTCGCATCTACTAGAAGGCATTAAATAGCCTGGTTAGCTTAGTTTCCATTTCATTGCATGATTTTGATTTTTGCTAACCTCTAATGTTTTACTAAAGTGTTGTTTCCACAGCTAGGTACAATTTTCACACACATATTTTTGGCACCCACCATGGGGCCCTAAAATAGGTTTCCATTTCACTTCTATCAATTTTTATCAATTTCTTGTCATTTTATGATTAAAACTATCATCTTTTCTTTTTTGTTTGTACATTTTTCATAGGACTTTTGTCAGAAAGTCATACCAGGAAACACCCACTGTCGTACGACAGTTGATTCTATTGAGGTTTGTATTAGAAGCTATACATTTTTATTTGGAAGCTTGATTGTCATATGAGAAGACACCCACTACTGTATGAGTTTCCTAATTATCATGTGGTAGGTAACCCACTGTCGTACAAGTTTTGATACCAAAATTCAATTGTCGTTTCAAATTTCCAGGCATTTTTCCAAATTTGATTTTCAGATTTGGACTGACAACTAACCCTAACAATTGAGATCTTCTATTTCTTATTGGTATCTACTGAGTCTGGTTGGAAAAAGCTCAAGAAAATTTCTAAAATAGGTAAAAATCTACTAAGCGCATTGTGAGGAATTTAGGCATTCTTATCAATCTGATAACACTTTGATTTTGGATATAAAACAAACTCTCATATGTCAAGCTTGTGTGACTTTTGTTACTTTCATATCATAGACTTCATTTTGGGCTATAAAATGAACATAGATTTTCTTTCTGCATATCTGTTACACATAGTAAAAAGGCCCCATCAACACTATTTTTGGATGATCTTGAGAGAGTGGGCTTCATTCACTTGATCATGCATGTGAAGCTCTTCTTGACAAAGGATCCTCTTGTAGGTAGGGAGGATACTGAGATTGTCTTGCATTCTACTGGGTTTGTAGTCCTCATCTTTTGATTGATACATTCTCTCTCTAGAGAGGTTGATAGATCATGAGTTGTTGACATCACAGATCTTAGCGAGATATTTTCAATCTTAGTGTGACAGATTAATCTATCTACTTTGTTTTGGTGAGGTGAAGAGGTTAGGGGATTATGCTCTACTTCCTTTTTGGATAGTACCAGAAACCCAAATCCTTGAATCTGATCTAGTCTCCCTATGGTATCTTTTGTGAGTCACCTTTAGCTAGGGTTAACCTTAGTGGACATTCCCTTAATTGGGTCAACCATGTGGACAGAACCTCAAGTGGTAATAGTCATTTTCATAGCGGTAGCAACAACCACTATATAAATGTCCTTGTGGAGGAAATCTTCACAGGTGTGATCTCTTGTTGGGCTATCAGATCTCGCTAGTAGCTCCTAATGTATTAAATTCTTAGACTGTGTCAAAACCCCGGTGCACCTAAATTGGATTCTTCCCTCTTGAGATCACAAAATTTTCAGAGTCAGACCATTACTACAAACCCTTGTGAGGCCAAATTTTTCATTTTCTAGGAATATGTGCGTTATTGAAAAACTTTTTGGAACATCCATAATTAGCACTCCTAGGGATTAGTACATTTGGTCACTTGATTGTTCATGCGTAGGGTTTCTTTGTCCCCTGTTCATTTTTTTTAGATATTCTTGAAATCACTTCCTTGCTATTTTGTGTGCTTGTTTATCTATTTGGTTACTGAAAATCAATGAATCTGGCACCATCTTCAAACCTAGACAAGAAAATTTGCAAACAATCTGAAACTAAAAATCTAAACTTTGCAAAATCTAAAGAAAAATTCCTTTCTGGAGTCATAAAGTCATATGAGTTTTGGCTATTATTGTTTTAGAACCCCTGTATTGTCATATGATAGCTTGTATAGTCTCATATGAGTTTTGTTACCAGTCAAAAGAAAAGAGTAGAAATCCTGCTATCAACTGTCATGTGAGGTTTGCAATTGTTGTATGAGTGTTGTCAATGGTCATTTCAGAGCCTACCCATTGTTGTATGAGCCTATAGAAAGTCATTTGAGAAATTTTGAAAAATTGCCAAAATGTTGTCAAAATTGTCAGAGATCTAGCTTTTAGAGCCTATTTCTGGAATCTGTCAAACAAATCACTATGTCAGGAATAGAGCAGAAACTAGAAAGAATCTAATCATTTTCCTAAAGTGGCCTCTTGAGTCTGATTTAGCCTTCTATTTAATTGATTTGAGTCTTTTTCATCTTGTGTCAAAACCTTATCAGATCATCAATCTTTAATCAATCTTCAAAATGGCTAAGTGTTGTTAACTCGTGTCTACTATCTTTTGGGCATCTACCCATACTACTAGGGAACAATATCCTTCATTTACATCCAATCTAATCTTTAATCAATCCAATCTTGAAAAGGTTGCATCATTTGATGTTCTTGAATCAATTCATTCTTCAGTTGTCTTAATCTTGCTCTCTTGCTTCACCTAAGGTTAATGGTGGAAACTAGAGCTTCATCACAAAAACATAGAGAACAACTCAAAATCTCTTCAGTGACATCTTTTGTGATTGCTCAGACCTTTCATCAATCCTACGACACTAAAAAATTTGGAGAAGACACTCTTGGAAATCTATTCTTGAAAGGTGGTTACATCACCCCTCCTGCATCAATCCATGTAGTTAATCAACCAACACGTCCTGTATCAATTCCCAAAAGTTATCAGACAACCCCACATCAATCTATCTCAAGTAACTCTCGTAACAACAAACCATGGGTCTCAAGGAGCTCACTCTCAACATGGTGCAGATCAAGAACCCACACCTTCTGAAATTGCTTGATATCAAAATGATGATGAATTCAAGAAAATGACAAGGCATTTCTTGAAAGAAGATAGAGAGAGAGACATATTTTCTAGAACTAGCTTGTCAAGGGGCTAAACTTCCTCCAAACTTTAATATTGAAGATATCATTACACATGAGGAAGAAACCCCTATCACAACTATGATGAAATAGATACATGCCATGTAAGTAAAACTTAACAAACTTGAGAAAGAAAAGGAACCTAAGGAGTTCTCCATGGAGGCCCTATGCCCTTTTCCATTCGATAAAGACTTGTACATGCTACCATTCCCTAAGAAAGTGGAAATGCCTAAATATGACAAGTACGATGGAAACTCTGATACTCAAGATCGTGTCAGAGAATTATGTACTCAATCTATGGAGTTCATGCATGAACCAACCTACTTAATGTGTCTCTTTCCTCGATCTCTGGGAGGAGAATCCATTCATTGGTTCTCTAGGATGCCTGCAACTATCAAAACTTTTGATGAGTTAATCAAATTGTTCTATCAGAAAGACTACTACAATATCCAATATCCGGTCACCATGATCAATATCTGCAATCTAAAACAATATCCAGGAGAACCATTCCTGACATTTCTCAAGAGATAGAGGAAGAAATTTTCTCTATATGCTAGACCTATTCCAGAAACTGAGAAACTTGAAATCTTCATCAATAGTCTTGTTCTAGAAATCAACTACCCTTTACAAATGCAAAATCATACATTTTTAAATAAGATGGTAGATAATGCGATCAAAATTGAGAAAGTACTTGTGAAAAAAGGAGATATCACACTTCAAAAGGACAAGTATGAATCTAGATCTAGTTCTAAAGACAAGAACAAAAACTAGAACAAGAACAAAGGCATCATCACAGATGGCATTGTTGATACTCTTTGTACCCCATCCAAGGCACCCACTTTCAATCTTACTATTGGCACCCAAGCCATAAAAGCTTCTGAATAAAAAACAACAGAGTCCAACAAAAGGTCATCTGAATATAAACCTTGGGCTTCAAATCCTAAATGCAAGTTTACTCCTCTTGGAGAGTCCTTGGAATCTACCATGAAAACTCTATTGGCTAATAACATCATCTCTTTGGCTGAGATCTAACAATTTGATCCTGAATCAAAACTAAAATGGTGGAAAGAGGATGACTTCTGTGACTTCCATTGTAGTAAGGGTCATAAAACCAATAACTTCTTACATCTAAAACATACCATACAAGATAAAATTGATAATGGAGAAATCCTAATTGATAATCATAATAGTAATAATGATCATATAGCATTCACAGAGCCATTTTTGAAACATGGTCAAGGATATTTATCTTCTCAACCTAATGTGGGTGCTAAAGTCAATTATGTTTACTCTGGAAACAATGCTATTATCAATATAGTTGAACCATGCCTATCTGAGCATTGCAATGTCATCATAATTGTACAAAGAGATAGAGATAATCAATTATCTAACGTAGTTACTTGATCACAAGCTCAGGCACATCTAGAGGGACAAATCCCAGATTCATCAAATGTCCCTAAGATGCCCTTCAATCTTTCATCCACTTCTAAATAGAAGGCTACCTCTAAAGCTTCAAATCCTAAAGACACAAGACGAAAATCTTACAAAATTGTCCAACAACTACAACACACTAATGCAAAAATATCTATGTTTGAGTTGCTTCAGATATCTCCAGCTCATAGAGTCATTCTAGACAGAGCTCTGCTTGGATCTAATGTTCGTGACGATCTTGATTTAAACAGGTTCTAGACTATGGTTGGTCATCTTACATCTCCACAATATATTTCCTTTTCAGAGGAACATGATAACTCCTTAAGTCATGTTCATAACCATCCCTTTCATATTGAATTCTTAATCGAAAATCATCACATCAAACGTGTGTTGATAGATGGGGGCGCTGGTCTAAACATTTGTTCTTTAATCTTGATCACGCAATTGGGATTTTTAGAAATGGCTATTGATCCTAGAAATAAGATTACTATCAAAGCCTATGATGAACAAGAGAGATCTTCTGAAGGCACCATTGTCTTACCTATCAGAATAGGTTTGGTCATTAGAGATACTACATGTCAAGTTCTTGATCTACCTTTGGCTTACAACATCCTTCTAGGGAGACCCTGGATACATGAAATGAAATCTTTTCCTTCTACATACCATTAGTGTTTGAAATTTCCTTATGAAGGAGTAGAGGTCACCATTCCAATGGATGTATCTACAAATTGCAATGCATTGAAAGAAAGTGCGCATAAACTTGTTCCTAATAATAGAGAATCTTCCATTAAGAAAATAGAAGAAGCGTCCACATCCAACATGGAATACATTGCAAAAGAGGTCAATATCAAAGAAAATGGTATGGGAGAATATACTATAGAGCCAATCCTGTCTTTGACATCTCTCCCTATCTCACCTAAGTCTTATGGGAAAACTCTAAAATAGTCCAAACCAGAATCTAAAGAACCTCTTGAGGCATATAAAGGAAATTTTGTTGTAGAACAAGTCTCTAAAAAAGGGTTTGAAGAAGATGAAGTTGTGCTTACATGGCTATACAAGGATGAACCTAAATCCCAAATTTTTCAAACATGTGAATCTAAAAAGCTGAAGATCCCTTCTAAGTCATATGGCCCAGGGGATAAACTGATAGCTAAAATGGGATATCCAAGTAAAGGACCTCTAGGAGTCAGAGGAAAAGGTCTCATGACACCTATTTCACATACTTGTAGGTCAAATAAAGATATGGCTGGCTTAGGCTTTAAAAATAAACCCTTTTACCTCAAAGGTAACTGCTCTCATGTCATAGAGAAAATCACACCAAAAGAAGCCCTTCTTGAGAAGAAAGAAATAGAACAATCTGATACTGATGATTCTAACACTAATGATGAGCTCATTCCTTATGAGTGTTTGCCTAAAGAAATCAAAGACCTTCTTGAAGTAGAGGATGATCCAATCAAAAGGATCAACATAGTAGAAACATAAGAACCTACTACTAAATAAGAGGAGGGTAAACCTATTACCATAGCTGAACATTTGGGTCTTTCTAGTGATTCTGAAATAGACTCTCATGAGTATGAATTCAAAACTGAATCTAAAGGGAATCCTACTTTGGGGATCCGTCCCGACTTCACACATGTTCTAATATTTCCTAGAAGTCCTGAATCAGAAGATGAATCTAATGACTATTAATGGCGAGTCATTCCTGAGGAAGATGAGCTTATTATAGAGAAACATGTTGATGTTATTCACTGATATGTATCTCAACCCAACATAAGTCTAGATAAAAATAATGAACTTAAAGAGTTTGATCCACCGATGGCTGAAGTGGAATCCCACAATGACATTGAGCCTATTCATGAATTGAATGTCTTAAGTTGTAATATCACCTTTGAACTCAAGTGTCACATTAGAACCAATGATGATAGATCCATATCCATAAACACTATCTCACAATCCTTTCCCACTTTGACTATCCAATGTCCTAACCCTCTTGACCAAACTTCCACGAATCCAAGTCATGGTATTTATACCTTTCCAAACAACTATGCCCTTGCTTGCTACCTAAATGCACTTAAACCTATGAGGACTTCCATCAGTAAACTAAGCATCAGCATGACAGAGTCAGACATCAAGTATCTTAGTCAAAAAAATAAGAATAAAAATAAAAAGAAAAGGAGTTTTGAGGGTGAAAACCACTTTGTGGCAGTCTCAGAACCTACAAAAGTAAAAATAAAAGATGTATCCAAAGGTGAAAACCTCTCTGAGGCACCTAAGGATGAGATATTTGATGTCCTTTCAAGTCATTTATAGGATAGATCTCTAGTTCTAATTGAGCCCACTCAATCTATCAACTTAGGAACAACAGAGGAACCACAGTTGATCCATGTAGCACAATCCTTATCAGAAGAGGAAAAGAAAAAATTTACTACATTCCTAATAGAGAAGAAGATCAACTTTGCATGTAAATATTCAGTTATGCCAGGGTTGGATCCTAATCTTATAATGTACCATTTATCTATCGCTCTAGGGGTCAAACCTATCAAGCAAAAATTGAAAAAGATGCATCCTCATGTTGCACTATTTGTCAAAGCTGAATTAGAGAAACTACTAAAAGCTAGATTCATCCATGTTATTAACTATGCTAAATGGATCTCAAATATTGTACCTATTTATAAACTAGATAAATCAATCAGAGTGTGCAAAGACTTTAGAGATGTGAATAAAGCATGCCCAAAGGATGATTTTCCACTACCTAGCATTGACATGGTAGTGGACATTACTGTGGGTTTCAAGATGTATTCCTTGATGGATGGTTTTTTTGGATATAATCAAATAAAAATTGCTCCAGAGGATCAAAAGAAAACAAATTTCACATGTGCATGCGGTACCTTTTATTGGAATTTGATGAAGGGTGCTCCCCTTCATACCACAAACACATAATAGAAAAAGAGAAACAACAACAATTTGCAAGAAAAAAAAATGGGCTTCTTATTATCTCCAAAAGTGTGGAATTAAAATTTTAGAATTACAATATGCAAAGCTACATGGGCATTCCTATTACAATAATCTATAGAACAAAGCCTTGAATCATTACCCAAATCTACCCATAACTACCCTAGACAACACTATAGGCCTTCTTTATATAGGCAATTTCCACCACCCAAGAAAGTTCCAGAAATTTAGCCCATAGGGCTGACCAAACCTAGAATTATTTTATTTTACAATTTATTACATCAAAGTCGGCTCAAAATAACTTTTGAAACCCAAACAAAATTTTTGAAGGAAAATCATTTTCCGCCATTTCAGGTGACCCAACTTTTGAAGACCATAAGTCATCGCCAGTTGACCCGATTGACTATTATGACCTCATTTCGGAAAGACCACAAAGTGTTCCATAGGCTTGAATTTTGATCCACCGATGGCTGAAGTGGAATCCCATAATGACATTGAGCCTATTCATGAATTGAATGTCTTAAGTTGTAATATCACCTTTGAACTCAAGTGTCACATTAGAACCAATGATGATAGATCCATATCCATAAACACTATCTCACAATCCTTTCCCACTTTGACTATCCAACGTCCTAACCCTCTTGACCAAACTTCCAGGAATCTGAGTCATGGTATTTATACCTTTCCAAACAACTATGCCCTTTCTTGCTACCTAAATGCACTTAAACCTATGAGGACTTCCATCAGTAAACTAAGCATCAGCATGACAGAGTCAGACATCAAGTATCTTAGTCAAAAAAATAAGAATAAAAATAAAAAGAAAAGGAGTTTTGAGGGTGAAAACCACTTTGTGGCAGTCTCAGAACCTACAAAAGTAAAAATAAAAGACATATCCAAAGGTGAAAACCTCTTTGAGGCAACTAAGGATGAGATATTTGATGTCCTTTCAAGTCATTTATATGATAGATCTCTAGTTCTAATTGAGCCCACTCAATCTATCAACTTAGGAACAATAGAGGAACCACAGTTGATCCATGTAGCACAATCCTTATCAGAAGAGGAAAAGAAAAAATTTACTACATTCCTAATAGAGAAGAAGATCAACTTTGCATGTAAATATTTAGTTATGCCAGGGTTGGATCCTAATCTTATAATGTACCATTTATCTATCGCTCTAGGGGTCAAACCTATCAAGCAAAAATTGAAAAAGATGCATCCTCATGTTGCACTATTTGTCAAAGCTGAATTAGAGAAACTACTAAAACCTAGATTCATCCATGTTATTAACTATGCTAAATGGATCTCAAATATTGTACCTATTTATAAACCAGATAAATCAATCAGACTGTGAAAAGACTTTAGAGATGTGAATAAAGCATGCCCAAAGGATGATTTTCCACTACCTAGCATTGACATGGTAGTGGACATTACTGTGGGTTTCAAGATGTATTCCTTGATGGATGGTTTTTTTGGATATAATCAAATAAAAATTGCTCCAGAGGATCAAAAGAAAACAAATTTCACATGTGCATGGGGTACCTTTTATTGGAATTTGATGAAGGGTGCTCCCCTTCATACCACAAACACATAATAGAAAAAGAGAAACAACAACAATTTGCAAGAACAAAAAATGGGCTTCTTATTATCTCCAAAAGTGTGGAATTACAAATTTTAGAATTACAATATGCAAAGCTATATGGGCATTCCCATTACAATAATCTATAGAAAAAAGCCTTGAATCATTACCCAAATCTACCCATAACTACCCTAGACAACACTATAGGCCTTCTTTATATAGGCAATTTCCACCACCCAAGAAGGTTCCAGAAATTTAGCCCATAGGGCTAACCAAACCTAGAATTATTTTATTTTACAATTTATTACATCAAAGTCGGCTCAAAATAACTTTTGAAACCCAAACAAAATTTTTGAAGGAAAATCATTTTCCACCATTTCAGGTGACCCAACTTCTGAAGACCATAAGTCATCGCCAGTTGACTCGATTGACTATTATGACCCCATTTCAGAAAGACCACAAAGTGTTCCATAGGCTTGAATTGTGCAAGTACAATCACCCAAATTTTTGACCTCATCTAGGGCCTCTAAAGCCTCCAAAATTGAGTTCAAAGTTTCTGTACCCTACTGCCAATACTAAAAATCTTCAATATCTACAAAGCTAGACTTGATCTATCAATGAAACTTTACTGGTAGACTAATATGACTGAGATGAACCTCCACATGTGAAATTAGAACATTCCAAGATTGTATGACCAACTTACTAATAATAAGAATTTTCCATAAATAGCAATTCTAGACAAGATAGCCCTTATTGAATACAAAATAGAAATATTTTTGGGTGATGCAAGATTGATCTTACACCCAAGATGCTCCTGCATCAGACACCTAGGGTAATTTGAGAAGTGACCCTGTCATGACTTAGGTGTGTAGAGGAAAACCAAGATGGTCAACCTCCTCCTTTGTCAGCCATGATGAATCTTCAACAAGTCATCCTTTCCACTTGACCAGATATTCTTCATATGTCCTGTTCCTTGTGCTTCTACCAACATGACTATCCAGTATGTCTTCAATCTCCTTGGTATCTTAACTAATTTCTGGAATACTCCATTGTGCCACTATGATCTCATCTTCAACACCTCCTTCATGATACTCTATGAAATCTGAAATGTTAAACACTGGTGAAATATTTAGCTCACTAGGCAATTCTACCTCATATGCATTTTCTAAAATCATGCTTCTTCAGTATCTTACATGGTCCAAAAAATTTTATTTTCAGCTTGTTATATGTACCAACTAGAGACCGCTCCTTCTAAAAATGAACCATGACTTCATCTCCAACTTGAAATTCCTTATGCCTCCTTTTCTCATCTACCTTAGCCTTATACTGTGCATTCATTTTTATAATGTGCTTCCTCACTTCCTCATGGATGCTCTTCAAGTGTTCTGCAAAATCCTCAGCTTCAGCACTACTTATTTCTCTTTTATCTATCTTTCTCAATTTAGATGCATTTCTTAGACTACTTCCATATACAATCTGGAATGGTGATTTACTAGTGCTCTTGTTGACAAAATTATTGTATGCAAATTTTGCCTGTGGTAAAATCAAATCCCATCCTATTGGCTTATCTCCAACCAAACATCTTAGAAAATTCTCCAAACTCCTATTCACCACCTCTGTTTTTCCATCAATCTGTGGATGATGTGATGAACTGAACTTCAAATCTATGTTCAACTTCTTCCACAATCTATGCTACAAATATCCAACAAACTTAGTGTCCCGATCTGAAACTATGGTCTTTGGCAAACCATGTAGTCTCACAACTTCTCTGAAAAACAATTATACTATATGAACATTATCATTAGTCTTCTTGCAGGGAATGAAATGTGCCATCTTCGAAAATCTATCAACCACCACAAAGATTGAATCATGTCCCCGCTGAGTCTTCGGTAAGCCAAGAACAAAGTCCATACTGATATCCTCCCAAGGCTTCTCTGGTATAGGTAATGGCTGATACAACCCTCTATTCTACTTCACTCCTTTCACCATCTAATATACTCTGCAACTCTATACAAAATTCTTCACATCTTGCTGCAACTATGGCCAATAATAATTCTCACTAACCAAAAAAAGAGTTTTATCATGACCAAAATCTCCAGACAATCCTCTGATATGCTTCTCCCTGATGAGATTCTCCCTCATAGAACTTCATGGAATGCACAACTGACTCTCTTTGAATAGCATATCATCCTAGATGATGAAATCCAACCATTTCATCCTATCTAGAGTAACAGGTTCTGTACAAGCTTTCCAAGCTTCATCAAAATTAGGATCCTTTCGATACAAATTCTTGAGTTCCTTCTACCCAACCACTTCAATCTGCATTTTTGTCAGCAATAGTTTCCTTCTGCTAAGAGCATCTGCAACCCTGTTAGACTTTCCACTCTTGTGTTTCAAAACAAATGTATAACTCTGTAAAAACTCAACCCATTTCAAATGCCTCTGATTCAAATTTCCTTGACTATTCAAATATTGCAAAGCTTGATGATTAGTATACAAAAAAAACTCCTTAGGAAGGAGATAATGTCTCCACTTCTTTAATGCCTGAACTATAGGATAAAATTCATGATCATAAACATAATATTTCCTCTTGGCCTCATTTAACTTCTCACTGAAATAAGTAACAGGTTTACCTTCTTGGCTCATAACAGCTCCTATTGCAGCATCACTAGCATCACAGTCTACTTGAAACACCTTATTAAAATCTGGAAGTGCTAAAATAGGTTGTTCTGTAACATTTTTTTTCAACAATTGAAAACTCTTTTCTACCCCATTAGTCCACTTAAACTCTTTTCTATCCCCTCTCATTGTTTCAGTCAAGGGTCCACAAATACTGCTAAATTTTTTGATAAACTTTCTATAAAAGCTAGCTAGACCATGAAAATATCTTACCTCAATATCACTCCTTGGAGTAGGCCATTCAAGGATAGCATGTAACTTTTTTGGGTCCATTTTTAGACCTTCTGTTGAAACTAAAAATCTCAGATACACTAACTCTTTCTTCACAAAATTGCACTTCAAATTAATCAACAATTTCTCTTCTCTCAACTTCTCAAATACCATATGAATATGCATCATATGCTCCTCCAATGTCTTACTATAGATCAAAATATCATCTAGGTAAATAATGATAAACTTACCCATAATTTCTTTCAGAAGCTCATTCATGAGCCGCTAGAAAGTGCTCGGTGCATTGGTTAGCCCAAAAGGAATGACTAACCACTCATACAATCCTTCCTTTTTCTTGAAGGAAGTCTTCCATTCATCTCCTCCTCTGATCTGAATCTGATGATATCCACTCTTCAGATCTATCTTTTAGAAATACATAGCTCCATTCAAACAGTCCATAATATCATCCATTCGTGACAATGGAAACCTGTACTTGATTGTGATCTTGTTTATTGCTCTAGAATCTGTACACATCCTCCACTCTCCATTCTTCTTTGGTGGTAATACTACTGGTATAGCATAGGGACTTAGATTCTCATGGATCAATCCTTTATGCAATAGCTCAAGTACTTGTCTGTTCAACTCCTCACTTTCTCCAGGTGTCATTCTGTGTGCTACCTTATTCAACAAACTCACTCTTGGGATCAAGTCCATCTGATGACTGATCTTCCTGACTGGTGGTAATCCATCAGGCACATTATTGGATATAATATCCTAAAACTCATTCAACAAATCTGCAATTTCTATAGGAACATCTTCTACTTCCTATTTACCAGCTTTTGGAATTAAAGCAAAACACACATGCTCATGCCTCATACCATCTAAGAATTTTCCTCCATCAAAAAAAGTTATTCTTGCACTACCACATAACTTTTCTTCTATGTCATTCAATGGATTTAGCTTATGTCACACTCCATCCTTTTTTAGGGAATAGGTATTTGCATGACCTTCATGTATAATACATTTTTCAAACTACCATGGTCTACCCAACAACATGTGACATACATCCATAGATATGATATCACACAGTACCTCATCATGGTATCCTCTAATCTTGAGCTTCACTAGGCATTGTTCATTGACCATGACCTTGTGGTTATCCTATACCTAGGAAATTCGATATGGATGTGGGTGTTTCTGTCTCTTGAGCTTCAACTTTGTCACCATCTCTTCTGACACCAAATTGTCAGTGCTTCCACTATCAATAATCACATCACAACACTTACCCTCACACTTGCACCTGGTGTGAAACAGGCTCCTCCTTTCTTCAAGTTCATTCTCACCACTTAGCAGGACTCTTCTCTTAATTAGTGTTTCTCCTCTTTTAGCATCTTTAGAATATGACAATATGGAATCTTCATCTACATGTGCAACTCTGGCTTGGCATTCATTTCTCCTATCTATTCTTCCTTGGCACTGAGGACATTCAAATGCCCTATGACTTCTTCTCCACAATGAAAAATATTGGCAATTTGGCTGAGGTATGTACATGGATGTTGTCATTATGGAAACATATGTTCCCTATGAAGATCACATAAGCTAGAAAGTAAGTATGGAAGACTGCAAACTAAAATTGTCTAAGTATGAAATAGTGTTTTTGACAAAACACCTGATACATTTTGTTTTGGCGACATTCACTAGATCATGATCAGAGTTTGCATAGTTTAACATAGACTCTATGGTGTCTAAGGATACCCCATCTTAGTGCACAAAATAGTACCTATAGTACAGAAAAAATTATGATTGTTTTACCGATGACAAAGTATAGCCGATAGAGTAGTTTTGAAGGCAGAACTAGTAAATGAATTAAGGGATTATTTTGCTTGTCAAAATAATGACTTAATATTATAAAGAGCTGACATCCTAGATGTTTACTCTTGGATAAAGATGTGTAAGCCAACAAGAGAAAGATATTATGTTTCTATCTTGTATAAAGATGTACCGAACATACTTGAAATGTAACTTGTGATAGTTGTATATTGTGATAGCGGCAAAAGTTGTTGATGCAAAGTTGTAAGCAGTACCATATTGCAATCAATAAACGTTTGTATTACTTGTTTGGGCAGTGAGCTCATCTGGTAAATAGGTTTTGTATCTACAACTCCTAACAGGGTTGAGGCTTCTAACAAGGCCTATAGTCCCTTAACCAAGACTGATACACTATAGGTTTGTAATAGACTCCTAACAGGGTCAACATCCTTAACAATATACTTTTGATTAGTGGATCTTTGTGGGTACCATCCCCACATGGGTTTTCCCTTGGCCAAGGTTTCCTCAAGAACATATCATGTGTTATGAGTTCTTTACATTTACTATTATGTTTTCTATTTAGTCTCTTATGCTTTAAAGTAATCTGTTATATCCATAAGTGGGGAAAAGTAAAAGTTTTTGAAATACTAATTCAACCCCCCTCTCAGTATTTCCTATTTCTAACAATTCGTATCAGAGCATAGTTACTCGGAGAAGGAACCTTGAAGGAAATCCTAGCAGCTTGAGTAAGATTTCTATGGATATGGATCAATTATAGAAGAATCTTGAAGAAGCTCTTGAAAAAATTGATATGCTTACTGATGAAAGAAATACTCTGAAAAGAAAGTATGATGATGCAAAGAATCTTATTGAAAAACTGAAAGGTGAGATAGAAGATCTGAAATTTGAGAAGGAATCTGAAATTCTTGTCGAAGATTGTGATGATTTAGAAAAATAAAATGTGATCCTTAAACATGAATTGAAGATAGCAAATCTGAAGCTTAGCTTGAAAGATGGAAATGACAATGCAAGATCTGAGAATGAAAGCTTAAAGAATGAGGATGAAGATCTAAAATCTAAACTTGGCAAGAATTTGAATTTGATAAAGTAAAATTGCAGTATGATGAACTTGAGAAATATAAAAAGATTGTGAAAGGTGAACTGACTCAATCTAAACAACAACTTGAGAGACTATATTCAAATAGTGAAAAGATTAATGAGCAAGTATCTTATGGAAAACCATTTTATGACAAAACTGGTCTTGGATTTAACACATTGAAGATAGTTAGTGAAAGCAAGAAACCAGATCTAAATGTATGTGAAAGCAGTGAAGAAAAGAAGTTAGATGAGAACAAATATGAAGATGCACCTAAGCAAGAAGAATCACCAAAGCAAGAAGATGCACCAAAGCAAGAAGAACCACTGAAGCAAGATGAACCATCCAAAGTTATGCAAAGAGAATTCAAAGGTAGATGGTTTTCTTGTAATACTATTGGTCATATGAAGAGAGATTGTATAGTAAAACAATTCAAACCTCTTAATGGTTATTGCTATAATTGTCATGGTTTTGGACATAGAGCTATTGAATGTAGAAGATCTAAAATTATTGAGAATAATTACAATAGTAGAATGCCTAGAAATACTAACAATGTAGATCAGAGATCAATTGAAGAAATGAAAAGAGGAAATGGAATAGTATGTTATAGATGCAACAAAATTGGACATATTGCTAGAAATTGTAGGACACAAATCAATCAACAAGCACCTAGATATGGAACCAATGGAATCATTTGTTAGATATGTAACAAGATTGGACACACAGCAAGATTTTGTAGAATGAACAATGGAGGTTATCATCATAACCCTAACCCTAGAAACTATGCAAGAAGGAATGAAAATGCAGGAAACAAAGAGAAAGGTTGTTGTAGGAATGAAGATGAAGTAAAATTTGTTAAAGGCACAGATCAAGGAGGTATTTTTAGCACTAAAGGTAATCAGGAAGGTAATGTATCTGATGGTAAGAATGAGACTTTACCTAACCTTCTTTAAGCACTTAAATTATGTAAATTTCTATAGTTTAGGAACTTAGAATTAGTGTAGAATTAGATTTTGAATGAGTTAAGTTCTGTGTAGTTAGATGAAGGTTTTTTATGTTATACTAATTCTATGGTTAAGTGCACAAAAAGAAATATTGTGTTTTGCTAGGTCGCAAGAAGATTTGTGGTTGCAAGTTTACAGAATTAGCTTTTTGGCATTTTAGCGGCAAAAGAATTGAATGTGATATTAGATCAAGTAAATGCTAAGTATTAAAAGATTGAAATCAAAGTTATTATGATTATCAAGCAATTAGAAGTGATTTGGAGAGTGAAGAAAGAAGTTTGGAAGTGATTTGTAGAAGTTTGAAGCACTGATCAAGCGAAAGCCCTAATTTTGTGAATTTAAGGTATTTATTCGACTAAGATCTTGAATCAGTTTAAGTAATCAGATGTAATCATGGATGTGTTGTTGATTCACAACATTAAGGATAAGAATAGACCTAGAACTAAGAAAGATCCAGTTGAACCCTCAGAAAGAGATGCTAGTTTAGCTTTATCATCTATACCAGACAAAGTTCTTCATTTAGAGAATGTTAAATGTTATCTTGGATGCAAATATGAAACCCTAAGGGAGAGAAATTTTAATGGTGAATATCAAAAATTGTACAACAAGGATATGTCAGTGAAACAAGGTTATGAACATCTAGAAAACAATGAAATCATTAAGTACTCTATGAAATATGAATTTGATGTTGAGGAATGCACTAAGATCATTTTGAGAAGAATTCACAATGGTAAATTTTGGTTAGAAGATAGAGCTATAGACATAACTGCAGACCTAATTCATGATGTGATTGGATTACCAAAAGTTGGTGCTATTCAACTGAATGAGAAAAACATGAGGAAGATTGTGATTGATAACACAGGATCAATATACAATGGCAGAGGTATAGTCATTAGTCAGATTAAGCAAGATGATGTAAGATACTTGTGTAAGATTTTGACAACAAAATTCTATGGAAGTTCTAGAGAAAATGATATGTCAGCAGGTATGGTACACATTGCTTATTTGATGTGTGTGGAGAAGAAACCTGTGGATATGTGTGAAATTTTGAGAATACATTTGTTTGAGAATTTGGAAAAGATAAAGAAAGCTAAATACACTCACTTTAGATTTTCCTCATTGGTTACTTACATGTTCTTCCACTTGCTAAGAAGATTTCCTTACACTATTGATTGGAATGATGGTGATAATACTATGGAAAGAATCAATAAAGTTTACATGAAACATCTTATTGAGAAGGTTAATGATAGTGTAAAGTTAGTGTTAATAACTTTTCAGAACATTGTGGTAAATAGATCAAGAATTCCTCCATCTCTAGTTGAGAAATACAAAGATGATATATATTTTATGGTTGATACTAATTTCACTTACATTGAGGCAGTATAACCTAGACATGATTTCATAGACCCTCTTGGCTATGAAATATTTGAAGTTGAAATAGAAGGATATGTTAGTAGATTGTTGAAAAGTAAATTGGATGCTCATAGCAATAGATTTGGAACATATGATGAAAACTTTGATTCAGCAAAGCCACTTAAGGAAGACAAGCAATCAAAGAAGAGAGTGGAGACTAAAATAAAGAAAATTCTAAAAGAAACAGGTATGAGTGAACAGGAATTTGATATTACAAGAAAGACTATAGAAGAAATAAGGCAAAGTGAGATACTATTAGTCCCACCTTTGGCATCAAGTGTAGAACCTCAAGAACCCATTCAAGTTAAGGTAAAGATTGAAGAACCTGAGAAGGAGCAATAAATTAGTCAGATAGAGAAACCCTCTTCTTCAGCACCAAGAAAAAGAATGAAGGCAAGTGCTTTAGGATCGGGTAAAAGACAAAAAGTAATTGTTCCACCAGTACCTAAAAGAGTTGTAGAGATAAAAGATGATGAAGTAACAATAAAGAAGAAATCATGGAAACCAAGGATAGAAAGAGTTAATGAAGACATATTGCAGCATGGAGACTTTACCAAGATGAACAAATACTATGATTTATATGGATCCTCTAACAAATTAAATCTAGAGAATGCAATGGTTACACATATGATTTTGGCAAACAAGAAATTTAATACTATTCATGGAAAGATACCAGAAGATTTGTACAACAGACTTGTGAGTAGAAAGATGAGAGCACAAGAAGAAGATACTAAAATGAGAGAGAATGTGATAAGATAGTTCTATGACATAAGAGATGATGACCACCTTAAACAGATCCTCAAGCCACTTGAAACCCTATTAAGAACCAAAAGAAGAACTATACAAATAATGGGAGGTCAGTATGAACAAGTGAAGACTGAAACTGAATAGGTAGTTGTGCAAGTGCTAGCAGACTTGGTAGTAGGAAAAGATAGCAAAGATCAATCAGTTGCAAAACTAGCAGAGAAATAGAGTTCAAAACGCGCAGAGGCAGCAACAGAGGTAGTTGAAGTTGAAGATATTCCCTCTTCTTCTATAAACATTGGCATAGAATCTATGGACATTGAAGGAACAAAAGTTACTTTAGATTCAGATGATGCGGTACTCAATAGTTTGGATAACATTATTGATAATTTGGCTTTGGGAGAGCAGGAAAAGAGTATTGAAATAGAGACTACATGAACAAAGAAGCAAATGGCAGCAGCGGTCACTACATCTAGTACACCTATTGTACCTATGATACCATGAGAGGACATCAGTTTTACCCCTAAGACTAGAAAGAAAAGAGAGATTGGTTTGATGCTTGAAGATTTAGGCAAAGAAGTGGATGATGTTGATCAACTAAATTTGATCACATCTTTGAACAAAATTATTGTGAAAAATAATAAGGTCAAGAATTTGGAAGGTAGCCTGAAAGATTTGACTGAGAAGCTACAAAGTGTTATATATACAAAAGTCTTTGATTTAGATCCACTTGAAAGAGAAAAGATGGTAATAAATTCTTTTGATGTTGAGTTCACTAATTTGACTGATATTGCTAAGGTTAAGGTTCAGGCAGCTTATGAAGTTGAGATGTTGCAGAATATAAGTCAGAATATCAAAAATGACATTGGCAGCCTTGACATATACATTAAGAACTTAAGGAAACATCTAGAGACTGGAAAGTGTTTGTACATTCAATGTACAAAATCTGAAAATATAATAATTGAGGAAGAGAAGAAGATAAAAGAGAAGCAAGATGAAATTGCAGCAGAGACACTCAATGGCTAGCCCAAACATAAAGATCAATGCAGTTGAGAAAAAGATCATAAAATTATGTGATGAGATAAGGACTTTGAATGATGAGAAGAATAGGAAAATTATCAAGATGAACATCTTGAGAGAGAATGTCTCAATCAAGTTGATTATAATAGAAGAGCAGCTAGAAGAATGTCTTACTGCTAAGACATCATTTCAGAAGTTTAACTTTGCTTCCCTTCAAGCTTGTCAGATTGCAACATACAGATTGAGTACTTTACTCAATGTAGCAGAATCATTTAAGAAGTCTTGGGAGAAAGATTTTGAGGCTTGGAAGTCAGATTTTGTAGATTGTGTTGCAAGCCTACCGGCTTTGCAATAAGATAGTAAGGTAAAAGTTTTGACACAATTTTGTATATCCCTTTCCACCCTTTATTTTGTTATTGTTGTCAAAGGGGGAGAGATACTTAGAAAATTGTCTATATATGATAAGGAAGGATACTCATAGGGGGAGTTCTATGGATTATTATGAAGTTTTATAGATTATGTTTATATTTTGAGGAGATATAAGGATAATATTCTATGGCCACAATTTTGATACAAATTTTGAGATTTTGACTTGTACACTTTGCCAATTTTCTCATATGTTGCCACCAATGACAAAGGGGGAGATTGTTGGCAATTTGGCTGAGGTATGTACATGGATGTTGTCATTATGGAAACTTATGTTCCCTATGAAGATCGTATAAGCTGGAAAGTAAGTATGGAAGATCGCAGACTAAAATTGTCTAAGTATGAAATAATGTTTTTGACAGAGCACCCGATACACTTTGTTTTGGCGATGTTCACTAGAGCATGATCAGAGTTTGTGTGATTGGTGATGTTCACTAGAACATGATCACTAGACTCTATGGTGTCTAAGGATAGCCCATCTCAGTGCAAAAAAGAGTATAGATAGTATGGAAAAAGTTATGATTGTTTTACTGATGATAGAGTATAGCCGCCATAGCAATTTTGAAGGCAAAACTAGTAAATGAATTAAGGGATTATTTTTCTTATCAAAATAATGACTTAATATTATAAAGAGCCAACATCCTAGATGTTTTCTCTTGGATAAAGATGTGGAATCTAACTGGAGAAAGATATTATGTTTGTATCTTGTATAAAGATGTACCAAACATACTTGAAATGTAACTTGTGATAGTTGTATATTGTGATAGTGGTGAAAGTTGTTGATGTGAAGTTGTAGGCAGTACCATATTTTAATCAGTAAACATTTGTATTACTTTTTTGGGTAGTGAGCTCATCTGGTAATCAAGTTTTGTATCTACAATTCCTAACAGGGTTGAGGCTTCTAACAAAGCCTATAGTCCCTTAACCAGGACTGATACACTATATGTTTGTAATAGACTCCTAACAGGGTCAACATCCTTAACAAGATACTTTTGATTAGTGGATCTTTGTCGGTACCATCCCCACCAGGGTTTTCCCTTGGCCAGGGTTTCCTTGAGAACATATCATGTGTTATGAGTTCTTTACATTTACTATTATTTATGCTATTTAGTCTCTTATTCTTTAAAGTAATCTATTATATCCATAAGTGGGGAAAAGTAAAAGTTTGTGAAATACTAATTCACCCCCCCCCTCTCAATATTTCCTATTTCTAACAAAAACATGTTCCATGAAAGGCTCCTCTTCCAGATCCTTGTCATCTTCCTCTTCCTCTTTGATCTTTATTATTCTGATCTTGGAAATGATTGGAATTGTTTCCTGACTAATTTTGACTACTACTGGCCTCATCCTTCTTTTTCGAATCTTCATTTCTGCCTCCATATGACCATCCACTAGATCTTCCATCATGACCTCTTCCATTTTGTCTTCTCTCAAAATTCTTGTTCAAATTTTCCTCTACTTTTAGGGAAAACTAGTATGCCTCTTCAATACTATTCATTTGAACCAAATTCAGCTCCTCCTGAATGCTTGGCCTCAACCCATTAAGGTAAAGGGCAACTATTGGAAACTGAATTGAAATAATTGTTGTATTGTCATTGATGTCAAACCTTAATTGGTAAGACTGTTGCTACTTAGGATAGTACTATATCTATTTGAGTGTTGCTAAGGGGCTAAGCAAGGTTGGTAACAATACCACTTAGGGAAAGGTTGAGTTATCTTGATACTACAAAGTGTACTTGACTATGTTGCACTATGATGAGATAATGTATTGTTTATCTTAGTAAGACTAAAGACTAAACTGGTGGGCTTAACCAAGAAAAAAATAGAAAAATCATGTTTAAGCTGAGTGATGTTAGTGTCAACCGAGTTAGTATATGCTGAGAAAAATTATAGTGTCAATCGAGCACCAGTAAATTGCCTAGGAAGACACTGCAAGCCGAGGAGATAGTTTTAGTATTGACCCAGTGTTCTACATGAAGACCAAGTGAACAATCACAGTATTGATCGAGCATCAACAATTTTATATTTGAAGAGAATTTAATTTTGGAGCCGACATTGTTGAATTATTGGATTATGTAAAACGTGTTGACTTTATTTATTGATTGTTTGGAAGCATTAAATGCTTTGTAAAATGTTTTATTCTAAATATTTAAGAGATTGGAGATAATTCTAGTAAAGGAGCTGAAGAACATAATGTAGGTAGATTCAATGAATCTGACCTAACCCTAAGATCTATGAATGAGATTGAGTGGAAAAAGATGACTTAACCTAATTGAGGAAAATATAAGGGAACCTAGACATTGTGATATGTATGCACATGGTGAACAGAAGAATGTTGGAAGAAGAAAAATTTTATTGACTGAATAAGCAGTAAAGGTTAAAGGAGAAATGTGGTGATTGCTTGAAGAAAAGTTTCGAGCAGATCGGAGATGGAAATGGAAAATTTTCAAAGTCAGTAAACCAACATTAGTGTACGAAATTGGATCTAATATTTGCAAAGTGAGTTGTATATTTTTTAGATAATACTGTTGCTACTTGCTAACCATTGTAACAGTTAAAATCCTTTTAACAAAGGTTCACCTAACAGTCATATGTTAAATCCTTTTAACAAGGTTGCATTCTAATGGAGTGTATGTAACTCCTATGACTAGGCTCACTTTTAACAGGGTGATAGAAATCCTTTAACCAGGTCACATTTGACAGTGTGTATTGTAACCTTTGATAGGGTTGGCTTTTTACAAAGCTCACTTTAGAAGAGTGAAAATAATAGTAGCATGTTACAAAGTGGTTTTTCCCAAATTGGATTTCCACTGTAAAACTTGGTGTTTATACTTGTGTGAATGTTTAGATCTGAACATTGCTATGTTTTACAAGTTAAATTATAGTTGGGTAGTGGACTGCATTGTTAGATGTTTCTATTACTAAATCAGTGATGACCGAGTTTTTTTTGGTTTTGGATATGATTTAAGGATAAATTTATGAGATTGTTTTATACATCAGGACCTGAGAACAACGGATTCACCCCCCCTCTCTATTGTTCTAAATCATATTAACAATTGGTATCAAACCTAAGTTTCTTATTATTAGTGTTGACAGATATCAAGTTTAAAAGGGCTTGAAGCAAATGATCAGGATGTATAAGAAGGAGGTACCGAAGCTGAACAAAGAAAATTTCCCTACATGGAAAAGCTTGATGAAGCTGCATCTGGCTAGTATTGGTGACTCTACAAAGTACTACATTGAGAATAGTTATGTCTCACCTATTGCACCTTTGACTATTGAAGAAATGAGAGCTAAGCAAGAACATAATTAGGCAATGTTGGAAATTGCATCTGCCCTAAGCTATCCAAAATTTAAGGACATTAAGGACTATACAATTGCAAAGGATATACAGGATACTCTTGCAAGAATCTATGGAAGTGACTTGAATGTGCTGAAAGCAAACACTCAAAGTCTTAGAGGTAACTTTGATGAAATGAGAATGCAAGAAGGTGAAAACATTGTACAATATTGTAGTAGAATTAAAGAAGTTGTGAATCCTATTAGAGGAGCTAATGGGACTATTGATCATGAAACTATAATTGGAAAATTATTAAGAACCCTACATCCTATATATGCTATTAAGATCTCAGCTATTCAAGAATCTAGATGTAACTCTACTAATGTGCTTGTTAGAAATAGGGAATACTGAGAGGGGGGGGCGGGGGGGTTGAATCAGTATTCTACAAACTTTATCTTTTTGCCCAATTATAGATATAATAGATTATCTTTATACATGCATAGCATAAGAAACTAAACAATATGTATAACAATAAAGAACTCAAAACACATGATATGTTCTCGAGGAAACCCTGGCCAAGGGAAAACCCCAGTGGGGATGGTACCCACAAAGATTCACCAATCAAAAGTATCTTGTTAAGGATATTGACCATGTTAGGAGTCTATTAAATATGTATAGTGTATCAATCCTGGTTAAGGGACTATAGGCCTTGTTAGAAGCCTCAACCCTATTAGGAGTTATAGATACAAAATATGATTACACGATGAGCCCACTACCCAAACAAGTAATATACAATGTATATTGATTACAAAAATGGATTAAGGTACATAACCTTATACTACTTGCATCAATGTCTTCTTTTCTACTCTTACATTTGCATCATATCATATCATCACCATATTACACTTATCATTCATTCTTACAATTACAATTACATATATACAAGTTATTAATCCTAATAACTTTACATGGTCAGATTCCATATATTTTTATCTAAGGGTAAACATCTAGGATGTCATCCCTTTATATTTTTAAGTCATTATTTTGGTAAACAAAATCATCCCTTAACTCTTTACCAATTATGTCTTCTTATTCTGACCTATCTAGTTAACACTATCTTTGGTAAAACTGCCATAACTAATTCTGTACATTCTGTACTAACTTGCACTCTGAGATGGGTCATCAGTAGCCATAATAGCATCTATGTTCATGTGCATAAGCATTGAAATTTCTCCAGTCAATGTCACAAACCAAAACTGTATCCTAGTACACTGTGAAAACACTGTCTCACACTTAGACAAATTTGCATTACGATTTGCCATACTTTCTCTCTGATTTGTGCACTCTTAATGTGGATCATATTTTTCCATAATGAAAACATCTATGTACTCACTTCATTCAAATTTCTAACAATCTCCCCCTTTTTCATTGGTAGCAACATATGAGAAAATTAGCTAAGTGTACAAGTCAAAATCTCAAAATGTATAACAAAATTTTGGCCATAGTATAGAATATGTATACTATCCTTATAACTCCTCAAAATATACTTTCTGATACAAAACTTCATACAATACTCCCCCTAAGAGTATCAATCCACATATACATAACATTTTTCTACTCTACTATAATCACTCCCCCTTTGACAACAATGAAAAAATAAAGTAGGGAGGATTACAAAATTGTAACCCAAAAAAAAAAAATTATATCTCCATTTACTTATTGTAAAGTCGGTAGGCTTGCAACACAATCTGTAAAATTTACTTTCATGGCTTCAAACTCTTTCTCCCATGACTTTTTGATAGAATCTGCCACATTCAGAAGTGTGCTTAATCCATAAGCTGCTATCTGACAAGCTTGAAGGTTCTCAAAATTAAATTTCTGAAATGATGTCTTAGCAGTAAGACATTCTTCTAACTGTTCCTCAATAATGCTCAACTTCATAGACATGTTCTCTCTTAGAAGTTCAAATCTTCTCAATTTCCTATTCTTTTCATCTTGCAATGATCTTATTTCATCATAACACTTCCTAACTTTCTTGTCAACATCACTTACTTTTACATTGGGTCCAGAAAGAAGATTAGATTCATTCTGAATCTCAGTTTACATCACCTTGATTTTTTGCTCCTCTGTTGCTATCAAAATCTTAGGTTTTGTACACTATATGTACAAAGCTTCTCAAACCTCCAAATGTTTCCTCAAGTTCTTGATACAAACATCAAGACTAATAATGTCATTTCTAATATTCTGACTCATACTTAAAAGCATTTCAGCTTCGTAAGTTGCTTGAGCTCTTACTTTAGCAATGTCTGATAAGTTGGTAAACTCATCATCAAAAGTACTTAGTACCTTTTTGGCTCTCTCCAAGGGATCTGCTTCTGAAATATGTGTAGTTACAATACTTTTCAACTTCTCTGTCAGTTCCTTCAGACTTCCTTCTAGATTCTTTACTTTCTTATTCTTTCCAATAATCTTATTCAAAGAATTAATTAGCTCTAGCTGATCATCATCATCAACTTCTTTACCTAAGTCTTCAAACAAAGTTCCAATTTATTTCTTATTTGCCTCAGGAGTGGATTCATGAATTTCTATCTTTTTAGGTTCATCACTCACCAATTCAATCTGCACTACTTCTTCAGTCCTATCCGGTTCAACAAGAGCTGAATTGTCAACAATGTTATTTAAATTCTTGTATCACCTTAGTACCTTCAATGTCCATTGTATCATCTTCAATGTTAATAGTTGAAAGAGAGGGAATATCCTCTTGTTCATCATCAACTACATGTCCTACTACAACTGAAGTTTCTCCAACAATTTATGTCATTACTTTAATTATTGCTTGCTCTTTTTCTATTCTCACTTGTTCATACTGTCCTGCCATGATCTGAATGATTCTCCACTTAGTCCTCAAAAGAGTGTCAAGGGGCTTCAAAATCTTCTTCAAATGATCATCATCTTTCACTTCACAAAGCTTTCTCTAAAGATTCTCTCTTATAGTTTTGTCTCTTAACAGGGTGATAGAAATCCTTTAACCGGGTCACATTTGATAGTGTGTATTGTAACCTTTGATAGGGTTGGCTTTTTACCAAGCTCACTTTAGAAGAGTGAAAATAATAGTAGCATGTTACAAAGTGGTTTTTCCCAAATTGGGTTTCTACTATAAAACCTGGTGTTTATACTTGTGTGAATGTTTAGATCTGAACATTGCTATGTTTTACAAGTTAAATTACAATTGGGTAGTGGACTGCATTGTTAGATGTTTCTATTACTAAATCAGTGATGACCGAGTTTGTTTTGGTTTTGGTTCTGATTTAAGGATAAATTTATGAGATTGTTTTATACATCAGGACTTGAGAACAACTGATTCACCCCCCCTCTCTATTGTTCTAAATCATATTAACAATTGGTATCAAAGCTAAGTTTCTTATTATTAGTGTTGATAGATATCAAGTTTAAAGGGGCTTGAAGCAAATGATCGAGATGTATAAGAAGGAGGTACTGAAGCTGAATAAAGAAAATTTCCCTACATGGAAAAGCTTGATGAAGCTACATCTGGCTAGTACTGGTGACTCTGCAAAGTACTACATTGAGAACAACTATGTCTCACCTATTGCACCTTTGACTACTGAAGAAATGACAGCTAAGCAAGAACATAACTGGGCAATGCTTTGTCTTCCTCAGATGCTCTCTATTTTCTATTAATAAGTTTAGTAAACAATTCATCAGGTATTTGACCTTGAATAGAGTCAAAGTTCTTATCTTCCAAAATAATATGCTTCACAATAGCATTCTCCAAATTTAGTCTATCAGTATAATCATAAAGATCATAATATTTATTCATTCTTGCAAAATCTCCATTCTCAATAATTTTCTCATTTAGCTTTTCAACTTTTGGTTTCCAAGCTTTCTTCTTAGTATCATCTTTAATTTCTACAAAATTTCTTGGTACTGGTTGAACTATAGTCTTCTATCTCTTTCCTAGTCCAATAGCAATTTCTTTCTTTCTCTTGCTCGGTGTTACTTGTTCCTTTTTTGGTTCTTCTACTTTCACTTTAACTAGTGTAGGCTCTCTCTATACTGCACTGGATAAAAGTGGTACACTAAAGATGTCTCCCTATCCAAAAACTCTCAATGCTACTTCTATCTGTTTAGCTACCAAAAATTCTCTTTTTGTCATCCCTGTGTCTTTCAATATTCTCTTTATGGTACTGTCAACTCTTTTCTTAGACTGTTTCTCTTTAATTTTAGCTTTAACAAAATTAAAGTTGTCTTCATAAGTTCCAAACCTGCTGCATTGGGTGTCCAATTTACTTTTCAACAATCTTCCAACATAATCTTTTGTCTCAATCTCAGAAATCTAATAGCCAAGAGGGTCTATGAATTCAACTCTGGGTTCTAGTCCTTCAATGTAAGTAAAGTCAGTGTCAATCATGGAACAAATATCATTCTTATATTTCTCCACAAGTGACTATGGAATCCTTGATCTGCTAGTTACCAAATTTTGAAATGTCTTCAAAACTAACACAACACTCTCATTAACTTTATCAATAACATGATTTCTATAAAATTTGTTTATTCTTTCCATCGTAAACTATCCATCATTCCAATCATTTCCAATTGTGTAAGGAAATCTTCTCAAAAGGTGGAAAAACATATATGTAATCAAAGATGAGAATCTAAATTGTGCATATTTAGACTTCTTAATCTTCTCCAAATTCTCAAATAATTGAACTCTCAAAATCTCACAAATATCAACAGAAACTTTGTCTATACACATCAAATAGGCAATGTGAACCAGGCCAGGTGCCATGTCATCTTCTTTGGAATTAGCACAAAACTTTGTAGTCAAAATCTTACATAGATATCTTACATCATGTTGTCTAATCTTGCTGATAACAATACCTCTACCATTATAGGATGATCCAGTGTTGTCAATGACAATCTTCTTCATGTTTTTCTCATTTAAAGGGGTAGCACCAAGTTTGGATAATCCAGTGACTTCATGAATTAGGTCAGCTATGATGTCAATCACTCTGTCTTCTAACGAAAATTTCCCATTGTGAATTCTACTTAAAAAGATCTTTATGCACTCTTCATTATTGAATTCATACTATAAACCATATGTGACAATTTCATTGTTTTTCAAATGTTCATAACCTTTCTTCAATGACATATCTTGGTTATATATATTTTGATACTCACTTGAAAAATCACTGTCATTTACTATTTCCAATTTACATCCAAGATAACTCTTTACATTTTCCAAATGCAAAACTCTGCTTGGTACGGATGATAAAGCAAACTCAAGGTCTACTTCTAAAGCTTCTACTAGTTCTTTCTTCAATTAAGGTCTGTTCTTGTCTCTAATGTTGTGAATCAAAGATGTATCCATGTTTCCTTCCAATTCTTTATACCGATTCAAAGATTTGTCAAGATAAATACCTCAAATTCACAATTCTAGGGTTTGCAAAGATTCGACACTTAAATCCTTCACAAAATCTCTAAAAAACACTTCCAATCTCTTCTTTTAATCTCCTTGATACTTGAATTCACTTTGACAATCAAATAACATCGATCATAACCTTTTATGACTTCAATCATACTTAATTTTGACATCGCATTCAATTCTTTTGCTGCTTCTTTTCAAAAGTTATTCATGTTAACCTGCAAAACTCAAAACTTCTTGCGATCTTAAAAAACACAATATTTTATTTTGTTCTCTTAACCATAGCATTATTACATCATAATATACTTTCTATTAATTGTGCAAGACTTAGTTCATCATAAATCTACTTCTACACTAAATCTAAGTTCCTAATCTACTCTAATTTACATAAATTAAGTGCTTAAAGATAGGTCAAGTAAGGATTCATTCTTACCACTTAATACTTCACCTATTTGATTACCTTCCATGTTGATTATGCCTTCTTGATCTATTCCTTTAACATACTTCACTTCATCTATATTACTACAACAATCTTTCTGTCTGTTACTTGTATCTTCATTCCTTCTTGCATTGTTTCTAGGGTTAGGGTTTGGATGATAAGTTCCATTGTTCATTCTACAAAACCTTGCTGTATGTCCAATCCTATTGCATATCTGACAAACAATTCCATTGTTCCCATATCTCTATCCTTGCTGATTAATCTTTGACCTACAATTTCTAGCAATGTGTCCAACTTTGTTTCATCTATAACACGCTACTTCATTTCTTTTGTTCATGTCTTCAGTAGGTTTCTTATCTGCATTGTTAGTATTCCTAAACATTCTATTACCATAATTATTCTAAATAACTTTAGGTCTGCTACATTCAATAGCTCTATGTCCAAAACCATGACAATTATATCAATAACCATTAAGAGGTTTAAACTGTTTACCTGTGCAATCTCTTTTCATATGACCAATAGTATTACAACCAAAACATCTACCTTTGAATTCTCTTTGCATACCTTTGGGTGATTCTTCTTGCTTTGATGATTCTCCTTCTTCTTTAGGTGCATCTTTAGATTTGTTTATCTCATCACGCTTCTTCTCATCTATGCTTTCAGATGTCTTCAGATCTGGTTTCTTGCTTTCATCATTTGTTCTGAATATATTAAATCCAAGTCCAGTCTTATCATAGGATGGTTTCCCAAAAGAAATTTGTTCATCGATCTTCTCACTATTTGAATATATCCTTTCAAGTTGTTGTTTGGATTGAGTCATTTCACCTTTCACAATCTTATTGTACTTCTCAAGTTCTACATACAACACATTTACTTTTTCAAATTCAGATGTCACTTTTTCAAGTTTAGATTTCAGTTCTTCATTTTCAGTCTTTAGACTTTCATTCTCAAATTTCAGATTTACTTCATTTTTTCTATTTCCATCTTTCAAACTAAGCTTCAAATTTACTATCTTCAATTCATGCTTAAGGATCTCATTTTCTTTTTCCAAGTTTCTATCACAATCTTCAATAAGAATTTCAGATTCCTTTTTAGATCTTAGATCTTCTATCTTGTTTTTCAATTTCTCAATAAGGTTCTTTGCATCATCATATTTCCTTTTTAGAGTGTTTCTTTCATCAATAAGCATATCAATCTTCTCAAGAGCTTCATCAATATTCTTTTGTAGTCGATCCATATCCATAGAGATCTTACTCAAGCTGCTAGGCTTTCCTTGAATGATTCTTTTGCGAGTAACTAAGCTCTCATACCAATTGTTAGAAATAGGGAATACTGAGAGTGGGGGGGTGAATCAGTATGCTAAAAACTTTATCTTTTGGCCAATTATGGATATAAAAAATTATCTTTATACATGCATAGCATAAGAAACTAAACAGTATGTATAACAATAAAGAACTCATAACACATGATATGTTCTTGAGGAAACCCTGGCCAAGGGAAAACCCCAGTGGGGATGGTACCCACAAAGATTCAATAATAAAAAGTATCTTGTTAAGGATATTGACCCTGTTAGAAGTCTATTACATATGTATAGTGTATCAATCCTGGTTAAGGGACTATAGGTCTTGTTAGAAGCCTCAACCCTATTAGGAGTTGTAGATACAAAATCTGATCACAAGATGAGCCCACTGCCCAAACAAGTAATATACAATGTATACTGATTACAAAAATGGATTAAGGTACATAACCTTATACTGCTTGCATCAATGTCTTCTTCATTGCTCTTACATTCGCATCATATCATATCATCACCATATTACACTTATCATTCATTCTTACAATTACAATTACATATATACAAGTTATTAAGGCTAATAACTTTACATGGTCGACTTCCATACATTTTTATCTAAGGGTAAACATCTAGGATGTTGTCCCTTTATATTGTTAATTCATTATTTTGGTAAACAAAATAATCCCTTAACTCTTTACCAATTTTGTCTTCTTATTCTTACCTGTTAGCTTAACACCGTCTTCGGCAAAACTACCATAACTAATTCCGTACATTCTGTACTGACTTGCACTCTAAGATGGTTCATCAATAGCCATCATAGCATCTATGTTCAAGTGTGAAAGCACTGAAATTGCTCCAGTCAACATCACAAACCAAAACTATATACTGGTACACTATGAAAACATTGTGTCACACTTAGACAAATTTGCATTGCGATCTACCATACTTGCTCTCTGACATGTGCACTCTTAATGTGGATCATATGTTTCCATAATGAAAATATCTATGTACTCACTTCAGCCAAATTTCCAACAGTGCTTACTTTGGAAAGTTTGGTTGGTAAGCTGACTGCTTTTGAACTCTCTAATTATGATAATTTCACCGTTGGAAGTATTGGAAATGTTGAATCTACTTTTAAGTCACAACTAGTTCTGAACAAGCCAAAGAAAGAAAAATAAATATGCATCAGTGAAAGTGAAATTTAAAGTGATAGTGAAAGTGACAGTGACACTTCTGATGAAGACCTAGAAGATCTACAAGCTCTTATGGCTAGAAGACTAAGAAGGGGAAAAGGAAAGTATAAAGGTAAACTCCCTATTATATGTTTTGCATGTAATAAAGTTGGTCATATAGCTGCTAGATTTCCTAACAGGAAGGATAAAGATGATGAAAGGAAAAGAAAACACAAAGATATAAAAGATGATAGAAGCTACCAATGGAATCGAGACTACAAGGGAAAAGGTAAGAAATCTTGTTACATTGTTGAAAAAGAGACTGACACTGATAGTGATGATTTTGAAATTGAGGTAGTTTATGTGGCAATGAAAGATGAATCTGATGAGGATGGAAAAAATGCATTGATATTTTATGTGAACAAGAATGATAAATGGATTATTGACAGTGGCTATTCACATCACATGACTGGTGACAAAAATAAGTTTTAGACCTTACATCATTACAGAGGTAAAAGTGTAAAATTTGGTAATGATGCACCATGTCCTGTTAGAGGAAAAGGTTTGATTAAACTAACTGATAAGATATCTTGTGAAAATGCATATTGGGTTGAAGGTCTTAATTACAATTTTCTAAGTGTTGCTCAGCTTAACAAAACTAGTTCTTGAGTGGAATTTCATCACAAGAAAGCTAAAATATTTAATGCTGCTGGAGAGCTGATTGGAAGTGGAGATCAGACTAGAGGTAATTTGTTCTATCTTGGCCTATCTGAAGAAACATGTTTGATTGCACAAATTGATGATATTTGGTTATGGCATAAAAGGCTACATCATGTTAACTTTGACAATCTGGTAGAGATAAGTAAGAAGAAAAAGGTAAGAAGTTTACCTAGATTGAAGAAGCCTAAGAATGTGATGTGCAAGGAATGCCAGTTAGGAAAAATGACAAAGTCAAGTTTCAAGAGAAAATCCTTTACTTCTAAAAACATTTTAGATTTGGTTCATACTAACCTTTGTGGACCTATGGGTGTACAATGTTATTGTGGTGCTAGATACTTTATCTTATTTGTTGATGATCATACTAGGATGATGCATGTGATGTTTTTAAAAGAAAAATGTGAAGCTTTTCAATATTTTAAGTGGTATTTGTCTAAGGTTGAAAAGGAGATAGGTAGGAACCTGAAATGTCTTAGATCTAACCGAGGTGGAGAATTTACATCAAATGATTTTAATCTATTTTGCAATGATAGAGGAATTAAAAGATAGATGTCTGCACCTAGAACACCTCCATAGAATGGTATAGAAGAAAGGAGAAATAGATCTATCATGGATTGTGCAAGGACATTGATGATTGAAAAGGATGTGGCACAAAAATATTGGAAAGAAGCTATAAGAACTGCTATGTACACTCTTAACTGAGTATAGATCAAGAAAGAAAGAAATGAAGCTGATAGTAAAAGAGAACCAAAAGATTATAGATATTTTGTGTACATTGAAGAAGAAGAAGAAGAAGAAGAGGCAAGTAACTGACTTGCACTTGATGTCGAGTCTCAGGTAAGCAATGTCGAACAATAGACAAAAGCTGCTGAGCATCAAGAAAATAGTGCCCAGAGAGAACAAGAACATGCTAAGCTACAAGAAAATGTTGTTGAATATCAGGAAGAGGTTGCCGAGCATTTTGAAGTTGAATCTGACAATCTTGTTGAGGAACATGATGAAATAGAGGAGAGAACAACTGAACTTGTTTTGGAAAAATATGTGAGAAGACATCATAAGCCGGAACAGATAATTGGAGACAAAGATACTGGAATCTAGACCAAAAATAAGACTAAGGATCTAACATGTCTACTATGTGAATTTTAACTGAAGACAACTAGAGAAGCATTGGAGAATGAAGACTGGATACAAGCAATGAATGAAGAAATTGACTAGATTGAGAAGAATGATACTTGGACTCTATTGCCGAGACCTAAAAACATGAATGTTATAGGAACAAAGTGGGTGTTTCGGAATAAGATGAATGAAAATGGTGAAATCACTATGAACAAAGCTCAGCTGGTATGCAAAGGCTATGCACAAGAAGAAGGAATAGATTATGGGTAGACATTTTCCCCTATAGCTAGATTGGAAGGAGTAAGAACTCTGATTGCATATGTTGCTTATAAATATTTCAAGGTATATCAAATGGATGTCAAGTTTTCATTTTTGAATGGTATACTAGAAGAAGAATTTTACATAGAACAACCAGAAGGTTTTATTGATCCAAACAGAAGACACATGTTGTACAAACTGAACAAAGCATTGTATGGATTGAAGCAAGCACCTAGAGCATGGTATGAGAGGTTGCACAACTACTTGATACAAATTGGATTCTCAAGAAAAAATGACACAAGAAATCTATACATGAAGGATGGAGAAGGTAAAGGTATCTTGTTGGAAAAAAAATTTGTTGATGACATTATTTTTGGTGGACAAGATGCATTATGCAAAAGTTTCTCAAATGAAATGCAAACTAAATTTGAAATGAGTATGTTTGGTGAGATCAAATTCTTTGTTGGTTTACAAGTATATCAGAGGAAGAATGGAATTTTCATTACACGGTCTAAGTATGTTAATGAAATACTGAAAACTTTTGAGATGGGAGATGCTAAACAAGTAGGAACTCCTATGGTTACTGGACAAAAGTTATCTAAGAATGATGAAGCTGCAGAAGTGAATCAAACTTTGTACAGATCCATGATTGAAAAATTGCAGTATGTTGTACACAACAGACCAGATATTGCATTAGCTATTGGGATTGTGGCAAGATTCTCTACTAATCCTAAGGAAACACATATGATGGTCATGAAAATAACTATGAGATACTTGAAAGGAACTGTTGACTATGGTCTATATTATAAGAAGGATGACAAATTTGAACTCTGAGTTTATACAAATGCTAATTGGGTAGGAAATGTACATGATAGAAAGAGTACAAGTGGTGGAGCTTTGTTTCTTGGATAGAGATTAGTCTCCTGGACAAGCAAGAAAGAAAATTGCATTTCCCAATCTACCGTCGAGGCCAAGTATGTTGCTGCTACAGTGAAATGTTCAAACTTGGTATGGATAAAAAAATTATTGGTATGCATGAAAGAAGAAATCACTGAACCTATTGTTATTTTCTATGACAACACAAGTGCTATCAATATTTCTAAGAATCCAGTGATGCACACTAAGACCAAACACATTGCAATCAAGTGTCACTACTTGAGAGAATTAGTACAAGACAAAGAAGTCCAAATGGAGTATGTGAATAGAAAAGAACAACTAGTAGACATATTCACTAAAGCTTTACCCAGAGAAGCTCATGAGTATTTAAGAAGTCAATTAGGGGTTCTTCCCCTAACTGAGGCTGCCTAGACAAGCTAGGAGCACTACATCAAGTGTGCTACAACAGAACATTTGACAAATTGATGTAGAAGATTGTCACACTTTAGGGCTGGCCTAGAGTTGTGAAGAGAAGAAAAGACAAGGAATCAGTCATAAGCAAGATGACATAGGGAGAAACACAGAGCTACACATATATTATCTACATCTAATGGATGTATGTTTTAGTTGCTGCTTTGGCATTTTTTGTCAAAGAGGGAAAATGTACTGATATGATAACACATGAGATATGATAACACATGATACTAAAAATTAAGAGTTGATGAGTTGATGGAACTAAAAGGATGATGAATTGAAATGAAGAATCAGGATAGAGGGAGATCTGTATACTTCTGATAGTCATATGATTGAGGCTTACAGGATTCTGAATTAGAATGAAGCTAAGGATATTATAAATAAGTTTTTGATGGACAGATAATATTTTGGATTGGTTGGTAATCCATGTGTTATTCTGGTGATATCATATGGTGTTTCCATCAATGCCAAAGAGGGAGATTGTCAGAAATTGAATTGAAACAATTGTTGTATTGTCATTGATGTCAAACCTTAATTGGTAAGACTATTGCTACTTAGGAAAGTACTATATCTATTTGAGTGTTGCTAAGGGGCTAAGCAAGGTTGGTAACAATAGCATCTAGGGAAAGGTTGAGTTATCTTGATACTACAAAGTGTACTTGACTATGTTGCACTATAATGAGATAATGTATTGTTTATCTTAGTAAGACTGAAGACTAAACTAGTAGGCTTAACCAAGCAAAGAATGGAAAAATCATGTTTAAGCTGAGTGATGTTAGTGTCGACCAAGTTAGTATATGCTGAGCAAAATTATAGTGTCGACCGAGCACCAATAAATTGTCGAGGAAGACACTACAAGCCGAGGAGACAATTTTAGTATTGACTGAGAATTCTACATGAAGACCGAGTGAACAATCACAGTATTGACTAAGCATCAACAATTTTATATTTGAAGAGAATTTAATTTTGGAGCCGACATTGTTGAATTCTTGGATTATGTAAAATGTGTTGACTTTATTTATTGATTGTTTGGAAGCATTAAATGATTTGTAAAACATTTTAATGTAAATCATTAAGAGATTTGAGATGATTCTAGAAAAGGAACTGAAGAACATAAAGTGGGTAGATTCAATGAATCTGACCTAACCCTAAGATCTCTGAATGAGATTGAGCGGCAAAAGATGAGTTAAACTAATTGAGGAAAATATAAGAGAACCTGAACATTGTTATATGTATGCACATGGTAAACAGAGAATGTTGGAAGAAGAAAAGTTTTATTGACTAAATAAGTAGTAAAGGCTGAAGGAGAAGTGTGGTGATTGTTTGAAGAAAAGTTTCAAGTAGATCAAAGATGGAAATGGAAAAGTTTCAAAGTCAGTAAACCAACATTAGTGTATGGAATTGGATCTGATATTTGCAAAGTGAGTTGTATATTTTTCAGATAATACTGCTGCTACTTTCTAACCATTGTAACAGTTAAAATCCTTTTAATAGAGGTTGACCTAACAGTCATATGTTAAATCCTTTGAACAAGGTTGCATTCTAATGGAGTGTATGTAAGTCCTATGACTAGGCTCACTTTTAACAAGGTGATTGAAATCCTTTAACCAGGTCACATTTGACAGTGTGTATTGTAACCTTTGACAAGGTTGGCTTTTTACTGAGCTCACTTCAGAAGAGTGAAAATAATAGTAGCATGTTACAAAGTGGTTTTTCCCAAATTGGGTTTCCACTATAAAACCTCGTGTTTATACTTGTGTGAATGTTTAGATCTAAACATTGCTATGTTTTACAAGTTAAATTATAGTTGGGTAGTGGATTGCATTGTTAGATGTTTCTATTACTAAATCAATGATGACCGAATTTGTTTTGGTTTTGGATCTGATTTAAGGATAAATTTATGAGATTTTTTTATACATGAAGACTTGAGAACAACTAATTCACCCCCCCTCTCTATTGTTCTAAATCTTATTAACAACAACTTTCTCCTTATCAACTTCCGCATGGCTTGTTCTGATGAGGAGTCAATATAACTCCTCTATATACTCCTGAACAGATCTTCCTTCTTGCTTCAAACTTTGCATCTTCTCCAGTAGGTCAAGTTCATAATCAATATGAATGAACTGTCACTTTCATTTATCCACCATCTGATCCCATCTTGTGATTTTATCCTTTCCTCTTCTATTTTGCTCCAATTGAATCTCCTGCCACCAGATCTTCCCATGACCTTTCAGTCTAGCCTTCATAAATATGACCCTATCAAGATCCTCAACATCTTCATACTCAAAATATTCCTCACATTCATTGATCCAGTCGATCAATTCTTCTAGATTAAGATTTCTTGAAAATGTAGGAACCTTAATCTTAGGTCTTTTCCCAATCTTGGAAATGGCCCAGAAAATTATTTCTTCTTCTTGATTGAAAACTTCAACTTCTCCCTAATCAAAATTTTCTTCTTCTTCAGCTTCATCCTCACTTTGGTCTCTGACATTAAGATTCATTCCTCTACGAATATTCTCTTGCAATGCTCACACTTGTCTCCACAGTGCCCTAACCTCAGGTGTTACAACACTAGCTCTTCCACCATGTTCCCTTCATGGACACATTTTCACAACGTGTGCTGAAACCCTAACCATGGTCCTGGTGCTAAGTACCTCACAATCAGTGATCTGTTTACACAAAAACCCTAATCCATGATCCTAGTGCAAACTACCTCATAGTCGGTGATCTATTTACACACTTAGGAACCTCCTCTCTGATACCACTTGATGAAGGGTGCTCCCCTTAATACCGCAAACACATAACAAAAAAAGAGAAACAACAACAATTTGTAAGAACAAAAAATGGGCTTCTTATTATCTCCACAAGTGTAGAATTACAAATTTTAGAATTACAATATGCAAAGCCACATGGGCATTCCCCTTAAAATATTCTATAGGAAAAAGCCTCGAATCATTACCCAAATCTACCCAGAACTGCCCTAGACAACACTACGGGCCTTCTTTAAATAGGCAATTTCCACTAGTCGAGAATGTTCCAGAAATTTAGTCCATAGGGCCGAACAAACTTAGAATTATTTTATTTTACAATTTATTACATCAAAGTCAGCTCAAAATAACTTTTGAAACCCAAACAAAATTTTTGAAGGAAAATCATTTTCTGTGATTTCAGGTGACCCAACTTCCAAAGACCATAGGTCATCGCTAGTTGACCTGATTAACTATTATGACCCCATTCTAGAAAGGCCACATAATGTTCTACAGGCCTAACTCATGCAAGCACCTATCACCCAAATTTTTGACCTCATCCAAGGCCTCTAAAGCCTTCAAAACTAAGTTCAAAGTTTCTATACCCTACTGCCAATACGAAAAATCTTCAATATCTACAAAGCTAGACTTGATCTGTCAATGAAACTTTACTGGCAGACTGATATGACTAAGATGAACCTCCACATATGAAATCAGAACATTCTGAGATTGTATGACCAACTTACTAAAAATATCAAGTTTCCGTAAATAGAAGCTCTACATAAGATAACCCTTATTGAATACAAAAATAGAAATATTTTTGGGTGATGCAAGATTGCTCTTACACCTAGGATGCTCCTACAGCAAAATGTTATGCCATTTGGGTTTAAAAATTCTAGTGCTACATATCAAAGATCTATGACATCTATTTTTCATGACATGATGCATCAAACTATGGAGGATTATGTTGATGATACTTTAGAAAAATCTATGATAAGAGTTGAACATCTAAATGACTTGACAAAAATACTAGACACAATGGAAAAATTTAGTCTCAGATTGAATCCTAAGAAGTGTTCTTTTGGTGTCACTTCTGGAATGCTCTTAGGATACATAGTTTCAAAGAAGGGCATTGAAGTTGATCCAACTAAAGTAAAGGCTATCATGGAGATGCAACCTCGCAAGAACATTAGTCAAATGAGAACATTACAAGGGAGAGTGCAATATATCAGGTGTTTCATATCATAGCTAGCGGATATCTCACAACCTTTTACAAAAAAATTACATAAAGGTGTGACTTTTGCATGGAATGAAGAATGTGAGATGAACTTTAACCATATCAAGAAATATCTAACAAATTCTCCTATCTAGATGCCTCCTATACAAGGGAAGCCACTGATCTTGTATGTCTCTACCATAGATACATCACTAGGGGCATTGCTAGCACAACATGATGAGAATATGAAGGGAAGAGCCATATACTATATTAGTAGAACATTGGTTGCATATGAACAAAATTATTCAATGATTGAGAAAGCTTGTCTAGCTTTGATATTTGCATCATAGAAACTAAGACATTATATGTTAGCTCATACCACACATTTGGTAGCTAAGATAGATCCACTAAAGTACCTACTGAGAAAAGCTACCCTCATAGGTATGTTATAAAGTAAATTTCACCAAGATAACTGAGAGGGGGGGGTGGGTGAATTAGTGATCAGATAATTATACATTTTATCAACTTCAACAACATTTAACCATGTAAAAAATATAATTACCAACCATAGAAAGATATTCATAAACAATAACACAATGACCCAAGATATGTTGACTAGGGAACCTCTTGATTAGAGAGTAAACCCTAGTGGGAATGATGCCCACAAAAGATGCACTAATATGAATATTCCTTATGAAAGGATGGACTCTATTAGGAGTCTTATGAAATATATTCAGTACATATGAATCCCAGTTAGCAGATTTTGAATCCCTATTAAAAGATTCTAACCCTATTAAAAGTTATGGAAGATAGAAGGACCCACTACCCAAACAGCTTCAATGGCAAGATCACTGAACACACTGTCCAACTGACCTTAAGATTATTCAATAGAATAATATGTTACCTTCTTTCTCATTGTGCCAAACAACACTCACTACTACATCAGATCTCAATTTTAGATATTTGTACTTCGCATGTCTTCCTTCACAATTCTGCTTTCACAACTGCATTAGCTCTTTTCTTCACTTCATGCATACATTCACATTCAATCATAATCAATCACTTTCTTACTTATATACAAAAATTAAAAACATTCCTTCCTTTATAACACACTCAAATAATTACAAATGAGTCGGCACACAATTAAAAAATGAATGTTTCCACACGCTACATCAAAATTACCCAAAACTGTCATCTTCCAAATACAATAATTCTCCACTCATGCGACCTCAAATTTTGCATTGTCATCCACATCACTATCAATGTGTCTCTAGATTCCTTTTAAGTCACAAAACTAGATTCCATCTCAATTATGAGATATCATCCGATTTCCACAAACTGCTACTCAGGAACACTGTCTGAATACTGCTTTCACCAAAAAGCTCATAACTTCCATGAATAAATGAATTAATGTATGCACTCTTAACCATAAACATATAACATATCAAAGAGTATATCCTCAACATCACATATCTCTAATTGCAATATCCCATGTGCGCTAATCCAAACATTGTCTGCTTCTCTGGGAGTGTCCAGAAGATCACTATGTTGACATCAATGATAATCAAAGTCATGAATGCAACAAAAACTGCTATAGAATGAATACCAAGCATTCATTCCTAACAATCTCCCCCATTGGTATTGATGGAAACATAGATGAAAAAAATCTAATGTTCCAAAAATCCAATACTGCAACACTGCTGCATTAATCAAATCTTGTTTCATTTTTCTATTCAGTTCTCTCCAACAGATGGTACAACTAGTTTTTCATGTACACTTCTCCCCCATTGACATCAATGAAAATTTTTTCATCATTATGTCAACAAAAACTCAATGTCAAAAGACACTATTTAGAAAATACATTCACAAGAGTCCTCATGACTCAGCTCAGATACCCATACTCCCCCATACAGGAAGTACCAACATCGAGTCTAGAAGAAGAATAAAGCTTATATACCATTGGATAGATGTAACCAACTACATCATTACTCAAAAGTAGGTTGGGGCATAACCCCAAGCATACCTCTTAGATACTAAAATGTATCCTTAGGCAAAGGCTTTGTAAATATGTCTGCTATCTATTCCTTTGTGCTTATGTACTCCAGTCTAACTTCTTTCTCAAAAAATTTCTCTCTTACAACATGATACTTGATCTCTATATGCTTTGTCTTAGAATGTAATACAGGGTTCTTAGACATACTAACTATGCTAGTGTTGTCACAATGTATGACAACAGGCTCAACAAATTTTATTCCAATATCTTTTAGCATTTGCTTCATCCAAATTATTTGGTTACAATTGTTTGTTGCTGCTACATACTCTACTTTTGTTGTGCTTTGTGAGATACAATTCTTCTTCTTGCTTAGCCATGAAACCAATCTTCTTCCAAGGAAAAATGCTCCACCACTGATGCTTTTCTTGTCATCAACATTGCCTCCCCAATCAGCATTTGTATATGCACATAGGGTAAAATCATCAGATTTTTCATACCACAATCCATAGTCCATTGTGCCTCTTAAATATCTCAGTATCCTCTTTAATGCTGCATAATGTGATTCTCTAGGTTCATCTTGAAATCTTGCTACAATTCCAACTGAATGTGCTATATCAAGTCTTGTATGTGTCAAATATTGCAATCATCCAATCATAGATCTGTATTTCTTCTGTTCAACTGTCGGTGTTTCATCTGTGCTAGATACTTTATGTCTAGTTACCATAGGTGTTCCAATTGGTTTACAGTTCTCCATTCCAAATATTTTCAATAAGTCATTCAGGTACTTTTTTTGACTTACAAAAATATCATCACTGTTTTGTGTTATCTGTAATCCTAAAAATTATTTCATCTCACCAATCATACTCATTTCAAATTTAGTCTTCATTTCATCAACAAATTTGTCACTAGCTTCATCTTCTCCTCCAAAAATAATGTCATCAACAAAAATAACAACAACTAACAAACCATTTTCAATTTCTTTTGTGTACAAATTGCTATCAGTTGTTCCTCTTGTAAATCCCAATTTTAACAAATACTTATCCAATCTTGCATACCAAGTTCTAGGTGCTTGCTTTAGTCCATATAATGCTTTCTTTAGTTTACATACCATGTCTCCTTCTTGAGTCAAAGAAAAACCTTTAGGTTGGTCAATGTAGACTTCTTCCAATTCACCATTCAGAAATATGGACTTCACATCCATCTGATATACTTTGAATTTCTTAAAAGCTGCATAGGCCAAAAACATTCTTACTACTTCAATTCTTGCTACTGGTGCAAAATTTTCTTCATAGTAAATTCCTTCTAGCTGTGAGTATCCCTTACATACCAATCTTGCTTTGTTTCTTACTACTTCTCCTTGTTCATTCGTCTTGTTTCTGAATACCCATTTAGTTCCAATAACATTCTTGTCTTTAGGTCTAGGGACCAATTCCCATGTCTTTCTCTTTTCAATCTGATCTAATTCTCTCATAGCATTAATCCAATGTTTATCTTCACAAGCTTCACTAGAATATTTAGGTTCAATTTGAGAAATCAAACATAACTATTCTTGTACCTTATTTTGAGTCATAACTCCTCTTTTAATGCTTCCAATAATTTTCTCAAAAGGATGATTTCTTGATAGGCTCTTGTTAGGTGTCACTATCTTAGCTCTTACTTCAGGTGTGGGTTTTTCAATAACTTCACTGTGGCTTTCATTCATCAAATCATTGTCAATCTCATATAATAGTTTAGTAGTTTCAGTGTTAGGCTTAGGATGAGTTCCTTCATAAGATTCATAATCAAGCATTCTTTCCTTAATTTTGAACTTTTCATCAAATTTAACATTTGTGCTCTCAACAATAGTCTTAGTTCTCTTATTGTAACATATATATGCTTTGATTTTCAAAGAATATCCAAGAAAAATACCTTCATCACTTCTAGGATCAAACTTTACAATGTCATCACCTCTCTTTATATAACATTTGCTTCCAAAAATTCTAAAATACTTAACTGAGGGTGCATGTCCAAACCATAATTCATAGGGTCTCTTATCTGTGTTTGCTCTGATTTGTACTCTATTCATTATAGACACTACTATATTCATTACTTCTCTCTAGAATATGTTTGCCAAAGCATTCTCAAATAAAATAGCTCTTGTTGCTTCGGTCATTGATCCATTTCTTCTTTCTGCAATACCATTTTGTTCAGGTGTTCTATGGGCTAAAAAGTGTCTCTCAATGCCATTCACTTCACAAAAGGTTTTAAACTCTCTAGAATTAAATTCTCCACCTCTATCAAATCTCAAACATTTAATCTTCATTCTAGATTCATTCTCAACTTTGTTCTTAATGATCTTAAACTTATCAAATGCTTCAGACTTTTCTTTAAGAAATGCAATCCATATCATTCTTGTAAAATCATCAACAAGAATCATAAAATAGCTTTCTCCATAGAATCCTCTAGTCCTGGTAGGACTGCTCAAGTTTGTATGAAAAATCTCCAACTTTTCTTCAGATGTGAACTTCTTATTAGGAAATGAACTTCTCTTATGCTTAGCCATCACACATTCTTTGCAAATCATGTTAGTAGGCTTCATAATTTTAGGCCAATCCCTTACTGCAAGTGTACTACTCACTTTCAAAATGTTATCAAAATTTATATGACAAAACCTTCTCAGTCATCTCAGTAGGATTCAACTGAAATACATTACCTCTGGTTCAAGATCCAGTTCCAATCAGATTTCCATCTTTATCTTTTATCACACAAGTTTTCTCAGTAAACCAAACCTAATATCCCTTATCAACTAGTTGTCCAACACTCAAAATATTATGTTTCAAACCATCCACAAAGTAAACATCATCAGTATTACTCTTTCCATCAAGAGTAATAGATCCTATACCTTTAATCAAACAAGGTGCATTGTTTCCAACTCTCACGACTCCTCCATCATAACTGTTAAAATTTATCAACTTTTTCATATCTCCAGTCATATGATGTGAACAACCACTATCTATAATCCAATCAGTTTTCTTTTCAACTTGGGAAACTAAGGCTTTTTCTTCCTTAACATCAGTTTCAGGATTCTCTTCTTTAATTGCTACAAATCCTATGTCATAATTATTCTCAGTATCACTTTCACCTAGAGTTCTTTGTATACTAGCTTCAAGATCTTCATCATTAGCATAATAACATTCCGTAGATCTTCTAGGCTTGAAATTGTTTCTGTGCTTCTTAAGTCTCTTAGGACATTTAGATGCAAAATGACCATATTCTTTACAAGTCCAACATTTAAAAATTTTCTTACTGTCTAGTTCTCTCTTCACAAGAAAGGAAATACCTTCTTCAATCTTTCTTTCTTCTTCATTTTTAGATCTTTTGCTACTAGCATAGTCTCCACTCACACTGATGCTTCTTGACAAAGTAGGGCGCATGCTAAGAGCATTGAATGTTGTCTCCATTCTAGGTAAGTCTCCTGATAACCTTAGGTTCATTTCTACTACTTCCAATCTTCCAAGAAGAGTCTCTCTTGTAAATTTCATAGTACAAGGTATAAATTTTTCAATCATCTATGTTGTCTACTTAAATATAGGAGTCAATGTCCTCAAAATTTTCCATATCTCTTCATTCTCTGTCTTTGTTCCTCCACAAGATTTTATCTCTACAACAATTTGTAACATTCTACCAATATAGCTTCTAACATATTCATCTTCCATCATTCTAATATCTTCAAATGCACATATCCAATTATGTAATCTAACTCTCTTTGCATGTTCTTCACCTTCAAAAGTAGAGTGTAAGGCTTTCCAAATTTCATGAGATTTTTTCAAACATTTTACTTGTCTGTACTCATTCTTTGGAAGGGCTATAAAAAGTGCTTCTCTTGCAAGTATGTTACACATGAATAGATATCTCTCATCTCTAGAACATGTCTCAAGATTATCCTCTTCAATGATAGTCTTATCATTCTTTGTAATCAACTAATAACCTAGTCATAAACATAGTAGATGTGTCTTCATCTTCTCTTTCCAGCTGTCAAAATTTACTCCATAAAACTTAGGGCTTTCTTTCCTTAAATTCACCATGGATCTCATTAAGCTATTAAAATTCTCTTTCAAGGATCTCCTTCTCTGATACCAATTGTTAGAAAGTAAATTCCACCAAGATAATTGAGAGGGGGGGGAAGAGGGGGTGAATCAGTTATCAAATAATTATACATTTTATCAACTTCAACAACATTTAACCATGTAAGCAATATAATTACCAACCATAGAAATATATTCATACACAATAACACAATGACACAAGATATGTTGGCTAGGGAACCTCTTGATCAGAGAGTAAACCCAGGTAGGAATGATGCCCATAAAAGATGCACTAATATGAATATTCCTTGTGAAAGGATGGACTCTATTAGGAGTCTTATGAAATACATTTAGTACATATGAATCCCAGTTATGAGATTTTGAATCCCTGTTAAAAGATTCTAACCCTGTCAAAAGTTATGGAAGACAGAAGGACCCACTGCCCAAACAACTTCAATGGAAAGATCACTAAACACACTATCCAACTGACCTTAAGATTATTCAATAGAATAATATGTTACCTTCTTTCTCACTATGCCAAACCACACTCACTACTACATCAAATCTTAATTTCAAATCTTTGTACTTCACATGTCTTCCTTCATAATTTTGCTTTCACAACTGCATTAGTTATTTTCTTCACTTCATGCATACATTTGCATTAAATCATATTAAATCACTTTCTTACTTATATACAACAAGGAAAAACATTCTTTCCTTTACACCACACTCAAATAATTACAAATGAGTCGGCACACAATTACAAAATAAACATTTCCACATGCTCCATCAAAATTACACAAAACTGTCAGTTTCCAAATACAATAATTATCCACTTGTGTGACCTCAAAGTTTGCACTATCATCCACATCACTATCAATGTGTCTATAGCTTCCCTTTAACTTTGCAAAACTAGATTCCATCCTGATTATGAGACATCATCTGATTTCCACAAACCGCTACTCAGGAACACTGCCTGAAAACTGCTTCCACCTTTTAGCTCATAACTTCCATGAAGAAATGAATTACTGTCTACACTCTTAACCATAAACATATAACATATCAAAGAGTATATCCTCAACATCGCATATCTATAACTACAATATCCCACATGCGCTAATCCAAACACTATTTGCTACTTTGTGAGTCTCTAGAAGATCACTCTATTGACATCAATGACAATCATAGTCATGAGAAGATCACTATGTTGACATCAATGACAATCATAGTCATGAATGCAACAAAAACTGCTAGAGAATGACTTCCAAGCGGTCATTCCTAACAAGGTAGATTAGCTAAATGGGTCATGCTCTTAAGTGAATTTGACATTGAATATATTGAAAGAAAAGCTATAAAAGGATAGGTTATTACTAATCAATTGGTGGATGCCCCTATGTTTGATGATACACCAATGCAAATGGAATTCCTAGATTCCTCTATCCTAACTCTTTCTTCTAGAGAATGACAATTGTTCTTTAACGGCTCCTATACACAGAATGGATCCAGAGCAAGCATATTTTTCATAACTCCTCAAGGGTACTTAATACCAAAAGCATTTAGAATAAAGTTCCCTTGCAAAAACAATATTGTTGAATATGAAGCCCTTCTTAATGGTATGAAAATAGCAATTGAGTGGAGAGTGACTAAATTACACATTCATGGAGACTCACAACTTGTTATCAATCAAGTCAATGATGTGTACCAAATGAAAGATGCAAAGCTCATTCCATACAAAATAATGGTAGATGATCTACATAAATATTTCATATCTATCACATTTGAGAAAATTCCTAGATTGGACAACAAGGCTATCGATGCAATGGAAATGCTATCTCCTTTATTACAGTAGCCTGAACATGAACTACGATATGAGTTCCTAGTGGAAGCATTATCTTATCCTGCATATGATTCCCCTGAAACCCACATGATTTTCACTATTGTTGGTCAGGATTCATCCGAATACCAGAACCTTTTCTCCTATATCCAAGACCAAATCATTCCTAATTACTTCAATCGCTATGAGAAATGATACCTTATCTGCAATGTGTCATAGTATGTCATCATTGGTAACGATTTGTACAAACAAGGTCTAGATGGTACACTACTTAGATGTTTAGAATAGGAAGAGTCTCAATGTGCACTAGAGGAAGTCCATGAGGGTATAAGTGGGTCACACTTGAATGATTTAACACTAGCTTGAAAGCTTATTAGGGCTCGGTACTATTGGCCTGAAATGGAGAAAGATGCAATCAAGTTTGCTAAGAACTGTCAAAAGTGCCAAGTACATGGTAACTTAATTCATGCTCCAAGGAGATATCTAATTCCCTTTACTACACAATGGCCTTTTCACGAATGGGCATTTGATCTTATAGGATCCATACATCCTTATTCTTCTAATGGACCTACCCATATTATAACAGCTACAGACTATTTCACAAAATGGGTAGAAGTGGTCCCTCTAACTCAAGCAACCGGTAAGCAAATTTATATGTTCATTTTTAACTACATCATTTGTTGGTATGGTATTCCACACTCTATAGTCACAGATAATGGTGGACAATTCAAGAATAGAGACTTGGATGATCTATGTGCTAAATTCAAGATTACACAACATTGGTTTTCTATCTACTATCCTCAAGGGAATGGACAAGTAGAGGGTTCAAATAAGAATCTATTAAAAATCTTGCACGGAATAGTTAATAAAATAGGAAGAGACTAGCATCTCATGATCAATCCAGCTCTTTGGGCCTATAGAACAAGTAACAGAATTCCCACTGGGGCTATGCCATTCACTTTAGTTTATGGGTCTAAAGTGGTACTGCCTATTGAGGTTGAAATCCCATCACTAAGAATCTGAATGCATGGTCTAGTAACTGACGATGACTACATAGTGTCTAGGTTACAAGAAATTGACCTACTAGATGAGCGCAGACAAGCAGCGTATGATCATCTTAGAGTATATCAAAAAAGAATGTCTAGAGGCTACAACAAGAAAGTCAGATACAGAGAATTTTAGGTTGGCAATCTAGTCTTGAGAGAAAATCCTAAAAATCAATCACATCAAGAATGCAAGGGGAAGTTTGAACCCAACTGGTTGGGTCCCTTTGTAATCACTGCTACTTTTGGCTTTGGAGCCTATCAACTCTCAATGAATGAAGGAGAATAGCTCTGAGAATCAATCAATGTTCTGCATCTGAAGAAATTCTATGCCTAAGGCATTCAGTGTATGGTAAAATGTCCTAAAAAAATTATAAAAATCTGAAAATGTCCTACAAAAAATGAACACCTTGGTGAAAACCTAGCAATGGGCACCTTGATGATTCACAAAAAAAATAAAAAATATCAAAACTACAAAAAAATTGGAAAAGATAAAAATGCAAAAAAATGAGAAAAAGAAAAAGTGCCTTGGTGAAAACCTAGAAATAGGCGCCTTGGTAGCAAAAATAGAATCTCCACCAAGATGGTGAAAACCTAGAAAATGGGTGCCACTTGTTCAAAAAAGCTTCATCTATTAGCGCAATCTTGGTCTTTCCCAGCTTTCAGTCTTGCTTTAGCTTGTACATATCTCCTGGTTTGTTTTCGCATTCCTATTTTCAATAAGTTGGTCTGTACCCCAATTGGCTCAAGCATCTGTATCCTATTAATGTTTTAAACTTGGGGGCATTCAATGTCATATCCTATGGTATCTAGTATAATTTAGATGTGTCATATCTAGTCAGAATCCTTTTAAGTTTCATCTGAGTCAATCAGTCAGTCTCCTCTCCAACAAAGGATTTTGTAGCTACAACAGCGCAATCAAACATCAACACAAATAGAAAATAATCTGTGATTTTTACATGCTTTTATCTCCTTGTATGCTTACTAATTCGCATTGAGATTTTTTCATATTGTGTCCCTTCGAGCTCTTCGATGATGTCCTTTACAGGATTTAGAGAGTGATGACTAGGGGCATAATCTTTTCTTTGTCTTTTGCTTGTATGTGAAAATCTAACAACTTTGGAAATTATGGATTGAAATGGTGTCTATCTGTAAGAGCCTCTATCTTGAATTGGATGGCTATGAGTACCTCGACCATTGATACCTGGAAAATTCAAGGAAGTTTGATCTAACTATTGTCTTTTTGAGTGAGTTCTTTCTCCTACTATGAAACATGATCTTACCTAAGGAGGTGAATGATAAAGGGTCACTATGGGTAATTCACGTTGGATTTAGAATGATCTCTTGACTATTTGATGTGTTTGTAATGCGAGGCATATTTTGGTCATCATGATGTTTATGTTTTGATGCTTATACAAATTACTATATCAAAATGGACATGATATTCAGGTCATCTTGGTATTTATGCCTTGGTGCTTATATCTAATCCCACATTCCGAAAACAAAATCAATATTCATATGTCCATGGTTGTCTAGCCAGTGGGCATTGTATTGATTCTTGAGCATACAAATCGATATTCATATGTCTATGGTTTCATAACTAGTGGGCATTGTATTGATTTATCTAATTATCTAAAAAATTCAAGGATGAAAAATGATCGACACATGATCATTGACTAGGTCCTAGGTCTTAGGTTGCATTTCATTCTGTATGTCTCTTTGCATTTTACATGTTTGCATGATCTCACAATGGTTGAATAAACTTCAATGCTTAAATGATTCTTTAATCGCATCTTCAAATCTAACAAGAGTTGAAACCTAATATGAAGGTCTCTTCACAGAACCACAAGTAGTTACCATCCTGGGTTAAACATCCTTTTTGACATAAGACTAAGTACTTGTCTTCATCAATACCTAAAAAACATATCATGTGTATCATTGCATTTACATCACATATCATAATCATTCCATATGTTGCATTACATTACATCCATGTGCATAATCAAAATCATACATACATCTTTTCATAATCAATTACATTTGTATAACATTCATACATATGATATAAATCATTGCATTGCATAAATCCATACATACATTCTACACCACTCATAGCATAAACATCACATCATATCATCATAAATCAAAACATGACAAGTACAAATGACATCATAACCAAAATCTTGATCTCATATATATATCATATAACTCAGAACTAGATGTCGGTGTGTGCTTCTGGATTTGATTGTGTATATTTTTAAGCATCAATGTTTCAGATCACCCTCCGTGATCCATCATCAGGATAAGAAAGTGTAAGAATGTAAAGATAAAGTTGCAGACTAGGCTAGTCTTAAGATAAAGTTGTAGACCAGGTTTTTTCTCTCCTTATATATCTTGAGACTAGCCTAGTCTAGAGCTTTATCTTTACATTCTTACACTTTATTATCCTGATGATGGATCATAGAGGGTGATCTGAAATGTTGATGCTTAAAAATATACACAATCAAATCTAGAAGCACACACCAACATTTGAAATGGATTGTGGAAATCTGATACTTTTAACTCAAAACTAGTTAATGGTGCACTACTAGCACAGTGTACAAAAGAATGAGCTCATGTGAGCTATCAAAATTTAGAACAGTATATCTATGGAAAAAAGGAGAAGAAAAAATCAAAAACATATCACGACAGATGACCTATCTACTAGATCCTCTACTCGAAATGCCCTGCCTCCCTTTGATGCTATCATATACTCTGAATAAGTAGGAACCCTATGAGAAACAAGAACAACAACATAATAAGAAGATGAATAGTATGTAGCTCAAGAGGTCTGATGGGTCACCTCTATCTATAATCTCCTGTACTCATCTTGGAGCTCGGCACACTATCTGTCAACCTCTAGAAATCGTTCCTCCTAGTGAGCACTCTATACCTTTAGGTCCCTGACTGATAATCTGAGCCATCTAACGACCTCCTGTGGAGTCTGTGGTACACTAGGATCAACATCAACTATAGGCATCTCAGTATCTATGGTTGGCTGCTCGGTAGTATCTTCTCTCTAAGCCTTATGGCATCTAACCTCAACACTAAGATCAAAACTGGTATCACCCTATAAAGGATCCAGGCTGACACCTACATCCTTCTCTACACCAAGTACATCATTTGTTGTGCCTACACTGCCTAAAGTGCCACTCTCTCCTCTAGTCAATCTCCTATGCCCTGAAGAACTAGTAGGATGTGGTGGTGGTCTCATGTGCCCTGATGGTCTCATATGTCCATATGGTCTCTACTGTGGTATCAAAACTGCTCTCGATCATGAAGGTGTAGGCTGGGGCATCTGTACCTATGTACATCTCTTTCCTTGACCTATCAGAGCACCGGTAATATCCATCACCTCCTCCATGGAAGGTATAAGCTCTGTCAGATCTAAAAACCTATAAATGGGATGCTCTACAAGCCATGTAATGAAACCATCTGTAACCATAGCATCTAAAATATCTACTCGGTAATCCCAATCCCTACCAACAATACCATTGTACTCCTATGTACAATGAGCATATGACAACCGAGGGCCCCATCCTAATTTGAGCTCTCTCAAAATCTCTACATAAGCAGCATGCTCCTATGGTGCATCCTAAATGATTTTGTACTGTCTCCATACTCTAGTAATCAGTAAGTGCTCAATAATTGATGTGGATCACCCAATCAATACATGGCTCTGACAAAAGTAACTAAACTGCTCCCTCGCAGTAGGTCAGGCCTCTATCAACAAGTATGGTCTCCATAATAAAAAATTGATATCATCAAGGCACTGCCTCTAGTACTCTATGTGGCCCATGCGAACCTATGTAACATATCTAGAGTAAACATATATCACAGGCTCCTACTCCTGGTGCTATGTCTGATACACTGGTCTCAATACTGGGATATGCTCCCATGCCCATATCTGCAATACTAAAGCACTAGAAGAAAATGACTTGCTCTCCTGATACATGATCTCATGTATCTCAGAGAACATATGTGCTAATAGGCACTGACCCCAAGCTAACTCAGAAGGAGTCACCATCCATCGTGCCACCATCAGGGCCCAACCCATCAATAGACCATTCTGTTGATGGTCAGACATGCTAATACCTCCTATTATGTCTACTATGATACACTCTAATCTATGGGACTGCCCATAGCACTACACTAAAGTCTCCCATGATATAGATCCTATGAGTTGGGTGTCATCTCTGAATAATCTATGAAAAGTGTGCAGACCTGAGTGCCCTGAACTCATGTAATCAAGATGAGGACCATGGAATGGAATGCGCACAATCCTATACACATCCTTATGTGTGATAGTAATCTCTCTAGTCAGTAAGTGAAATGTCTATCTTTGAATGAAAATGCTCTATAAGTGTAGTCAACAATCCATGGTTGACCCTAATCTTGGGCAACTAAATCAAATACTCAAACCCACAGGCAGTGAGATGTACCCTCATAGGGTCAGGAAACGAAACACAAAGTCTCTGGATCATAGGATGAGAGATGCGTACATGAACATCAAGATAAGTGACCTACACAACATAGAAATAGGGAACCCTATCAGTAATTTGGTTGAAAAATAGGCTATAAGTACAAACATTGGAAAGTTCACTATCTCAGAAGGGGCATTAAATGCTCAGCAATCAGTCTAAGAAATTAGAAAGTCAAGATTTTTGATCTAAACATGTGTTTTTGGCTCACTATTTCCCATATGACAATTTAGACTAGCACCAAAACTCGTACAAGTTTTAGCAAGGTATCATACGACAAAGAATAGTGATATGACTTTTTAAGACTTCTTGTATGATAGAGGAGGGACCTGATGAAATGTCGTACGACTCTTGGGTCCCTCTCATACTAGTTTCGGGGGGTTCTCAAATGACAAATGAAAGGTAATTAGAAATTTTTACAAGTCACAAAGGACAGTCATACAAGCTTTCATGCATGTGAGAATTCAAAATTGAAAACGTATGAAAAATAACCAAAAAATGCTACAAACTTGCAAAAATTGAATTTTCAAAGAGGCACAGAGGTCCACTTACCGGGTGTCCATACTGACAAGGTCTCTGATACCACCGGCTATGCTCAAATCAATGGGAAGAGATAGGTACTTTCTCTTCTGCCATTTTCTCAATCAAAGGGCTCCACAAGGTTTCAAAAGTCAAATGGAATAATGAATTGAAAATGACCCTTTTGGCCTTTATATAGCTTTTGACCTAATTTTCTAAAGTGCTCTATTTTTCATGAAAATTGCAGCCCTGGCTAATTTCAATGTTTTGAACTCATTTTCGGGATAAAAATTGAAATCTGAGACTATTTACTATGTCAAAATTGTGATTTAAAATTTTTAGACCTGGGATGGGTGACTGCTTTCATAATCAACCTTCAATCTTCATAGATATCCAGAATTCAACTTAACTGATTATCTAACATCAAACAATCAAAATTTCAACTTGGTCACCCATGGTCAACTCATGGTCAAAATTCATCTTTAGAACCTCCAAACAATGCAAAATGCATTCTCGAACGTGTATAACCAATTTTCAAATCAATTAACATGCTTCTAAACCATTCAACACTGACTTTTCTTGTCAGATTTCAATTTTAATCTTGAAGGGGGCATGGTATTGCACATCATTCAAGTCTGTAAACCTAATTCTATCTATCAAATCTTTCTTCAGTAATCAAGACAACAACCACGTCTAGTTGTTGATTCATCTAAAAGACCTCGTCCCTTGGGGAAAATCTATCATCACTTGGGGCATATCAGATTCATCGAGATCCATATCAATCTGGTATTCTCTTAATCTTGTAAACTGTATCAACTTTGTAACCATCAGTTCATTAGTGTTATTTCCTTGGTTCTTCGTAACTGAAGGGTTCAAATGTGATACCACTATGATTCTTTTGGATGATCAGGTCTGGAATCAGTCACTCAGTTCTTTATAATCATAAGGTTCAGAATCAAGCATTTTGACAATTTTTTGTAATCATCAGTTCATCATTGCTGTAGTTAACATTATCTTTGGTCATTCAGGACCTAACATCTTCAAATATTTCAATCAGTTTCTGTCTCAGAATCGGTTCATCTTTCAAATCAATCTCAAATATCTTTATCATACACAGACTAATCTTTGAACCACTACGCTTCACATAGTGATTGAAAGAGGGGAAAAATGTAATACCCCAAAAATGGGCTATAGGTTCATTGACCTCCTACATCCTCAAATTGAATGAAATTGACATCAAAGTCCTAACCTAATGCACATCTGAACATCATCAAATCCTAATTGATTATCCTAAATTCTGCGTCAGGGAATATTCCTAGAAATATTCCTATTTATCATAATTATCTTTAATTTAATGATTATTTGGTGATAAATCTAATTTATCTTAAAGTTTGATTAATTTAATACTCTGAATATTTAATTAATTAGATTTAATACTACTACTTAATTATTTAATTAAATTTAATTAAATTTATTCCTAAATTGTACTATTTAATTCCGACAATAAATCAAAAATCTTATGACTAATTGATTAAATTATTATTTAATTAATTAATGTCAATTATCAACTTTAATAATATAGTTTTCGAATAAAAGTTTGAATTAATAATTGATTAACCCATAAATTAGTTATTCTTAAATTTAAAATCAGTTAAGTTGAGAATAAATCACTTTATTTATTTAATTAATTTATAATTAATTATTGGCAAGTGATGATTTGGAGTACTGGAAATCCTCTAAGGGTTGTCATTTATGGCAACACTTATGATGAGTATGATCACGTGTTGTGGAGATTGCCACTGGATTCACAGTCATGAAAATGACTAAGTCCAGAATAAGGAAAATAGGGTACAGTGCCACAATTTTGGATAGCGATGGAGACATACATGGTATTATGGCTTGTGAAGTTAACTGGAGGTATTCTGGTAAATGTAAATGCTTCAGTTAAGATTGCATAAGTTTTGGATAGATGGTGTATGAGATATAGTGTTTGGAAGGTATGCGAAGATAGTAAAATAGTATATCAGGGTATATGAACAGTCGCGATGATTAAGGAAAGCATAATGGATATGATAATGTGTGAAGTCATGTGAATAAAGTATAGTGCCGACTCTTTAGTTATATAAGAGCATTGAATCCATATATTTTATTTACACAAGTTTTTTCTATGTTAAGTATGACTTTTGTGGAGCCAACTGGAAGGCTAATTTTGTATAAGTACAAACTACTCTTGTGAAAGAAGGTGTGATTGATGTTGACAAGATTGTGAAAGAGATAGAAAAAGTCAGATGCAAGATTAGTAGAAGGCAGAGCTATAACTAGAACTATCTAAGCAAGATAAGTGCTTGTATTGTTCCCTTTTGTGAACTATTTCTAAGACAATATTTATTGTAAGAGTAGTGTGCTCACCACCTTTAATCAGGTGTTTTGTATGCCCCTAATAGGGTTTTTTTAATCCTCTAGCAAGAAAATGTACTATGTAACAATCAGCTCCTAACAGGGCTAGATCTCTTAATAGGGACATTATACTTTAGTGTATATTTGCGGGTACCATCCCCACTAGGGTTTTCCCTTTAATCAGGGTTTCCTCGAGAAAAAATCATGGTGTCATGAGTAATGTGTTATGCTTATATGTTCTTTTCATTTCAACATTACTTTGGATTATTTATAATTGTTTAAAGTTGAAAGCAAAGTTTTGTAATACTGATTCACCCCCCCTCTCAATATTACTCAATCCTAACATTAATTGTGCACATTCAAAGAGTAGTTAAACATTGAATCAGAAAATGAATTCAATTCGTTAAAAATTTGAACTCAAATCTCTTTTGAGTTAAAAGCTGATCTCAACTTTTGATTCGAGTTAAAAAGTTGTTCTTGCATGATTTTGCATGATTATGTGAGTTGATCCAATTTTGTTTCCTTGTTGACTCAAAAATCAACCTGAGCTCATCAAGAGTGATTTATGACTTTTCTCATGCACCCTCAAAGCCTTTGATTTCTATAAAATCAAGGCTTCATCTCTTCTAAAAGGATCCATGAAATTGCATCTTCACACTGGCAAATTTGTGACCGAAGAATCCATCTTTTGTGAATCCAAGCTATTGTGAGATTTTCATTTGTTTTGAGAATTCATATCATTTAGCATATCATTTTTAGATCAATTTAATATCATATCAATTTCATCTAGATTAGTTTCATATCTAGTTTCTTTCATCTTATTGCATAAAAAATACAAAAATATAGATTAATCTACATTCATTTCATATTCATATTCTGCATTCAAATCCTTCATTTAGGTGTTGCATTGTTAATGATCTCGGTCTAATCTAAGAATATCATACTCGCATCTCCTAGAACATAGTAAATCACCTGGTTAGCTTAGTTTCCATTTCATTGCACAATTTCAATTTTTTCTAACCTCTAATGTTTTACTAAAGTGTTGTGTCTATAGCTAGGTACAATTTTCACACACATAGTTGGCACTGATGTTGGTACATTTATGGATATGTTATTGCATCCAGATGGTTTAGGTTCTACATCACTCCCTTGATAGCTAGTGTCACCCCTACACTCCTCATTGCTAGAGAGGTTTGGGACTGAAGGTGGTGTGGGTGATTCAATTTCAGTTGATGATATGATAGTGCAGTGTGCTGATGATCCTCCTGCTCCTGAGAGCCACGTACATATAAAAATTTCCTTTCTTTCTTCTTAGGAGTTTTAGTGAATAATTAATTGTAGACATGTATATTGATGTTTTTTCAATGTATAATATTTTGTAGGCATACTTAGCAGAGAACATTACCTTTAGTGTGGGCTCAGATCATCTTCATATGAGAGATCCATTTGACATGACACCTACTAGTGGTCAGGTAAGCTTTAGATATATGTATGTTTAAGCATGCATGTGTACACATGTATTTATATATTGCAAGTACTTTACATAATATATATACTATGCACATGTATATATAACCAACTATTGTACTAAATTTGCAGGGGTTAGATGCTTCTTTATAGCCAAAGGATACTTTTCATAGGAGAGATTCAGTAGACGTGACACCTAGTAGTGGTTAGGTAAGTTTTAAAAATATGTAAGTTTAAACATGCATTTATAATATTTTAATTATTATTATATATACATGCATTTATATTCGCAGAGATTAGTTGTTGTCTCACAACTAGAGGATGCTTGTGGCAGTCACTCAGAGGGTCGCTCTCTTTGCATACGCCTAGATGACTCCCTAGTTTAAGACATGTTGCACATATCTTTTATTTGAGACTCATTATATATGTCATTAGTATATGTTTGATATTTTCAGTTTGTGATTCAAGACATATATTTGGTTAGAGACATATATATTTGATTAGATACATATATTTTATTTGAGACGTATATTTGATTAGAGACATGTGATTCGAGACATATATTTGATTAGAGATCTGTATATTTGATTATATGATATGATTTTCTTTTATTTTATTTAATTAGATGATTTTATTTGATGATATATGATTTGATTGGATGATTTGATTAGATGGTTTTATTTGATTAGATGATATGATATGATTTTATTTTATTTGATGATATATGATTTGATTAGATGATATGATATGATTATATATGATAAGTAATCTAACTAATTTCATCATTTTTTATTGTCTTAAGGGGGTCTTTAACTAATAAGAAATCTTAAGGGGAGGTCTTAAGGGGATCTAGAATTAATATCATAAAAAAATAACTAGTTAATACATGTAACTAATGGACAATAACTATTCTAACTAATTCTAGAACTAACACATGTCATAAGTAATCTAACTAATTTCATCCTTTTTTAGTGTCTTAAGGGGATCTTTAACTAATAAATAGTCTTAAGGGGAGGTCTTAAGGGGATCTAGAATTAAAATCATAAAAAATAAGTAGTTAATACATGCAACTAATAGACAATAACTATTCTAACTAATTCTAGAACTAACACATGTTGTAAGTAATCTAACTAATTTCATCATTTCTTAGTGTCTTAAGGGGATCTAGAAATCTTAAGCATCATAACAAGTATCCTAAAAATCATTGAATAATCAAAGAATACATATAAAATTCTATATATTAAAACCATTGAACCATCAAATAGGTCCATCATATGTTTAAATATATAAATAAAGTATTATGAAATTTAATCTAGAGATATCAAGTAGGTCCTAACACAAGAAATAGGTATACATATTATAATTTTTAGACCAACTCAAGTGGTTCAGACCTTTCATGGAGAACATGCAATATTCTCTCATGATCCTCACTATCTAGTCTCCACTTACGACGTCCACGTTGAGATTTAACTGTATGGAGACAAATGGATGTGGCAACTACTAGGTGACTATATTGAAACACCTTATTGTCTAGTTCGTAATCAAAAAAGTGAATACCATGTTGAATTGCTTTGATTTTGTTAAAATATGTTCCCTCTAAAACAATTGAACCTACGGGTCACAAATTTTAACAATATATAAATTTAAACAAACTCAATTTGAAATTTGTTAAAAGGTTGAAATTTAAAATTTACAAATTGAGTTCAATATATTGATGTAAACTATGTACAAACCTATGGAGAACAAAATTCCATCGCTTTATTCATGTTCAAGTAAATTCATCCTCTCTGCAGTACAATGCAGTAAATAATAACCAAATCCTACATTTCCATGCTCAGCAATCACTCCAAAGACATCTCCTACATAGTAAATTTATATATACATGTGTAAGATCTTACATTTTACTTAGTTCAATCTATAGATCTATCTATCTATCTATCTATCTATACATATAGCTGAATGTACCCTATAATGTGAAATATATATACTTACCAATTTTGACCAATCCCGAGATATGATTGTAATCAGTATAAATCAAAGGGACATCATCAAATTTTTCATCTTCATCTCTACCAAATGTATCAGTAAAAACTAGTGGCACTAGATTCCACGCACCTACATATCCATAGTCTTGATTGATACATTCCTCATAATTGTCAGCAATGCAATGACAACAAAAGAATGAGTAGTCCCTAGTGTTCAACATCCAATTGCGATAATTCGTACTCATAATTGAATGCAAAGATCACATCTTTTCTATCCTATTGCAACCAGGCATAATTTTTTCTATCCACACCTGAACAAATGCATATATTATACATTCTATAAATATAATTTGAATAAAAAATATCATAAAAATTTTAAGCACTTTCAAATAATTTAAAAATATGTGCATACCTTTTATCTCCCAAAATTTTCTATATGGCACCACCTGAGTCAATCCTGATGACATGTCATTCTCATTTGGTGCAAAATGTGTCTTGCACCATTCAACCACATCATGTGCATTTTTTATATGCACTCCCTTATAATTCATTTGATACTTTCGTATAGTATGTTTGATGCAAGCTCTGACACCATCATGTTCACCTTTTCCATGTCCACTCTCAAAGAAACTCCAAACATGTGGTATGTTTTCATTACAATGACATCTACATAGTGCATAAAATGGTCTCGATGATTTGAATTGTGCATCACATCCATCTGACGAAACATAATTTTTATCAATTTTTATACCTCTTTCTTTCAAATTTGCAAAAAAAATCTTGAAGTAGTGTTCTACATAATGAATGTTATGCTCTCTATCACCACTTATATAAAAATGATATTCCTTCTTGATGACCCATGCTTCAAATGTTCTCTGAATACCATCCAAATCTAATTGTGTGTGTCAATAACACACATGTACCATAATAGTAATTTGCTCTGAAAAATAATATTCTGATTGAATTTCCTTTTGATGAACAAAAGAATAATTTTCTACAAAATCAACAACTGATAGAATAGTTCCAAGTGGCAAATTGTCTCTCAGTGTTTGGAATTGTTGTGCTTGCCACTTTGCAAAAAATGCATGATGAATGTAGGGTTGAATCAATTTTTTAAATTTTTCCATAAATGCTCCAACATTTATCTCCTCTTCAACATATTCTAACCTTTTGGATTCTTTCCCAAATTTTGTTTCATTCTTTACATTTTTGTAACTCTTGCAATTTACCATCTTTGTTACATCAATATTTTCATTTTTCAAAGGAAAAAAAGACAAATCAGCACATGTTTGACATATTGCTTTTATGCAGTTTATTTGTCCAGCTACATCATCACTTTTGTCACATAAAATGGATGAGATAAACTCACTTCATCTAGTAGGAGGAGCATTTTCAAAACCATAAGTGTCTTCTACAAACTTTCAAAAAACCTGATAGTGGAGATCAAATTCAATATGATAACGAAAACAACAAGTTTCAAACACTTTGTTTGTCTTGATATTATATGCCTTCAATCTTCCAAAAAATGTTTTCCCAATCTTTATATTAGCATTAGAACTACAAAATGACACATACATTTCATGTCATGTTGTGTCCAACCAATGTTTTGTATGGTATTCATATTGATTAGCTGAAATTCTATGTCTGATAACATCTCTAGTGTTTGATGAAGGACATGTATTATCATTCCAAAATGATGTGACCAATTTTTTTATTCCTTCATCAATCCTATCAGAATGAGGAGCTCTACACATGATTGCCCAATTTCCTTCCAAGGTGCTATCATCCAAAAGTATTCTCCTATTAACATATCATGATATTGTTTTCCTATTAAAACCAAACTGAGATGAAACTGAAGATATCTGTCTTTTTCATCCCATAGTGTTACCTACAATGGATCTCAACATAACTTTTCTTGTAATGGTCTTATCTTTAGTTTGAGATCACTTCCCTAATTGGTTCAAACCTTTTCTAAGATTTTCAATCATATTAGTTTGCATGTCAACAATTTTTCTCTTCTTTGATGATGTGTCTATACCCAATAATTTTAATGCCCCTTACAACTTTTTGTTTATAAGTACAACAGAAAGCAATTGAGTTTGTTCAACTGTTTCAAAATTATCAAATTTACCCAATATTTCTCTTGTTATCATATTCATTGATCTCTTCTTAGCAAGACTTAAGGGTTGAACATCAGCAAGTGATCTCAAATTCTCCACATCCATTGTAAGTAAATGATCTAATTTTCTATAATTAATATTTCTCTTTACAATTTGAGCTAAATTTAAAAGTTCATCCATACCAGTAGGAGCATGTGATCTTGACACATCTCCAACATCAATTGTTTGAGCTTCCGTAGGGAGTGATCCTGACCCTTCTTCAATGTGCAATTCTTTGAGTTGACTTGACCCTCCTACTTCAGCTTGTCTTTTATCTTCTTTAGTTTTATGATAATATGTCAATGTAGCTTCACAATTTCTTTGTTCAGTACTGGGTGACCTTTTTCTAGAAGATTTACTATGTCTTCCCTTCTTATTCCCCATTTGTTCAAGGTCCAAAAAATGTCTTTCACAAGATCATCTATAAAATTCTCTTCTTCAAAAAATACTTTAATCTAATAATTCTCCTCTCCAAAAGCATGTCTTTGAAAAAATAGAAATAGAAATGCTCCTCCAAAAAATGCCTTCAATAATAGAAAATGTGAATTTATTAATTGAAATTTGGTATAAAATAGAAACAAAATGTTTTAGTTTTATACCATGATAAAAAAATTTTGAAAATAAAATCACTTGCTGACTTTGCGCGAAGTTTATACTTCACACAAAGTTCCAAGGCAAAAAATCTAGTAGAGTGTTTTTTGCTAGAATTTTCATTCAAGGGCCTTCATGTGAAGGGTCTTTGCATGAAGCTCCTCAAGGGCCTTTGTGTGAAGGGGCTCTTCATACGAAGACCCCAAAAATAAAAATTTCCCCTCAAAAAATAAGGAACTTGAAAAAAATGGTCTTTCGAGGCCTAGAACAAGGACCAAATGGCATGGTTTTTTCAAACATGTGATGTCAAACGATGCTATTTAGAACAAGCTTTATAACGAATATAATTTTAATACATATTGAGTTCATTATCACTTTTAAATATTAATTTAACTAAACATAGCTTGTTTGGTCATTCGACAACCTGTCTCTTCAAGACTTTGAGAAAAATAGTAAATTATTAAAAAAAATTATAGAAAATATGTAGGAAAATTTTATTTGTGTTACCTTTCTATGAAAAAAATAAAAAAAGAATTTCGATATACAAAGATCAAGTTAGAGCGATCCAAGTGACCTTATGTCTAAATTACAGTTACTGTCACTTTAGAATTTAATAAACTATGAAATATTGACCCAAAATGAATAAAACCAATTACATCCTTTAGATATTGAAGTTACGAATATAATCTCAAAATAATTACATCGTTATCAAATTTTTTTAAAAAGTTATGCTGATCCAAGTGATAGTAACTCCTTAAAAACATAGTTTTTTCACGCAAAATAATTTTTGAAGGAGAAGGAAAAATGAATTTAAATGATTTGTTTATATAAAAAAAAAAATTTAGAAACTTGAAAGAAAATTCTAAAAGACTCTAGTTTACATCATCTTCAAATTCCTAATAGTTTTGCAGAAACAGGTGTTTGAAAGTGAAGTTTTTTCTCAGAATGTTGATCTTTGTGTCAAAGTTGGCCAAAAAGTGGGACTCACTATTGTGGGACCACCTAGTTGTCATTTTGACAACCGGTGAGAATATCTCATTAAAATATATCCCCTTTTCTTGATCAAACCCCTTTACTACCAATCTAGCCTTGAAGCATTTTCTACCTTCATCTTCTTCTTTTAACTGATATACCCACTTGTTCCTAAGTGGTCTTCGATCTGGCAGAAGAGAGACCAAGTCCCAAATTGTATTTTTAAGTAGAGAGTCCATCTCCTCATGTATCGTTGTTTTTCATTTATCACTATTGACATCTTTGAGAGCAGCTTTAAATGTGGAAGGTTCTGAAAATTCTGAGACAAGAATAGAAGGCTTTACTTCTTCAATGAACAATAACTCATAATCAAAGTATTTAGCTAGCATTTTCTTTTGTTTGGTGGATCTTCTTAATTGAGGTTCTATACCTTCTGTTTGATCTTGAACTAGCTCAAATGGCAAGCTAGCCATTGTAGCTCTTGAATGTTTAATTCCCTATTGAATTTTTTGCCTCTTTGTTTCATTATACTCATTACTCCCCAGATTCTATGAATGTCCTCCAAAATTATCTGTTCTCTATCCAAGATTCTTTGCAATCTTAGAGGATGCAAGTTTGTGGTGTCTTGGATTCAAATGGCAGGCTTCTTGAGGCTTTGTATCCTACTGAGATATTTCTCACGTGGGATCCCTGAGTCTTCCATGAGTATTTAGTCTATCATGGAGTTGTTGGGGACTGTCATGAGACTGCTGAGGATTGTCCTGAATGTCTTCCCTACTGGCAGAGTCAAGATCATGTGGGATCCCAAACATAGTATCTCCATGTTTTGTTTTATTATACTTCTCCCTATCATCAGTGTTCTCTTTGGAGCCATGAGTGTTCTCCCTATTAGCAGATTTCTGCCTTGCATGACTGTCATGAATAGCTTCATAGCTATTGTGAGGTAGCTGAAGATTTCCTTGAATCAGTTGAAGTCTTCCGTGAATGTGCTCCTTTCCATGAGTAACTTTCCTATCATGACTATTGTGATTGATCTCCCTAACGTGGCTCGTCTCTTTAGAGCCATGAGTGTGCTCCCTACTAGAAGAGTCAGGTGTGTGTGGAGCTTTCTCTTTGCTGTGACTTTGGTGAGGTGTGTTGAGATTGCTATGTACTGACTGTTCATAACTATGGTGAGTAGGGGATGAGTCTTCATCCATGTGATTAGTTTTCTCCATACCGTGATTAGGAGAATAAACTTTGGTGGAATCAAAGCCATGTGGGGAGGAAGTTTGATTTCCACTATAGGGATTCCAGTCATGAAAATTTTCATTCGCCAAGCTTCCTGATGTTGAACTTCATGACATATAAGGCATAGTGCGTAGAACATAGATGGGATAATTTTATGTAGGATTAATATGTGAGTAGATGGGAGAATTTTATTTCCATTATTCATCATGTCAAATAGGGGAATGTATTCTCTGATAGGAGTTTCATCTTTAGAATGAGGAAATATCTTCTCATTAAAGACTGCATCTTTTCTCCTTATCATTTTCTTATCAAATAAACTACAAAGTCTGAAGCCAAACTGTTCTTCCCCATATCCAATGAATATGCAAGGTTGTGATTTAGGATCCAATTTTCTTCGCTTCTCCTTAGGGACATGTACAAAAGCCTGATAGCCAAAGGCTTTAAGATGAGAGTATGAAACTCTTCTTCCTTTCCATTCCTCTTCTAGAATTTTGAAGTTCAACCTTGATGAAGGACTTTGATTTATCAAATAGACCACTATATTGCATGCTTCAGCCCCAAACTCTTTTCCAAAACCCACTTTGGAAAGAATACATCGACCTTTCTCAAGTATTGTTCTATTAAGCCTTTCCGTTGCCCCATTTTCTTGAGGGGTGTAGGGGACAACTTTTACCCTATGAATACCATTGTCTGCACAATAATTATCAAACTCCAATGAACAAAACTGCCCTCCATTATCTGTTTTCAAGCATTTAATCTTGTGGCCTTTTTGGTTTTCAACAAGAGCTTTGAAAAATTTAAATTTAGAAAAAAATTCTAATTTATTTTCCATCATGTATATCTAAACTTTCCTAGTAAGATCATCAAGGAAAGTAACAAAATATTTAGTACCTCATAAGGATCTTACCTCGGTAGGACCAAAGACATCTGAGTGCACAAGTTCCAATTGTTTTTCCTTCATTTCATGCCCATCTTTCAAGAATTTGGCCCGCTTTTTCTTTTCGTAGAGACAATGTTCACAAAACTCCAAGTTTGCTGATTGGAGACCTGGTAGTTGATCCCTTTTGAGCATTACCTCTAGTCCTTTCTTTCTCATATGGCCTAATCTGTGATGCCAAAGTGCCGCATCACTACCTACAACTATCATAGTAGCTCCCACCTTATTGATTGGTTTCACAATATAGAGGCTACCGGTCTTCTGTCCTTTTGCAATACCCATTGAACCTTTGACTATTTTCCATGTATCCGTGAGTTTTCTTTTAAATGCTTGGATATATAATTGGTTGACTAAGATTAGATTCCTCTTTAATTGAGGAAAGTGTCTAACATCCTTGAGTATTAATGTGGCTCCACCTTCTAGATGTAAGACAACATCACCTTTCCCAATGATTTTACATGCTTTGTTGTCACCCAAATATACTTCTCCAAATTTGCCTTCTTGATAATTAGTAAAGTGATCTCTACATGAAGTGGCATGGAAGGAGGCTCCAGAATCTATCACCCAAGAATTTGATTTTGAGTCACATGTAGAATGAATTAGAGAAGCTCCATCTACCTCATAGGCTGTATTAGCTTCACTATTCCTCAATTTTTCTTGTGCTTTCTTGTAAGACCTGCAATTTCATTTTGAGTGGCCAGGTTTGCCACAAAACCAACACTCTATATTTCTACCTCTTGACTTTGATCGATTGGGTGATCTTGATTTTCTTTGATTGTAATAATTATTATTATTACTTATATGATGGCTTCTTCCCCTTCTTTCAGTGCTGACCATGGTAGGAGTATCACCAAATAGGGTGTCTTTGTTACTTCTTCTCATATCTTCACTAAGTAAAGTACCAACTACTTGATCATAGATGAGCTTCTTCTTTGTGGAATTTGAAGTGCTAACAGTTGTAACTATGGGTAAAGAACATAACAAGATGATGGCTTTGGCTTCATCATCTTGTGCCATACCAACTGAGGTTGCTTGACATAATAAAGTGTTCAAATCATTTACATGATTTGACATCACAGTCCCTTCCTTCATTTTCAGCTTGTAGAGTTTCTTCATAATGAAGATTTTATTTGCAGCCAATGCTGTCTCATACATGCTCTAAAGTTTTTCCCAGACTTCTTTTGTTGTCTTTTTGTTGAAGACATTGAACAAGACATTTTGAGACAATGAAAGAAAGATTGATGTCATTGCTTTATCATCAATCTTTTTCCAATCTTCGTTCAACATCGTTGTTGGTTTTCTGGATTTTCCATCGATTGCAATTGCAAAAGATTTCTTGATTATAAAGGAATGCATCTTCACTTTCCACAGATAGAAGTTCTTGCCTATGAATTTCTCTACTTTCATATCCTCCATCTTTCTGAAAATTCAACCTAGATTTCCAATCTGCACAACCTGTGCTCTGATACTAATTGAAAGGGATTCAAAAGCAAGAAATAAATAGCAGACATATAATGTAAATTAACAAATACACAACACTAGATTTATCCTGGTTCACCACAAATTGTGGCTACATCGAGACTGTAGAGTATTGTATTAATTCAATAGATTGTTTACAAATGAGTAGCAACAACATATATAAAGGCTCCAAGATTATTACATAATGAAGAGTCTTCAAATTGAAGAGACATAATAAAAGGGAGAATAAACCATTATGATTGTTGGCCTTCACATCTCAACAAATATGACAGAATACAAATCTCAATTGAAAAACCTTTAAATCTTTGAGATTATATCGGACACAAACAAAGACTTACGAACACCGCATGCTTTATTTTGGTCTATAAACACATATGCTAGATTTAATTAAGGAACACAAAACTGTGTTTTGGTTTTTGAAAAAAAGAGACATGAAGTCACCAATTTAAGTATCATAAATAAGTATTCCTTTTCAAAATGATTTAAACCATAGACTTTTGTAAATATCATTGTGTGCCTACGATTTTATAGTAAAATTTCCCAAGGGCATAACTAGGAAATTTCTAATTTAATGTGAAAATATCTTTATTTGTGTTGTCTGTGACTTGTATTAATTCTACTTGTACTTTGGGTACTTAAACTATTGATTTAAACCATTAAATGTTGTTTCCACACTTTTATGAAAGTAGTTAGAACCACAATGTGAACTTATGTGAGATCAGAATAAATATAGGATCACTCTTAAATGGGTCAGAGATAATGATATGTCAGATTTTATTTCCTATATATATAAGTCACATGTTGAGGGCTAAAGGAATAACTAATAAGCTTCTAATTGAGCTCAAAACCCCCAGTTGGGAACTTGGCATTAATGCTTTCTATTTTCAATGATCAAATATTTCTCAATTTTTGTGTTCTATATATCAATGGCATTATGGAAATGGTATCCACATAAATTTGATACTCACTAGCTGAATTCTCTATATTTAAATCAGATTGCAGATGTGTAAATGTTTTGCACTCTTTGGTTGAATATTTTTCATAATTATCAGGTGTGTCTGAAAATATAATGGAAGGCTGATGAATGTGGAGAAATCAAGGAAGGGTAGGCAAATGTTTATTTTCTTTCCACCTACCTACTATTAGAAATTTGATATTTAAATGCTTTGGCCAAAATTGTATGCATAGTTTTTTTTAAATATGCTAGTATGTTTCATCTCCCTACCACATCTGTGATTAGTTCTACTTACGCATATTTTTCTTTAAATATGATAGTGACCTTCTCTATATAGTAGTATTCTACTTGAAGTTGTTTTTGAGAAACAAAAGAGTAATTCTCTTCAAAATCAACAACCGATAAAATTGTTCCAACTGGAAAAGTTTCTTTTAGTATTTAGAACGGTTTTGCTTTCTATTTAGCCAAAAAAACATGACGTACGTATGGTTGAATCAATTTACAAAAATTATCTATAAATGTTGCAACATGTATCTCCTCCTAGATACATATTCCAACCTTGTTGATTCTTTCCTGACTTTTGTTTCAAACTTTATGTACTTCTATCTCTTACATTTTACCATCCTCATCATGTCAGTATTTTCAAGTCTCAAAGGAAGTTTAGCCAAATCCCTGTATGTTTGACAAGTTCCTCTTATGCAATCTATTTCAGGTATTTTATGGTCAATTGATTTGTTACATAAGATTGATTATATGAATTGGCTTGGACGTTCAGCAAAATTATTTTGACAAACCACCACTTTCTTTTATTATCTTTATAAACCCATGATATTAGAGATCAAATTCAATATGATATCGACAACAAAAAGTTTCAAAAGATTTATTTATCTTTACGAAAAATGGCTTTAATCTTTCAAACATTGTTTGTCTAATCTTGATGTAGGAGCATCTTGGGTCCTTGGCAATCCTGTGTCACCAAAAATATGTTTTAAGTTTTCGGTGTTGCTTGGTTCCTTCTTTGATCGAGTTGGTTGGTAGTTGGTTGGTTTCCTTTGGTTACCGAGTTTGGTCAGTTATCTCCTAGGTGGTCGGTTGTTTCACTAGCGCTTGGTGTTGCTTGTCTGTTGCTCGGTCATCCTTGCTTACCGAGTAGTTTATTTCAAAGTTCTTGTTGGGCTGACTTGTACATTTATTAAGGGTCACACATTTAATTATGGAATCCATCCTTGGGAAGTGTGTGGTCCTAGATCTGACCATTCCTTTTGTTGATTTTGGATCTGAAGGCCGACTTAGTTCGGTAGACTCTTATATAAATGTAGTTGTTTGGTTAGAGTTTAGGAGGTAGTTTTTGGTAGAAGATAGATTTCAATATTTGATAGATCCTCACATGTTTGAGGACTTCTATAACTGATTGTAATATCTAGTCATAACCAAGAAGGCCTTATAGCCCAGCATGTATGGTTCTATTTGATGAAAATTAATGAAATATCTGGCATTCTTCCTCTCATTGTGTTGTTATTTCCTTTCATGTTTTGTTGAGTAGGCTAGGATCATTAGGGTGTGCCATCCTTTGGACCCTCTTGACCCCAGCCTTGCATTAGGTGGTATTAGAGAAAGGTGAGATCTAGATCTAGGTTTGTAGGTTCCTCTTGAGAAACCCTAGTTGATTGTTGTGGGGTAGCAGATTGTGATCTGACCTACAATTGCAGAGGGTTGTCAAGATGGTTCATGGGAGGTGAGATGCGGATCCGGGACTGGAAGATATGCTAAGGCAAATTGCTCCTAGGTTAGAAGCTATTGAAATAGCCCAGAGAAGAGGCAGACATCTTGAGGATGTTAGTGATGATGAAATTAAGGAAGAACAGGAAAATGCAGAACCTGCACCTGTGATGGATCAAGGTGAAGAAATATTTTTGAAAGCTTTGACAAGTTTGAAGTCTAAACCACATTTCAATCCTCCTAAGTATGGTGGAAAGCTAGATTCTGATGAATTGGTGGACTGGATCATCGGGATGGAAAATTATTTTGAGTATGAAAACATACCTGAAGATAAGAAGGTGAAAATTGCAAGCACAAAGTTGAAGAGTCATGCATCCTTATGGTGGGAACACCTACAATTGGATAGGAAGAGGAAGGGCAAAGACAGAATCAAGGTATGGAATAAGTGATGAACTAAAACTAATTTGAATAAATTGTATGACTTGAAGATCTATGTTTTGAGATCACTAAGTTGTTGACTAGATATGTAAGATGATTAAATTAGTAATATGTTGTCATTGATGTCAACTAAGTTTTAATAGTACTTATCTTGTAAGTTACTATACCCAAACATTTGTAGAAAGGAGAAGAAAAGAGATGAAGAAAAGATATATCTACATGAGGAAGATGGATAAAATAGATAAGGATGAGGAATACATTTGGTAACTTATGGATAGGTCTATGAACTTATGTTATCGACTTGATTATGTTGCATTCATCTATGATGGAGAAAAGAGCAAAAATGAACAAAGTAGTGTGGTCGGTTAATAAAGCATTTCAGTATGCACCGAGCAGTGTACTGTATACCAAGCATAGTATAAACCAAGCTTGTGTTCACCGACACATCTCTTTGATTAACCGAGCATGGAGAAAGGAATTAAATGATTAGTTTAGCTGATAAGGATTGATGAGATGGAAAGTACCTCGATGTCTATGCAAGAGATAATTTTTGTTAAGAAGATCTACAGCTAACACAATTCAAGGAAGATCTAAGGGATTGAAATAAAACATGTTACTAACACATCAGCTAAAGAATGTTTAAGTGACAAAACCAACGAAGGAGATTAAGAGGCAAAATCTGATGGATGAGAAGAAAATAGTTTACTTGTCTATTTAAGAGACTAGGGTTTCATGATGAAACTTATGCTGGGAGAAGGAGACTACAGAGATATCGCATGAACATTGTTTCATGCATGCCTGATCAGACTGGTTAAGGAGAACCAAACTACTGGGATTACTGAGCATCAGAAAGCTATAACCGAGAGACAGTAAGTTATTGAATATTGTTGAAATAGAATTGATATATTGATCAGAGGATTTGAATGAGCATAATATAGATCTAAACATCTGCAATAGAAGTTGTATTGTAATTAGATCATCTACTGTTACAATTTAACCATTGTAAATAGATAAATCTCTTAACTGAGTGGACTTGAAAGTCTTGTAATGTCATTCATAGAGTGTACATTTGTTATCATGTCAACCCCATAGTGAATTTTGGTTGGATGATAATGGTTAGTGTTAAATCCTCTAACAAGGTCACACCTTACAGTGTGTTTTTTAACCTTTAATAGGGTTGGGTCTTCACTGACCTCACTTCAATAGAGTGAACAATTTTTGGGTTGTCGGTCCCAGGTGGTTTTTCCCTTTACAAGGTTTCCACATTAAATCTCTTGTGTTATGTGTTGACTGTGATGATTGTTTGTTATCATACTTTACATGTTTCATATTTGATTTGATTGATGGATAGACTAAGTTGTTAACTAGTAATCGATAAAAGCATAGAAAAAATAGTATTTTATGTTACCAAGCTATAAAAGTTTAAATAAATTGTTTTTGGATATACATTTTGTATTTGGAACTATGGATAACTGAGTCACCCTCCTCTCAGTAAGTCTAACAATTGGTATCAGAGCGTTGGTTTCTTGGAACAGAGTTTTAAGGACTTTAGCACAAAGATCACAAAATGTATAAGAGGGAAGTGATAAAGCTAAACAAGGATAACTTCACAATATGGAAAATCTGAATGAAGCTGCATGTAATTGGAATTGGGAATTCTTCCCTCACACCGATGGAGAATGGCTACCTTGCCCCGCCCACTGGTCTTTTGACCCTTGATCAACTAAGAGATAGGCATGAGCATAATGTTACTATGATGGAGATTGTTGCTACCCTAGGAGATGCTTAATTTGAAGATATCAAGGACTGTACTACTACCAAGAAAATGTGGTCAAAAGAGCCAGAGCTGAAAGTTTAAGAGGAATATTCAATGATATGAAGATGAAGGAAGGTGAAAACATAGTGCAGTATACAAATAGAATAAAAGAAGTTGTTAATGCTATAAGAGGATCTAATGGTGTTATTGAAGAAGATACTATAGTAAGAAAAATTCTTAGAACCTTATTACTGGTTTATGCAATTAGAATATCTACAATCCATGAAATGAGATCAGCACCTGGTAATACTCTCACACTTGACAATCTGATTGATAAGCTAACTACATTTGAGCTTAATAACTATGATGATAATGATAGCAATAATGATAATTATCTTGATGAACTTGAAGCTCTTATGGCCAGAAGATTTCCTAAAGGTAAAGGTAGATATAGAGGAAAAGTTAGGGATATGCTCTTCACCTTTTGGTGAACCAAATTCCCAAAAACTTGTTCTTAACTCCATTTCCTTTCTTTAACATGAACATGCTAGAACATTAGTGGGCCTACCTCCCGAGATTGCCTTAATGAGGCCAGTGAGAGGGAAAGACCCAAATGGGATACAACTGCCTTTTTTGTGGTACTATCCAACCCACTCTAAAATAAATACACTTTTCCTTAAAAGGGAAGTGGCTAGATTGTGTGCATGTTTCTTCACTTCCTCTAGTAGTCCTTTTTGGATTGCACCAAATCATGCTTTTGTGCATGTGGGAAGCCCACAAGTGGGGAAAAAAACTTGGCATAGTTTAGAATAGAATTATTCAATAAAGCCTGATAAGTAGTAAGCTACCTCATAGAGCCAAAAATGTTAAAATCTAGATTTGACTATAGGTAGACTGCTTGGAAGAATTTCTTGTTCAAAGACTTGTGGAAAATGACCAAGAACATACACTTTAGTGTGGTTTTAGGGACATGATTAAAATTTGATGTGTGTGTTGTGATTGTGTTCTATTTTCAAACAAGAAAAGGCCACAAACCTGATCTTACAACATTTAAAAATTCAAAAATTTACAACTTGGTCTACAAAGTGCCACCTATGCATAAAGAAATAATGCTTGTCAGCAGTAAAGCCATGCCTATGACTATTTAGAAAATGCATATCAACCATAAAGTCATGCTTGAGACATATTAAGTGATGCCTATAAAAACTAGAAAAATGCCTATCAATAGTAAAGTGCCACCTACACATCTGCAAAGTGCCACCTAAATCAATTCCAGTCAACACGTATCAATTTTTAAGTCATGCCTACACACAAGAAAGTGACACCCATAATCAAAAAAGGGTAAATAGTGAGTATTTCCTAAGGGTTTTAAAATTTTTTGATTGCATATTCAAATACCCTTTTCAGTGTTCTTTTTGTTCCAACATTCAGCATGGTCGTAAATCCTAGTTCTACATAAATTTTGAAAATTTCACAAGGATTTGACCATGGGCATGATCAAAGCTTATTTTTAGAGTGGTTTATGTTCATGCCTTCTTTTACTAGATCATATTACGTCAATAAAACCTTACAAGCAAAGGGGACTTACCTAAGGCAAGAGCTTCCTTTCCCAGATGATACTTTTACCGCTCCAAGAATACCCCAAAAGCCCATTCAAGAAAAGGAAACCAACATGATATATTCTGGTGGCTTGGGTAATAATAAAAATGGAGGTACTAACCCAAACAATCAGGGTAATACCAATAATGGAGGAGTGGATCAAAACACTCAAGGAATTGATACCACTAACAATAGAGCTAATACTGAACCAACGACAGAAGATGCCACTGATGATAAGGTTTGTGAGACAATAAAAAGTCCATATTTCTTGAAACTCATGGAGAAAGCAATGCAGATAGATAAAGAGAAATACTTTCTATACCTAGCCTGAGTAGGTCTTAAGCTTCCCCATGATTATGATGTTAATCAACTTAGACCACCAGAAGTTGAAGAGAGCCCGATTAACATCATGAATAAATAGTTTAAGTTATTTCAAATGCAATTGGACATGATCAAACAAAGAAGAGCTCCTAAACCCTTTTCTATAGAAGCATTGTGTCCATTTCTGTTTGACAAAATTCTAGTCATGGTACCATTCCGTATCAATGAAATATTTCCCAAGTATGATAAATATGAAGGAACATCGGATCCTTAAGATCACCTATGGTAATTTTTTGCATTGAGCTTGGAGTTCATGCACAATACCACTTATTTAATGAGATTATTTCCAAGAAGCTTAGGAGGTATGGCCATGGAGTGGTTTTCCAAATTACCTTCCGGCATTAAAACCTTTGAAGAGCTAGCTTCAAAATTTGTGCAACATTACTCATACAACATCAAGCATGAAGTCACAATGATAAATTTATATAATACCAAGCAAAAAGATGGAGAAGGATTCCTCATTTTCCTACAAAGATGGAGGATGATATTTGCTAGATATCCTAGGAGTGTACCAGAAAAAGAGAAGATGGATATCTTCATCAATAGCTTGAGCGATGAGATGAACTACCGATTGAGAATGCAATGCCCTAAAACCTTCCAAGATCTTATCAAAAATAGAGTGACAACAGAGGAAGTGTTAGTTAAAAGTGGAGAGTTAAATTTGTACAAAGATAACAAGAATAACACCAACAACAATAACTCCAATAATAACAACAATCAGAATAAGAATTGGTCTAACAGCTGTAATTGGTTTGGGTTGAAGAACAACAAAAAAGGAGTAGTCAATGATGGTGTTGTTGATTCTAGTAATTTGAAGGTAACTCCATTCACTCTCACAAGAACACCTAGTCAGGTGAAGAATGCAAATCAGGCTTCCAAGGCACCTTTCAACAACAATACTAATAGTGGCAATCAAGGGAACAATCAAAGAACTAACAAATCTGATAAATTCTTGGCACCAACTCCCAAGAGGAACTTCACACCCTTGGGTGAACCTCTCAAGAAAGCATTGAAGACTCTCATTGCTAACAATATCATTAATCTACCTAGCATTCAACCTTATGATCCACAGCACAAGCCCAACTGGTGGAGTGAGAATAGCCATTATGAATATCATATAATTCGAGGGCATAAGACCAATGATTGCTTACATCTGAATAATGTGGTGCAAGAATTTATTGATAGTGGTATGATCACCATTGAAGGACCTCAAAGTAATGAAGACCACACGAATTTCAAACAACCCTTCTATAATCATGAAAAAGGTGAATCATCCAATGGAAAGAAAGAAAGAAGCAACAATATCAATTTTGTGCCTCCCTATGATAACATTGTCAATACATTGTCCAAGAGTGAATATGTTGTAAATGCTATAGTGATCAAGGAACAGCCTCAAAAAGAAACATCTAATGTTATCACTAGGGGGTAGACTTCAAGGATTACCCTACAAGGGGTTGATCCTAAACCTATTGGCCCTCTGCAATCCAACATTGTGGCTAGGCAATCATCTACAGTAGTAAAATTGTATAGTTTGGTAGATCAGCTACAAAAGACTCCAGCACAAATCTCTGTCTTGGAGTTATTAAAACTATCACCAAATCACAAAGAAATCTTAGAGAGAGCTTTAGTGGAAACTAATGTTCCTACCAAATTAGAAGAGGAGAAGTTTTAGAAAATAGTAGGGCACCTCATTGCACCCCATTGCCTTTCATTTTCAGATCATGATGAGATGTCTATTACCCATCCCCAAAATATGCTGCTACATATAGAAGTCTTGATTGAAAGATATAGGGTCAAGAGAGCTCTCATAGATGGGGGAACTAGTCTTAAAATCTACACTTTGAGCCTTTTCAAATCTTTAGGATTATCTGAGTCATGCATTTATCCTACAAAAAGAATTACTATAAAGGCTTATGATGAAGTTGAAAGGTCCTCTAAAGGCATGATTGTATTGCCCATTCAAGTGGGACCTGTCAAAAAGGACACAAAATGCCAAGTCTTAGATATGAAACTAAATTATAATATCTTATTGGGGAGACCATGGATCCATGAGATGCAAGTGGTTCCATCCATGTATCATCAATTCATAAAATTTTTGTACATGGGTGAGGAAATCATGGTTGGAAGGGATTCAAATCCTTTCCAATATTGAAATTCACTAAAGCCTCTCCATGAACTATTCATCACCCATAATAGAGAAGGGATTATCCAAAGAGATACTATTGAAGACATCAAAGAGGATGATCCTAAGTTAACATTAAGTGTTACTTCAAACCCTCCTCAAGCCAACTCAACTACATCAACTAAAGGAAAGGAGAAAGTGAGTTATGAGGGTCCAACTTCAAATGAAAATTTAGATCAAGCATCTACACCAAAGTTAGAGCCTTCAAAACCCACTAAAGAGGAGAAAAATCAAGCTAAAGAGGATCATTACAAGAAAATGAGTGAGATAATGCATACATTTGAAAAACAATGTAAAATCAATTTCAAAGGAGTAGGGGAATATTTTGTTTCCCTATTTGACTTACCCACATCTCCAAGAACCCATGGGAAACTGTCCAAAGAACATCTTCCTCATAAATATAAGTCTTATTTTGTAAGAGAAAGTGAAAAAGAAGCATTTGAAAAAGAAGAGGATGAAGTTCTTCAATGGCTTTATCACGATGAAGATGATACCTCAAATACTCCCACCGAAAGAATTCAGCACATAACATTCAAAGTGACTAATATGGGAAAGGATTTGAGATAATGCAAAAGATGGGGTATAAGGGAAGAGGACCCTTAGGAAGAAGAAATAGAGGTTTACTAGAGCCCATTGAACCTTCTTGGAGGTCAAAAGAAGAAAGATCAGGGGTAGGCTACCAGCACAAAGGAGAAAGTTCCAGCCCCATGGATGATTTCTACCCTCAAGTGAATGCAGTGGGATCTGATGTTGATAGTGATGATTCTTGGGACTATGAGTGGGACACTCTATCTGAAGACTCATGCCATGATAAAGAGATCATTTAAATACACTCTTTTTCTAATGTCCCTTAAATACCAATTCAAGTTAATGAAGAATCTAATAGAGGAAAAGCACATATTACTCATCCAAGAGTAAGGGAACCTTCGTGAGCAAGTGAATTGAATGTTAATTTTAACCCACATGCATTTTTTCCCATAGAAGTCTTAGCGGACAATACTCAAGACAATACTAAAGCTAGAGAAGATCCGGAGATACTTCCTATAAGACAAGCACCCACTAATCACGCATGGATAGAGGAATTTGGATACCTTCAGAGGAAGGTGATTCGAATGTTAGTCTTAATCCGCATGTTGTTTTTCCCATAGAGTTCTCAAAGACCTCAAGTGAAGGGGACTTTGATCCCTCTTCTAGGGAGCATCTTGAGGAAGCTCATGTTATAGACCTAAATGATACAATGTATGAACCATCCAATGAGGTCATGTCCATAAATCCAATTGATGACACTTTTCCAAATGAATGCTTACCCTTGATGCATCCCGACCTTATTGATTGGGACCTAACCGAGCCAAGTGACTTACTCTATTTCCCAAATGACCAAGCAATGGCCCAATACTTGAATGCGGTTGAACCCTCTTTCACCAATGAATTCGATCTGAACATGATGAGAATAGCTGGGGTCCAATCTCTTAATCCAAAGAAAAAAATGAAAAAAAATTTAAAAATGAAAATTTCTAGTGATGAAAACCATTATGTGGCAGCACTAGAACCAAAAAAAGTAAAGATAAAGGATGTTTCCTATGGTGAAAACCCAACTGTGGCACCAAAGGAAGAGAGGTTGGATACCCTACCCAAACATGAGGAAAAAAGATCACTGATTCTCATAGAGTTGATAGAAAAGGTCAACATTGGGACATAATTGGATCCAAAATTCATACACCTAGCAACGTCACTTACACCTTTAGAAAGAAAGGATTTTATCAAGTTCTTCCAAGAAAAACAAGTGAAATTTGCATGGTCCTATGCCAACATGCCAGGATTGGATCCTGACTTCATTATGCACCATTTGAATGTTAAACCAGGGGTTAATCCCATCAAGTAGAATTTGAGAAAAATGCACTCACATGTGGCTCTCCTAGTCAAAGTGGAATTGGAAAAATTATTGAAAGTGGGATTTATAAGAGCAATTGCATATGCTAAATGGATATCTAATATTGTACCAATCACCAAGCATGACAAATCCATTCATGTATGCACAGATTTTAGAGACTTGAATCTTGCATGTCCTAAGGATGACTTCCCACTTCCAAGCATAGATGCAATAGTTGACTTGACAACGGGTCACTCCATGTATTCATTAATGGACGGTTTTAGCGGATACAATCAGATAAAAAATTCACTTGAAGATCAAGAGAAGATAGCCTTTACATGACCTTGGGGTACCTTTTGTTGGAACATAATGCCCTTTGGCCTAAAAAATGCTGGAGCAACATACCAAAGGGAAATGATCACTATTTTCCATGATAGGATGTACACCTTTCTAGAAGATTATGTGGATGACATATTGGCAAAGTCACATAAAATAGAAGATCACCTAAAAATTATGGAAAAGATATTTACCCAATTGGAACAATTCAAAGTGAGGCTTAATCCAAAAAAATGTACTTTTTGTGTCCAATCCAATAAATTGTTAGGCTACATAGTTTTAGCAAAAGGGATTGAGGTGGATCCGAAAAAAGTCCAAGAAATAATGGATATGAAAATTCCAAAGAACATAAACCAAATGAGATCTCTACAAGGAAAGATACAATCAATAAGAAGATTCATTTCTCAATTGGCCGAAAAGTGTCATTCATTTACAAGGTTGCTACACAAAGATACTATTTTCCTATGGGATGAAGAATGTGATCAAGCCTTCACTTTGTTGAAGACTTATCTAAAAATCCACCAATCCTAATGCCACCAATCAAGGGAAAACCATTGCTGCTATACATATCCACTACCAAGAGGTCCCTAGGAGTTCTTTTGGTGCAAGAAGATGAGCAAGGGAAAGAAAGAGAAATCTACAATTTGAGTAGAACATTGATCAAATATGAACTTAACTAGACATTCATGGAGAGAGCATGTTTAGGAGTTGTCTTTGCATCACAAAAATTGAGACATTATATGTTGATGCACAAGGTAAAACTAATTGCAAAAATTGATCCTCTAAAGTACTTGCTAAGAAAAACTACCTTAACAGGTAGGATAGAAAAATGGGTCATGATATTAAGTGAGTTCAACATTGAGTATGTGGATATAAAAGCCATAAAAGGAATAATGATAGCAGATCACTTAGCTGAAAACCCTTTGATTTCTATGCAAACCATTCAAGTGGAGTTTCCAAATTCAACAATTGTAAACATAGAGGGGAAAACATGGAAGTTGTACTTCAACAAATCATATACACAAGGAGGTTCCAGGGCTAGCATATTATTGATTACCCCTCAAGGGTACACTATTCCCAAGTCATAAAAGATTTTTTTCCCATGCACAAACAACATAGTAGAATATGAAGCTTTAGTCATTAGCATTAAGATGGCTTTAGAATGGAACATCACCGAACTACAAGTGTATGGAGATTCTCAATTAATAATCAATCAAGTCAATGATGAATACAATACCAAAGATGAAAAACTAATGCCATATAAGACTATGATTGATTCTTGGAAAAAATACTTTTCTTTGATAACCTTTGAGAAAATTCCAAGAGAGAAGAACATAGTAGCAGATGCAATGGCGACCTTAGCTTCCTTACTTCAAAAACCAGATTAGAATGAGAAGTACAAATTCTTGGTGGAAGAGTTGGCAAAACTGACATTGACCTTTTTGAAACCCAAATTGTTTCCCTAATAAATGGACATGACTCACCTTGGTACAACCCTATCTATACCTATCTCAAAGACCAAGTGCTACCTTCAGACCAATCACGAGCCAAAAAATGAGATTTCATCTGACAATCAATCTGTTACATAATCCTTTCTAACACATTATATTGTAAGGGTCTTGATGGGACATTACTTAGATGTCTAGAGGAAGAGGAGTCTAAGTTATGTTTACATGAGGTTCATGAGGGCATTTGTGGGTCGCATTCAAGCGGTTTAAACCTAGCCAAGAACATCCTTCGCTTAGGGTACTTTTGGAAAACCTTAGAGAAAGATGCTTGTCACTTTATCAAAATATGTAGCAAATTTCAATACCATGGTGACATGATACATGTGTCAGCACAAGAGTTACATCCCTTTGTTACACCATGGCCATTCTATCAATGTGGATTTGACTTGATTAGGGTAATCTATCCACCTTCTTCAAATGGGCACAAGTACATCATCACCGCAATGGAGTATTTCACTAAGTGGGTAGAAGCAGTTCCTTTGATCACGACCATAGGTAAACAAATTCCCATGTTCATCTTGAACCACATCATTTGTAGATATGGTATCCCTCATACCATAATCACAGACAATGGAAAGCAACTCAAAAACAAAGATGTGGATGAACTTTGTGACACATTTCATATCACACATCACTCTTCATCCATTTATTATCCTCAAGGAAATGGACAAGCCGAAGCTACAAATAAGAACATTCTCAAAATTTTGAAGAGATCGGTGAATAAATTAGGAAGAGATTGGCATGTGTAGATCAACCCGACATTATGGGCCTATAGAACTAGCATTCAGACACCTACAAGAGCTACACCATTTTCATTAGTCTATGGAGCCGAAGTTGTTCTACCTTTAGAGATTAAAATCCCATCTTTATGAGTGTCATTGCAAGGCCTAATAACAAATGAGGATTACAGAGTTGCCCAACTTCAACAATTAGAATTGTTAGAAGAACACCAAACGCAAGCCTATGAACACTTGAAAGTATATCAGAATAGAATCTCAAGGAACTACAATAAGCATATCCAACCAAGAGTCTTTCAAGTAAGAGACTTAGTGTTAAGAGAAAACCCAAAGAATCAAGTTGAAAGAGAAAAGAAAGGTAAATAGGAGGCTAATTGGCATGGTCTGTTTATCATTGTTTCTTCATTTGGAACGGGAACTTATAAGTTAGCAGATTGTGAGGGAAAAGAGCTACAAGAACCTATCAATAGCATCCATCTAAAGAGGTTCTATACATGAAATAAATGAAAGAGTATAAAGAGTATTAGATGAGGAGAATCATATTTATTGTACATAGTCAAAAGAGATCTTGAAAATACCAAAAACATTAAAAAAATTGAAAAAGAAAAAAGTGCCTTGGTAAAAACCTAGCAATAGGAACCTTGGTAGCAAAAAAATTGAAAAAAAGAAATAAAGAAATAAATCCAAAAGGTGAAAACTTGGAAATCAAGTGCCTTTTGTTCCCTTAAGTCTTTCATACAAGTCACATGTGTACATATTGCATTTCCATCATCCCACTTGTAAACCTTCATTGCATCTTTCATTTGTGCATAGTCATAATAAAGCCTTTTAGTCACATCATTGCATTTCCCATGGCCCTAAGTTTGTCACACGATCACATTTATCACTTGGGAGCAGAAAAGGATTGAAAATTTGGTACCAATGGATTCAATAGTGCTACATTTGGTCACACCAAAGGGAGATTTATCAGAGCTTCAGAAGAGAAAGATTTTCTTGAACCTTTGATGGATATCATTGTTCACACCCAAGTATTTGATCCTACAACTTGATCCTTGAACCTTCATTGAATTTATTATTCAGGATTAAAAATTGACAAACACTTTAAATATCAGAATGCTTGGAACTCTTTTTGAAAATCTTGATACATTGCAAAACACTTGAAGCTTTCTTTTGATAATCTTAATTGAATTGAATTTTATCACATCTTTTTAGCTAATCAATGATGTTTCGAATAGATTGGTGATGATAGAGACATGATATTTTTCTTGCCTTTGAGTGACTGTCTTAAGTAGTGTTCATCAACTTATGAGAATTCATCTAACGACATGGTCATCAAGAACCATTGAGGACTATCACATAAGATAAAGGATTGACCTTTTCTTGTTTATGAAAATGGATACCTTGGCTATTTAGATCTTCTATATCTTAATACCAACATCCACTTGCAACATTGAATCCGTTGAAACCGGTATTCATACTCCCATAGTTTGGTCATCCAACTAGTGAAGGTTGTACTAGTTTCTAAAATAGGTTACCAAAAGTGATAAAAAGTGGTATTCATATCATCATGATGTGGTCAGTGATCGTTATACTTTCTTTTAGGTCCCAAAATGCTCAATGATGAAAATATATCTCTATGGCATTTCTTTCCTAAAATCTAGTGACACTTAGTTGCATTGCATTGCATTATCATGTTAGATTAAGTGCATTTGTTTGTAGTTATTTTCCAAGGACAAGGGGGTACATTTATAATCTTGGTTGGTCAAAACATTAATGAAATGGGGGTTCAATCAAATAGCTTATCCTTGATTCCAATAAAAAATGTGAGATTATCTTTTGCATTCATGCATAGCATTAATCATTATTGATTATCCATATATCAGAAAAGCAAGAAAAAGAAAAAGATTCATTACTCATACATCATTTGCATACATTTAATTAAGGATAGAATTGCATACATTCAAAAATTAAAAAACATAGGGGCAGTCATATCCATATTCCATAAAAAAAAAAACTTTGCATCCATACATTGAAAAGCAAAAAAAATCTCAAAATTCATACATCATTGCATTCATCTATCTATATCATAAATAAGATACGCTGCATCCATAGCATAATCAAAAGTAAATGCATCATAAACATCATATTGCTACATATAAAGATAATCCCATACTAAACTCATCAAAATAATCAAGGAAATAGTAACATCAATGATCCAATAGATCAATATATCAAGATACAATATGTCATCAAAGGAGTACATCAAATGTTCTGATAAAAAAACATCAATAACATGATACAATGGACATCAACAATAAGAAGATCTATCATCAAATCATCATGATCCCATAGCAGCACCTAACCCATCTAGACCCCTATCATCCTATCTATCCAGTTGAGGAGGAGCATGAGAAGTGCTCGCTACGCTAGGCCTCTATGCCATCATCATCATAAACTACTGCATCAAGGTGGCTACCTAATCCAATCTACCAACAATAGTGGATACATCTGTCTGTAATGATTGAACATCCCATGATAAAGTGTCAATGATAGGAGTAGACTGTGAACTCTAGCCCATGTCCTGAGACTGATGAACCTGTGGAGGCACCTGCTATGCCGTAATCTAATCCTATTGTGCTAAAGAAACTCTCTATAACTGAACCAAGGGATCCTGTCCACCAGGAATCTATCTAGCAACATCCACATGAGCTTTTCTTTGAGCCCTCTATTGTCTCTGAGCCCTCTATCATCTATCAACTACTGCTACTCTAGGATGTACCACCTCAGCTCCATGATCCTATCTAACCTGTCCCCTAGCATGCCCACCTCTAACCCATAGTCCATCTTGTCCTCCACCCCTAGCTCTTTGGCCTCTCTATGCTCGTCATCTCTGACATCTCCTCCTTCCACCACCACCACCATCCTCATCATCATCCCCTCCATCATCATCATCATTGGATCTCTCATCACACCCTGGGATAGGCTCTACTAGATCGGTACATCTAAGAAACCTATTTCGAGCCCACCAGTCTTGATACTCATGTGACATACCAGCATCTACAATACCTACAAGCATATCCCATCTACAATATGCCAAATGATCAATTTGATCATAGGCAAACTAAAAATCTATTTGAGCACCCCACATGGATCACTCTGCCTGGACTCTAGCATATAGTGTTGTACCCTATGGCATATCCTAAATCCTTCCATGCTACCTAGAAACTCAGCTGAAGTAGAATCACTCAATCACTATAGTAGCTTTGCCAATCATCCAATGAGGAGAAAACATATATGGGAGCTCATCATCATCCTCCCTCCATCGCTCATAACCTATATATGGTCGCTAATGAACCTGATCAAGATCATCAATCTAATGATGCCAATACTCAGTCTTTCCTAGATGATGTTGGACAACCATGCCACTATATAGAAAAGTATAAGGGAATCCCTGATGCTGAATCCTATCTGATAATGGCCTAGTGATGGGAAGATGCTCCCACACCCATAACTGTAAGATCACAACACCTACTGATAAAGAAGCACTATCCCTATATACAACCTCATGAAAATCATGATAAAGCTAAGCAAGAACACATGAACCCCAATCAAACCGATGAGGTTGTGCAAGTAAGTCCTCGAGTATCCTTCCCCATCCAATTGAGAAGCCATGACCTCACCGGTCGGGAAGCAATAATCCACCGATCAGAGCACCTAATACTGATGGCAATGTAGGGAATGAAGCAAACTATGCCCACGTAATCATGTTATCGTTAATAGTGTTGTCTCCAAACACTCATTTGTAGACTGTACTATCATACACAGAATCATAATATAGCATCTCACCTCAGCAAGGAATGCACAATAATCTATACACATCCTCTGGAGTGATGGTCATCTCTCTGAAAGGAAGGTGGAATGTGTTGTGGTCAGAGTGCCATCTCTCTGCCACTGTGGTAAGAAGGCCACGGTTCAACTAAAACTATGGAATGTCAAGAAGGAAGCTAAGACTACAAATCCCTATAACTCGATAGTCTGCAGGAGTAAGAGTCTGACCTAAATCCAAGACACAAGAAGTGACGGTCCGTATATACAACTTACGGAAATGTGCCTATTTTCCAAATCAAAGGAATCATATCAATGTACCATATCAATGAGTTATCCTAAGTCAATCAATTCTATCAAATATCAAACCTATCAAACCTAGTACCATTTGTTCATGTCTCTATGTCTTGAGAACAAATTATCAGTTTTCACACTGATCAATCAAGTCCTACCTATTAGTATCCCACTATTAGATCTATCCTGTCAGATTGATGTAATCAAACATTTATTGGTACTACTATTCTGATATCCTAATCAATTATTTTGCTTAACTACAATAGACCTAACTATCTTGGAATTCAATCAATCAGTCGGAGACATCAAAAATTGAATCAAGAAAATCAAGTTGGAATTTGAAAAATTTTCAAAAACTTGCAGGCGTCATTTGCCTATTACCACACGACATTTTAGCTTATGTGGTGCAGAAAATATCTTATGCAGCACTTTGTCATTAGCAGGCATCATTTCATGTTTCACATGGTATTTTATAATGCTAGGGGGAACTTAAGAAATCCTAGGCGGCATTTTAAACCTAGGGTTTTATAAGTGGAAAAATATATGCAAATTGGCATACAAACCCTAGTACTAAGCGGAAACATATTATTTGTAGGTGAGACCAAAATATTCCTAAGTGCCATTTTACCACATGGAGGTGTGAGTAAAAAGCACTGATGTGGTGTTTCACAAGGTTATGTGGCATTTAATCTATCCTAAGCGTCATTTTGCAAATTCAAAAATATAGGAACAAGTAAAAATTGCAATAAATTCTATAAACGAGCAATAAATGCATAAAATAAGGTTTGAAATGACTCACAGGAGGTCTGTAATCCAAAGGCCATTGATAGCAATGATCTCTCTTGAACTGATGCTCTTTGATAGGCACAACCATCATGAAAATCAAAGCAGGATCAGAGAAAAATCTCAAGATAATCAAAAGTGAAAATGAATAGTAAATCTAGGTTTTTCAACCTATTTAAGCTAATTTGACCTAATTTAGAGGTGAAATTTTGACTTTGACCTATATCAACCTATCAATCAACTAGGGAAAATTGTGAATCATGGCATATCATCAATGTTTTTCAGAAATGAAAACATATTGGATCAATCAAACATCATCAAAAAATTTCAAATCAAACAATCAATATGTTTTATTTCTGAGGGGGCATCAAATTATCAAGTTGGCATCAAACATCATTGAAATTTGGCGCATTGAAATTTTTGAATTATTATCATTGGGGCACATATCATTTTATCATATCAGATCAGAGGCATATCATATCAGGCAGCATATCAATTTCATATCAGTGGTATATCATTAAATTAGCAAATCAGTAAATTAGGACCTAAAGGCGATCAGGACTAAAAGAATCTTTGAATCAATGTTTTTCACACATCAATTCAAAGAGGGGCATTTGTAGACACTTAAATATTGAACAAGTTCTTTAAAATCACAAAATTGCAAAATCTTAAATAAAATGCACTAATTCTCATAAAAAAAGGTTCAATTCAATTTAAATGGACATTTATTAAATCAAATTGGATAAAATCAATTAAATCAAAGGAAAAATCAAATGATGACATTAAATAATTAAATCAAATCTTAAAGGGGTGAAAAACACTATATAATTGATTTTAATCAATTAATTGTATAGTTGTTAAATCAAAAATCAAAGTGAACCTATTCCCTTACATGGCTAAATTTAATTAATTACTTGAATTTAATTAATCCTAATATCTTTCAACAACAATTTGAGCAACCAATGAGAATTGAGGACAAAGAGACACAAATCACTCAAAAAGAATGAATCTCAATCACACATTTCAATTTTGAATCTCAGCCACTCAATTTTGTCCTTTTGTCCAAAGCTTTGAGACAACCTTTAAATTATCCCCCCATTTAAAAACATTGCAAATTTTTTCACTCAACCAAAGGTAAATCATGGTTACTTCACTCTACCCCCTACCCTTGGGAATTTACTATGAATAAGAGTCATTTTGAGAGCAATAATATAGAAGAGAATTGGAGAGCAAAGCATTGTTATTATAGGAATTTTATGAGCATTTGATAGAAATTGAGAGCATTTAGCATTAGCATCTCAATTTATCATTGCATAATGGATCATTGTGAGCTAGAATAAGCATTGTAGCATCATACTTTCTCATTTTAGAAGTGTCACTAGTGGAGATTAAGTTTAGAGCTATACTTACCACATCTAATTAGAGAACCATGAGATGTCATGGATTTTAGTTTCAATTATTAGTTAGATTTGCATTGTATTTTCTTTGAATTGTTAATTAAATATCCTAATTTCATGAAGGTGTTTAGCATACACACACACACACTAACATTCTCATCTGTTGCTTGCAATTCCACTACAAACAAAATAAAAAAATCTCTTAATATCTCATCTTAAGGGGACCTTCATGAAATAAGTAGAAACAAGCTCATGTCAAAGGTAATAATTTATAAACTAATGAGAGAAACACATACTTATTTGACCTTGGGTTGACCCTTCTCTAAATTCCATTACTTCAACTTGGGATGTCCCTTGTCCAACATTTTCATCATCAAAGGCTACATGTACACAACAAAAACAATAGTATTAAGGGGAAAGACTTAAAATGCATATTCACCATTAAGATAATAAATAGAAATAGTGAGAGAGAGAGATAGTTGTGTACTTGTTTTATATTCTAAGATTTGTTCTTTTTGAGCTTGTGATGACCCTTCCCCAGCTTCTGAAGGTTATGGTTGTGGAGATTACAATGACCCTTCTCCAACTTCTGAAGGTTGGGCTTGTTGATATTCTGATGACCCTTATCCAACTTCTGAAGGTTGGGCTTGTTGATCTTCTGATGACCCCTTTCCAACTTCAGAAGGATGTACTTCTTGAGTATTTCCTACATACAAAGTTAAAATTATTAAACAAAAACTTTCAAATGAAATTAGGTCTAATTAAGTCATTTTAGGTTTAATTGGGTTTAATTAAGCATCAAAGTGTAACTAATTGGTCCTGATAGGTCTAATTGGGTCATATTAGGTCCTAATAGGTCATATTGGTCTAATTAGGTACTAATAGACCTCTAATTTGGTGTAGATATGTCATAATCTAGGTCTAATGATGCTTAAGGGGTCATATTATTCATATGATGTCGAATTGGTCTAATTAGGTCCTAATAGGTCTAAATAGGTCCTAATTGGTCATATTAGGGTCTAATTAGGTCATATTAGATCCTAATAGGTTCATTTGATGTCTAATTGGTCTAACTAGGTCTTATTAGGTATCAAAGTGTAACTAATTGGTCCTAATAGGCCTAATTAGGTTTAATTATATCTAATTAGGTCTACTTAGGTCTTAATAGGTCTAAACAGGTCCTAATAAGTCATATTAGGTCTAATAGGTTATATTAGGTCCTACTAGGTCCTATTAGGCTCATATGATGTCTAATTGGTCTAACTAGGTCTAATTAGGTATCAAAGTATAACCAATGGGTTAGGTAATAGGTCTAATTGGGTCCAATTAAGTCTTAATAAGTCATATTAGGTCTAATTGGGTCTAATTAGGTCATTTTGGGATCTAGTTAGGTCATAAATTAGGTCTAATTTGGTTATTTATGTCTAATTGGGACTAATTAGGCATAAAGTTGTAACTAGTTGGTCCTAATAGGTCATATTGGGTCTCATTAGGTCCTAATAGGTCATATTCATCTAATTAGGTACTAATAGACCTCTAATTTGGTCTAGACGAGTCATAATGTAGGTCTAATTATGCTTAAGGGGTCATATTGTTCATATGATGTCTAATTGGTCTAATTAGGTCCTAACAGGTCTAAATAGGTCATATTAGGTCTAATTAGCTCATATTAGGTCCTAATAGGTTCATATGAATTCTAATTGGTCTAACTAGGTCTAATTAGGCATCAAAGTGTAACTAATTGGTCCTAATAGGTTCAATTAGGTCTAATTACGTCCAATTAGGTCTACTTAGGTCTAATTAGGTCCTAATAGGTTTAAATGGGTCCTAATAAGTCATATTAGGTCCTCTTAGGTCCTAATAGGTTCATATGATGTCTAATTGGCCAAACTAGGTCTAATTAGGCATCAAAGTGTAACCAATTGGTTCTAATAGGTCTAATTGGGTCTAATTAAGTCATAATAGGTCACATTAGGTATAATTGGGTCTAATTAGATCAAATTAGGTAATTTTGGGATATAGTTAGGTCATAAATTAGGTCTAATTAGGTCATTTTAAGTCTAATTAGGACTAATTAGGCATCAAAGTGTAACTTATAAGTCCTAATAGGTCATATTGGTCTAATTAGGTCCTAATATGTCATTTTAGTCTAATTAGATACTAATAGACCTCTAATTTGGTATAGTCAGGTCATAATCTAGGTCTAATTATGCTTGATGTGTCATATTGTTCATATGATGTCTAATTGGTCTAATTAGGTCCTTATAGGTCTAAATAGGTCCTAATGGGTCTTAATAGGCCATATTAGGTCTAATTGGGTCATATTAGGTCTAATTAGGTCATTTTGGGATCTAGTTAGGTCATGTCTTAGGTCTAATTAGGTAATTTTAGGTCAAATTGGGACTAATTAGACATCAAAGTGTAACTAATTGGTCATAATAGGTTGGATATTAGGTCCTAATAGGTCATATTACATCTAATTAGGTCTTAACAGGTCATATTAGATATAATTGGGTCTAATTAGGTCATTTTAAGTCTAATTAGGACTAACTAGGCATCAAAGTGTAACTAATTGGTCCCCGATAGGTCATATTGGGTCTAACTATGTACTAATAGGTCATATTGGTCTAATTAGGCACTAATAGACCTCTAATTTGGTCTACTTCTAGGTCATAATATAGGACTAATTATGCTTAATGGCTCATATTGTTCAGGTGATGTCTAATTGGTCTAATTAGGTCTAATTAGATCCTAATGGATCTCCTAATTGGTCCTAATTGGTCCTAATAGGTCATATTTGGTCAAATTGGGTCTAATTGGTCCTAATAGGTGTAATTGGTCCTAATGGACCTCCTAATAGGTATAATTGGTCCTAATAGACCTCCTAATAGGTCCTAATTGGTCTAATTGGTCAGGATAATAGGTCTAATTGGTCAAACTAATAAGTCCTAATAGGTCTAATTGGTCAGGCTAATAAGTTCTAATAGGTCTAATTGGTCCTAATAGGTACTAGTTAGGTCTACGTAGGTCTAATTGGTCCTAATAGGTCTAGTTAGGTCTAATTGGTCCTTATTGGTTTCAATTGGTCTAAATAGGACTACATAGATCCTAATAGGTCTAAATAGGTCTTAATAGGTCTAATAGGTCCTATTAGGTCTGTATAGGTTAATATGATGTCTAATTGGTCTAATTAGGTCTAATTAGGCATCAAAGTGTAACCAATTGGTCCTAATAGGTCTAATTAAGTCATAATAGGTCATATTAGGTCTAATTGGGTCTAATTAAGTCATTTTGGGATCTAGTTAGGTCATAAATTAGCTCTAATTAGGCCATTTTAAGTCTAATTAGGACTAATTAGGCATAAAAGTGTAACTAATTGGTCCTAATAGGCCATATTGGGTCTAATTAGTTCCTAATATGTAATATTGGTCTAATTAGGTACTAGTAGACCTCTACTTTGGTCTAGTCGGGTCATAATCTAGGTCTAATTATGCTTGAGGAGTCATATTGTTCATATGATGTCTAATTGCTCTAATTAGGTCCTAATAGGTCTAAATGGGTCGTAATGGGTCCATATAGGCCATATTATGTCTAATTGGGTCATATGAGGTCTAATTAGGTTATTTTGGGATCGGTTAGGTCATGTATTAGGTCTAATTAGGTCATTTTAGGTCTGATTGGGACTAATTAGGCATCTATAACTAATTAGTCATAATAGGTTGAATATTAGGTTCTAATAGGTCATATTAGGTATAACTAGGTCCTAATAGGTATAATTAGGTATAAGTAGCTCATTTTGGGATCTACTTAGGTTTTATTAGGTATAATTTTGGTCTAATTAGGTCATTTTAAGTCTAATTAGGACTAATTAGGTATCAAAGTGTAACTAATTGGTCCTAATAGGTCATATTGGGTCTAATGTGGTCCTAATGGGTCATATTAGTCTAATTAGGTACTAATAGACCTCTAATTTGGTCTACTTCTAGGTCATAATCTAGGTCTAATTATGCTTAAGGGATCATATTGTTCATATGATGTCTAATTGGTCTAATTAGGTCTAATTAGATCCTGATGGGTCCTAATTGGTCCTAATAGGTCATATTAGGTCAAATTAGGTCTAATTGGTCCTAATAGGCCTAATTGGTCCTAATAAACCTCCTAATAGGTCGTAATATGCCCTAATAGGTCCTAATAGGTCTAATTGGTCCTAGTAGGTCCTAATAAGTCCTAATAGGTCTAATTGGTCCTAATAGACCTCCTAATAGGTCCTAATAAGTCCTAATAGTTCTAATGGGTCAAGCTAATAGGTCCAAATAGGTTCTAATAGGTCTAATTTGTCGTAATAGGTCCTAGTTATGTCTAGTTAGGTCTAATTTGTCCTAATAGGTCGTAATGGGTCTAGTTAAGTCTAATTGGTCCTAATAAGTCTTAATATGTCCTAATTGGGTCTAATTGGTGTAAATAGGTCTAATTAGGTCCTAATTTCTCTAAATAGGTCCTAATAGGTCATATTAGGTCTAATAGGTCATATTACGTCCTAATAGGTTCATATGATGTCTAATTGGTTTAACTAGGTCTAATTAAGCATCAAAGTATAACCAATTGGTCCTAATAGGTCTAATTGGGTCTATATAAGTCTTAATAGGTCATATTAGGTTGAATTGGGTTTAATTAGGTTATTTGGGATCTAGTTTGGTTATAAATTAGGTCCAATTAGGTCACTTTAAGTCTAATTAGGACTAATTAGGCATCAAAGTGTAACTAATTGGTCCTAATAGGTCATATTGGGTCTAATTAGGTCCTAATAGGTCATATTGGTCTAATTAGGTACTAATAGAGCTCTAATTTGGTCTACTTCTAGGTCATAATCTAGGTGTAATTATGCTTAAGGGGTCATATTGTTCATATGATGCCTATTTAGTTTAATTAGGTCTAATTAGATGGGTCCTAATTGGTGGACTAATATGTCATATTAGGTCAAATTAGGTCTAATCGGTCCTAATAGGTCTAATTGGTTAGGCTAATAGGTTCTAATAGGTCTAATTGGTCCTAATAGGTCTAATTGATCCTAATAGGTTTAGAATTAGGTCTAATTGGTCCTAATTGGTCCTAATAGGTCTAATTGGTCCTAGTTAGGTCTAAATGGTCCTAATAGATCTAGTTAGTTCTAATTGGTCCTAATAGGTCTAGAGTTCGGTCTAATTGGTCCTAATAGGTCCTAATAAGGTCTAATTGGTCCTAATTGGTCTAATTATTTACTAATAGACCTCTAATTTGGTCTAGTTAGGTCATAAGCTAGGTCTAATTATGCTTAAGGGGTCCTGTTAGAGTAAAGTATTAATTATATTAATTAACTTTACTCCCTTATTAAGATGTCAACTCTTTTGCTTTAGTTGTTTATATTTAAACACACATGCACTAGTTGTTTTAAACTTATGCACTAGTTGTTTTAAATATAAACTTGCATGCATTATTCTTGTAATAATTTAACCAATTATTACATGCACTAGGGTTTGCCTTTCAAGGCTTTCGATCTCCTTTATAAGGATGATCCATTGTATACTTTATTAATTCATTATTTGAGGATATTTTCTTCTTCATATTTTTGAGTCAAACCCTTGCCCTCTTCTTGTCTCTACTTGCTTGTAACAGGTTTTTGTATGCAGGTGATCTTTGGGTTTTGTGGATTAGTATTTCTCAAATCCTACAAGTCCTATTGTTCATATAAAGTATGAATTGGGTCGAACTAGTTCTTATTGGATCTAATCACACCTAGAAGGATTCTTAATACTCATATTAGATAGACAATTAGGGCTTATTAGAAATAATTTTTTCTAAGGGGTCCTGTTAAATTCATAAATAGGCCCCTACTTAGGTAATTAAATTACTTATAAATAGGCCCCTAATTAGGTCTTTTAAATTACTTATGTCATTAGGTATTAAGGGGTCATAATACTCACATTACTTTTAATTAGACCTATAATTATCTCTTCTTAGTCTTATTAGGTCTATAATTAGTCTTGTCTAGGTGTTATTAGGTCTAATTAGTCTTATTAAGTCTAATTAGGTCTTCTTTATCAAATTAGGTCTAATTAGGTATTGCAATATCATGTTTACATGTTTCATTAAGACAAGTCCTAACCATCAACTTAATATATATATATATATATATATATATATATATATATATATATATATATATATATATATATATATATATATATATATATATATATATATATATATATATATATATATATATATATATATATATATATATATATATATATATATATATATATATATATATATATATATATATATATATATATATATATATATATATATATATATATATATATATAGTGAGAGAGAGAGAGAGAGAGAGAGAGAGAGAGAGAGACCTTATTTCCTAGGATAATATCTTTCTCGTGCTTCTTCATGTAGTCTTTGTTAAATCTCTTCTAAATAATGTCATGTCATCTTGTTTAGCCTTCTCTTTTTATTTCCCATCACAAGTTGTAAAATTCTTCCACCAAATTTTGATGAAATTTAAAAAAATACAATTTCAAAAGTCTTCCTTCTCCAAAATGTGAATTAAGCTATAGCTTGTGAATTAATGAGATGATGAAAACATACATTTATTTATATGTAATCACTGTTAACCCAAAATGAGACCAAATAGGCCAACATGAGTTTCTATCAAAACTCAACTTTAACTTTCTATTGAAAGTCACTAGTTTCTATCAAAAGTGACTTAGTTAACGGTTAAATTGACACTAAATTAGAAAGTACTTTTGATAGAAAGTAGTTTCGATCAAAAGTCCCTGATTAGGTCATGTTTGCAAAGTTTGAAGAAATTCAAAAAATTTCATGGTTTCGGGGCTCAATCGTAGGGATCAAATGGAACAATAAGGAGATGTCCTTTTGCATAGCACAAGTACTAGGAATGAGCTTTCTAATGATTATAGATTTGATAATTTTTTAGTTTGTTATGTATATGGTTTTTATGTTAATCGAATGTAGGTTTTTTATTAAATATAAGCCTCTGAGTTTGATGTTCAATGAAAAATAGTATAAAAGAGATTTTATTTTGAAAAATATCAGTTCCCCCCATCTTTGAGTCTACTTTCTATCAAAATTTTATTTTCTAAAATTATATAAATACACAAGTTATAATCTATGTAGTTAAGGTACGTCAAAATTACAGTTTAGCCAACTTCAAACATTAATAAAATATACAATAATCATGATAATGTCGTCAAACCAATTGCATGCCCTCCGTATGGATGTTACAAAATTAAATTTGAAAGAAGCACATTCATATCTATTTTAGAAAAAAAAAAATTCTCTATGAAAACAATGACGTTTTCAGCAACATACCAATTTTTGTGGGAGAAAGAGAAAACTATTTGAAAATCAATTCAAATAAATAAATACACACACACACACAGAGATATATATATATATATATATATATATATATATATATATATATATATATATATATATATATATATATATATATATATATATATATATATATATATATATATATATATATATATATATATATATATATATATATATATATATATATATATATATATATATATATATATATATATATATATATATATATATATATATATATATATTTATATATTGTTGGAAATATTCAAGACTATCTAGGTTACTGAGAGGGGAGAGGTGAATTAGTAACTTCAAAACTTTTAACAGATTCAGATCTTAATAATATTAGATTGATAATCTGACTGCATGCATGAGTAACAGAAAGAATAAAACATTCATAACACTTAGAACACAGAGATTTGGTGACCCAGAAACCTTCCAAGTAGAAATTAAAACTGGGGTGGGGATGATACCCATAAAACTTCAATACTGCAGTATAAAGTTTTCCGGTTAAGGCTTACAATGATCACTTCTGATGATTTGCCCTGTTAGGAGCAATAAGGACTGCTAGGTCCACCTTGTTAGAGGTTTTACAAACATACAATGAAGTATGCACTCAGTTAAGAGATTTTTACAAAGACTGTTAAGTCTACCCGGTTAAAGGATTTCAAGATGATTCACCTGTTAGGATGAAATAGTAGATCTCTTACTTGCAACTGTACTTGTTGATTGAGATTCTCTGATGTACTGATCACCTTCTGTGATGGATAGATTTTTGCTGCTTCTTATATTGCTGTAGCCCTTTGTAATTCGCTTATCTCTGCCTTTCTCTCCTTTTTTTTTTTACTTCTCTATATCTTTCTTTTTGGATATGACATAAAACATTGTTTATATATGAATCTAAGTCAATTCCAAAACAATTACAAAGTCAGCTCTTAAACAAGTAAACACAAATATTACTGAGTCAGCCCAAATATAGTTACACGATTACTGCAAACTAACTCAGTGACTTTCTGATACTCGGCATCCACTGCGTTACTCGGCATCATCATGCACTCGGTAGAAGTGGAAGCTCAGTCCATACTAACCACTCGGTCATAATTTCAAACTCGGTAAATACTGGAGACTCGGTAGATAAAGTGTTACTCAGTAGAAACTAAATTTCATGTTTAACCGTGCAGCACTTGGTAAACATTGTGAAACTTTGCGAGCTCGGTATGCACTGTTCTACTCGGTAAGCTCTGTTCTACTCGGTAAGCTCTACTTGGTAAGCTCTGCTCTACTCGGTAAGCTCTATTTTGCTCGGTATGTACTATTCTGCTCGGTATGCACTGTTCAAAATAAGTGTTGTCACTAATGACAATCATGCTTAATGCCAACAATATGTGTGTGTGTGTGTGTGTGTGTATACATACATACATACATACATACATACATACATACATATATATATATATATATATATATATATATATATATATATATATATATATATATATATATATATATATAGAGAGAGAGAGAGAGAGAGAGAGAGAGGAGAGAGAGAGAGAGAGAGAGAGAGAATCTAGACAAAAAATCTTAAAAGACTCTAATTTACTTCATCCTCCGATTTCATTTGGTTCAACGAAAATATGCATCTGAATCTAAAATTTTTTTTCAAAATATAGAGTTCAATGTCCGTTCAGGAAAAAAAATGTAACCCACTATTTTGGGTTCACCCTCTCTCTATTCTATCTCTAAGATATATCTCTTTATTGAAAACATCTTTTTTTGGGTTCATATTAGGTTACATGGATAAGATTAAGGTTAGAGGGAAAGTTATGATAAAGTTTATAATTAAAGGTTGAGGTTAGGGTTAGGGTTATTGTTAAGACTTAGGTTATGGTTATGGTTATCATTAGAATTATGGTTAGAATTATAGTTAGTTTTATAACTATCTATCTCTCTCTCTCTCTCTCTCTCACACACACACACACACACACACACAAATTTAATCAAACACAAATTGTAATATCTAATATATTAGATAAATAATAAGCATTGTCAAATAGTAAATTGATTATGGTTTAGTTTGGTTTAGTATTAGGTTAATGGTAGATTCTAGTTTTTGGTTATGGCCAAAGTTTAAGTTGTTTTAATATTTAATTGGGATTAGAGTTAGAGTTATAATTAAATTTGTTTTAAGGTTAGGTTTCAATTTATTAAATCTCAATTTTGTTGGGTAAGTCTCAATTTATTTAGGGGTAATATTGTGATTTGAAACATTAACATTTATTGTTAGAGTTAAAGTCTCAATTTAGTGTTCATATCAGGCTATATAATTCAAGAACATTAAAAAGATATGTGTGATATGAGACACAAGAACTATTAAAATTGTATTGAACATCTACTCTACTTGAAGAGAGTTTTTATTATGTACAACCATTTGGAAAATATTGTATATTCTTCGGTACCTATTCTAGTGGAAAACAGGTTCATAATTACAACAAAAGAAGTGTAATTGTGAAGTTGCTAGTTTGATTATAAACTCATTGGATATTGGAACAGGGGTTGGTGCTCCTTGTAGTTGGTGTTGCTAAATAGATGTAATTGAGTTTTTACTCGTTTGGGTAAATAAAGATTACAGGTTTGGAGTGGTTTTTTCTCCCTTGTATAAGGGTTTTCCACTTGGCAAATACTAGTGTCATATGGTTGTTAATCCTATCTCATTCGTGTCATCTATTATCATGTCATTGTTGTGTTTTGATTTATGGCTTTGCATAAAAGGAACTTCTTTCATCTCAATATTGATTTGTAATGCTTTGATACTCATTTCTTTGTAATCATTCATGTTAAGTGGTTCATGTTAATTAGTTTGGTTTTGAATCAGAACTTTATTTTGAAAGTATTCTAAATGTTATTCATTACATATTGAACAAACACATTCATGCTTCATCATAGTTTTGTTGTGTTTCCTATCTAAGTTTTTCATTTCTGGTATACTCTTTGTTAAAGATGATTCAGATGAAGGTTGTCATAAAAAAAAATTTAACTATCACATTCGTAAAATTATTTTCACTCTGGTTCACCCCCGCCGAGAGTGAATCCACTTCCAACAAATTTATGATGTTGGAAGCATTCAGTAGTCAAAATAGTTTTAATTATAGCAGTAAACCCCCCAAAATAGAGTTACACTATGACTACAATTAATACTTGTAAATATTGTTGATTACGTAGGTATTTAAAATGCTAATTGTATAGGAGCAGTTGTTCATGCTATTACACTAAATTAGAATATATGACATAATAAAAATCTCAATTGAACAACCTTTAAATCTCTAAGATTAAATCAGACACAAACAAAGACTTAGGAACCCCACATGCTTTATTTTGGTCTATAAACACATATGCTAGATTTAAATAAGGACCGCAAACTTGTATGTTGTGTTTTTTGAAAAAAAGAGACATGAGGCATCTGATTTAAGTATCATAAACAAGTATTCCTTTTCAGAACTATTTAAACCATAGACTTTTGTAAATATAATTGTGTGCCTATGATTTCAGTGTAGTTAAATTTACCAAGGACATGACTAGGAAATTTCTAATTTAATGTGAAAATATC